>BPTQ01000008.1:96986648-97067607 GCA_019973895.1 Chrysanthemum seticuspe
CACAAACCCAAATGACTAAATAGACAGTATTACCATGGATCAGTAGAGATAGTTGTGATCTAATGTTGACTTGGTGATGTTGCAGACCCAACCTAAGAACCAAATGAACTCAAATAAACTTAATAAACATGAACCACTAGGACTTAACTGCTGAATAGACCATTATGACAGATAAATCAGTAAACCCAAACACTCCTTTGTAAACTGTTATGAGCTCAAACTGACCCAAACTCTTAACCAACTTGTACTTATGATCAATATAAGTTTACTTAACCTAAACACTACTGTAAAGACAGATTTGAGCAGATTAATACTACAAAAACAGTAAAAGCAAGAATTTGTGAAAATTACTTACTAAAGTCCAAAGCTGCTATAGCTTGAAACCATGAACCATGAACCACTAATCTATTTGATATCACCCCAAATGAATCCAAAACAACCCAATCCACCTCTGAATCAACCCATGTCCATCTGCATTCCCATTTTTGACCCTGTTTGACTTTTGTTGACCAAGGATCAAAATGAGTTGAAACTTGAATGTGAGCTTGTACAAGGCTTTCACAAGCTCATTTAAGCTTATTGAAACTGATAGATGAGAATTAAGAAGCTTTTAAACAAGACTTAGACTTTGAAAATTTCAACAGTTATGCAAATAAGTGATAATAGGTAAAAACTTAGAATCATTGATTAAAACTTGTAAATACTGCAAATATAACTTGAATTTAACATTTTTGAACAAGAAATTACAACTTTTAATTTAAACTAAAACATTGACAAGAAAAACGACAATAAGAAATTTTAAGCTAATAATCTACTACTTGGATTGCTTCCTTTCTCTGTCTTTTATAATCCAAAGCCATTTTCTCTCTCTTCTGAATCTTTCCCACCATTCTAAGCCATTGGATTGCTCAAAAATGATCTCAACCGTTTAAATAGATTTTTGGCGCCAAAACCTTGTCTGCCAATTGGGGGTTGAGTGAGGGGTTAGGGATGCAATAAATGATGTTTGGAAGCTTGCTAAGGTGGAGGGGACATGGGAGAGTGGGATTGAGGAGGGGGGATGGGGTGTAGCTGAGTTTCAGGGAAAGCAGTTGAAGATGGTGGACTTGGCGCGCTTGCTTCTTTTGACCAGATTTTGATCAAGCAGTAATAATAGATGGGGGGTTCACAATTCATATGACAGGGGTCCAAGGTTGGGCAGGGGTCCAAAATTAAGTGAAAGGGTTTAATATCTTAGGGACTCATTGTGTAAATCCTGAAAATCAAGGGACCATAGCTGCCAATTCAGAAAAGTTATTCCAAGGGACCACAAGTGACAACCTTCAAAAGTATAAGGACCAAAATTGCCATTTTGCAATTTTCCAGGGGCCATTTCTGCCAATTTTGAAACTTGAAAGACCATTTTTGTAATTTTCTCAAACTTTTGATATTTTTCACCAAAGGACTAAATTTGACAACTTTTGATTTTAAAAGGACCTTTGGTGACTTTACTTTTGAAATTATGTGCTCAGGGACTGTTTTTGACAACTTTTGAAACTTGGGGGACTAAAACTGCAATTTTTGCAAATTTGATATGTTTTTCATCTGATTTTGATATTTTTGTATTTAAAACACATAAAACACTGATTTGTGATATTTTGATCATTTTGATGTGTTTCTGAGTGTTTTCAGATGATTTTGCAGTTTATTTTGTACAAAAATGATGAGTATTTAGACACTCATCAACCACAAAGTCGACTAGAAACGAGTGAGTTCCCACAATTACACGGATGTTTGTTGCAATCCCGAGGAAGTTGTTTCCTTTATATTCAAGCTCATTTTCCATAACCTGGTTGTAGCATTCCTTAGAGATAATGTTAACTGGAGAATTTGTGTGGATAAACGGGTGGAAATCGATGACCCCAATTTTGCATGAAATCTTCAGATAATAGGGATTCCTATGGTGGATTCGTGCCCCCATATCATAAAATTGTGGTTGGTCGGATTTCAAAAATGTTTTTTCAGAGTTATCTTGCCAATGAGTCATTTCGATGTCACTTGAGAAATCATCGGAACAGATTCGCAAGTTATTTTCTTCTTCAAAGTTGACAAAAACATCAAAATCTTTCACCGAAGTTACCATGTCAGGGTCCGGGTGATCGCTAAGAAATTTTTCTAAAGTATCACCAAAATCACCAATAGGGTCAACAACACAAACCTTTTGAGGAATAGACAAAAGTTCATTCGGCCTGAACGTAGCTATCTCACCATTAGCTTCAAGAGTCATTTTCCCATCAAAGACGTCCACCTTTGTATGGGCAGTATCAAGCATAGGTCTGCCTAAAATGACAGGTATTCTATTATCTTCCGGAATGTCGAGAATTACAAAATCTACCGGGAAAAGGAATTTCTTTATTTTTACCAACACATTTTCAACGATGCCTAACGGTGACTGCATGGACCGATCGGCCATCTCAATTTTCATCTTGGCCGGCTTAAGGTCTCCTATTCCCATACGAAGGAACATTGAACGAGGCATTATGCTTATGCTCGCTCCAAGATTCGCAAGGGCGTTACACATGTCAAGACTCCCGATCAAACAAGGGAGAGTGAAACATCCTGGATCTTTTTCCTTTTGAGGCAGCTCGTTTCTCAAAATTGCTGAACATCTTTCGTTGAGTTGAACTGTCTCATCATTGCTTAATTTCTGTTGAATATGATTAGTTTCAATGGAATTATTAAAAGGGGAGTTTACCAGAAAAGCTTGGTCCAGAAGTGATTGTGTTTCCATATTGATTCGTCGCTTAACTTTTTCTGAAAAGGTCGTCGGTTCTTCAAGGATAGTTTCCACCGTGTTGACAACTTCCTCTTCCCGAGCTGCTAGGTAACCAGTGATGGCTTGCGAACATGAGCTAACACTCTTTTCCAATCTTTTAATCCTATCTTCGTAAATTTTGAGAGAAGAAACTGTATTATCCACGAATGTCTTCATCATTTTTTCATTCCTATCATCTCGTTCCCTTGATTCCTTGATGTGGTCAAGAATCTTATTTTCAAGATTGCTCCCGGTTTTGCTCTCAAAAACACTCTTAACCCTCTCGATCCTACATGCTTCAGCTTCTATTTCTAACCTTCTTTTTCCGAAAATCTCCCCATAATTGTATTCTTGCTTTGTTATTGTCTTCATTACCTTATTATCAAAGTTGTCTCTTGGTCCGTATCCTGTATCCATATGCCATTTGTAACAATGTTCAGAAATCCGTTGAATACATTCCAAGGCTTGGTCAGAAGTCATGCTAGGAATAGGTCTCGGGGAATCGAGTAGTTCTCGTGTTAGCGCATTAATTCCCCGGTAGAAGACATAGACGATCTGATGTTTGTTCAAAGCATGGGTGGGACATCGATAAAGCAGCTCATTAAATCTTTCCCATACCTGGTAAAGCGTTTCTTCTCCAACTTGAACGAACTGATAGATTTTACCAAGAAGTTTTGCCATTTTTGAAGGAGGGCAAAATTGCTGGACGAACTCTTTTCTTAGTTTACCCCATGCTTCTTTACATTCGTTAGGGAGTTTGTTATACCATCTCTTTGCAGTTCCAGTAAGAGTCATAGGGAAAATCCTTGCGGTGACTGAATAGCTCGGGGTGCCTCTGACGTTGAAAAGAGAAGATAAGTAGAGAACTTCTTCTACGTGATTCTAAACGTCCTGATCTTCATCTCCAGAAAACTTAAGTTCGTGTAACTCTCGAATAAATTGTTCTGGAATAGAATATTTTTCAGTACTAGAATCTTGTGCGAAGGTCCGTCGGCAGTTCTCATTTGGTCGCTCCAAATACTGCTCCATAGTTAAGTCATCGATATTATTTTCATTAATGACCTCCGGTTCTGCGTCAGACTGTCTGATTCATAAAATGAGAAGATGTTGTGAATAGGAACCGGAGAGTAAACTTTCCTTGTCCGGAACTGCTTCTCCGGATCATCGAATGGGGTGGCCAAACAAGGCCTCGAGCTACGAGTCTTGTATCCTGACATTTAAGAGAAGAAAGAAAATTAAAAATAGACTTAATATGAAATCCTATAATAGCTCCCCGGCAGCGGCGCCAAAAACTTGATGCAGGTTTTACTGACCAGGTTTTAATATTTATATAGTCTCGTTATACCTATGGTCTACCCTAATGCACTAACGGGCAGTGTACCCGGTGTGTGTAGTGTAGTATTCAGTAAAACCGAGGTCGTCCCAAGAGCTATGTGTGTTGGATTATTACTAAGTCTAGGTGTCACATATTTTAATATGATTTCGATAAGGAATTAAATATTAAACTACTAAAGCAGATAAAAGCAGATAAAAGGTAAAGGTTTAATCAATAGAGGAGAGAGGTGCTAACCTAGTTAATCCTCCTAGCTAGTTATGTCTACGTCTACTTACTTCCAATTACTTCAGGTGGGGTCAAAGTCGAGAGGACAACATTTGGTCAATTCGCCCTAACCTATCAGCAAAGATGCCACCACAGGAGAAGTCAGGTGTCCCCTCATAAGTCCTGTTGTTCCTGGTCCCCTAAGCCAAGTCATTAAGTACCGATACATGCTAGACTTATAATAGTGAGTGCCCGGGCGGTAGCAACTTAAACACTCACCCCCTAATTTTTAAGTTCATCCAAACGGTAGGTGATCAGTTGTTCAAATCGCACAAGTAGAAAGGGTCATCAGTTGGTCATATCTTACCCTTCCCGTCTCAGTCCGCTCACCTAGGGTCAGCTGGTCATATCTCCTAGGCAATTGGCCTCTACCGCCATTCAAAACTACCGAAACAAGGGTAGCTACCAATAAACTATGCATGCATACACTTAGAAATAATTATACGGAAGTAATGTAAACGCAAACAAAATAATTAATGAATCATAACTAGGCCAGCACCAAGAGGTGCTTAGCCGCTCATATTAACCATACAAATCAATTCAATATTCAAAGGTACGAAATACATGAATCGAAAGTAAAGAAAAGATAAAATGCTAATGCTTATCGTAGGGGAGTGATTTCTCCCTTGGAGATAGCTCTGTATTCTCCTCTAGGCCTGCCTTTAGCTTTTTCCCACGTTCTCTGGTTGTTGTGTGTGGAATGGGATGCTTTGAAATGCTGGAATTCGTGGAGTATTTATAGGCCAGATCTGGGTTACGGAGTAACTAATATAGGAGTTATGCCGTAACCTTCAATTTCATCGTATTTTGCACTAGATCTGCTGGTTACGGCGTAACCTTATTAGTGGTTACGACGTAACCTTATTAGTGGTTATGCCGTAGTCTTCAATAATACTTGGTTACGCCGTAGTTGGTGGAATAGTTACGGCGTAGTAATCAGCGGCGTGGATCCTCATTTGACCTAATATAGTTACGTCGTAGCCTTTGGGAAGAGTTACGCCGTAACCTTCTGATGAGTTGGTATTCTGAGTCACGCTTTAGTTACGGCGTAATGTGAGAGATGATTTACGCCATAACCTTCTTCAAAGTCAGCATACTATGATAATTCTTTTGATATTTCTCCAATTTCGCGTCTCTTTAGCTCCAATGCTTGTAATTTACCTGAAAGTGGAAAACAATGGAAAACAAGCATAAATCCATATAAATGATATAAATTACAAGCATTATTGGGGGAAATTGACACTTAATATTCAGGACTATTTGATGTTATCAAATATCCCCCCCACTTGAACTCTACTTGCCCTCAAGTAGACCTTATTAGAAAGATTCCTAAAAAGATATCTCCCAAAACCTGGAAAATATAAGTTTACAAATCCCTTATGCTAGAATAAAACAAAGCCGAACACCTCACGAAATGGGAACAAAACACTCAAATCTCTCAACTATTCTAAGTGTCAATTTCGGGGTGATCACCCAATCGCACAGTTATAGCATGTATTCTATCATAAGCTTGCCGGTTACACAAATCTCCACCACTAGAGTTAAGGGCTAAACAATATGGGTAGACACGACAAAGGTTAAGGGGTGACTCGTCATTACTAACATGTCACGGCGAAGTGGACAAAACCAATGATACATGACCAAATCCATGGCCAAGACACCAAAGATTGATTGCTTCCTCACCTAGACATGCTTCATGACTAAAAGGGTTGGATAAGACATGGGATATATAAATGGTGTAAAAATAAAAATCAAGCAGGCAGTCTAAATCTATAACCAAGTCATCACCACTTACCGTTCGACCAAAGTTCAAGCTTTGAAGTCAAGAAACCGGATCATGAAATACTAGGTAGATGTGTCATTAGAGGACGTCGTGATGGGCACACTACCTTTTCTCCAACTGTTGGCATAATTACCAACGCCAGTCTTCAAATGTGACCGAGGTGGCCTCCTCGATACTAAATCTATAAAGCTCATAACATAGTGCTTATAACATTGCACTTTACAATAACTAAATAACATAACAACTATTTTTTTTTTGAATCATTTTTTTTTCAACATAACAATAATAACCAAACATAATATCCCCCCCACTTGAGATGAACAATGGGAATTTGGGGGGTATTCAATGATCTTCAAACATATGTCGTCGACGAAAGTGTGATCTCCGAACCTTTCCACTTGAACCTTGAACATAGGCAAATGATGACTTCCCAATCACAAATAAAGACTACAGGGTAGGCTAAGGTGTAAAGGTGTATCGAAACAATATATTGGGTTAACAAAATGAAAGGAATGGCTCATAAGGGTGTATCTACGGGTATCTTGCACTAAAGGTGAGTGCAACAAAAGGGTTTCACATGGGGGTCGAGAAGTCGAGGTGACTAATCGATAGACACACAATGGTAGGCTATTTGGGTGATAATACTATAATATTGCCTTCTTAAACTGAAAAGTCCAAATACATCGAGCTAACTCAACATACCTCGTATATGGTCTCGAAATGATGCAAAGGCCAAGTTCTAAAGTTTACAAGCTACCGGCACACTCATAATTTGGTGGATTTGGGGTAAAAAATTGGAAACGGATAAGGCTAATCTCACCATATAATATCAAGGGTTGTATGTGCAAGGTCTAATCTAGTTAGGTTAAGAAAAACATGTCACAATTTTAAAAATGGCATAATTTTTCAAAATAAACAAGAAAAACGAGGGCAAAATAATGTTCAAGAGATAATTCTACTCCCGTCCCCCCACCTGAATTGTACAAAGTCCCTTTTGTACTAAGCATTAAATAAAGGTGAAGAGAAAAGTAGAATTAGAGCGAGAACTTCCCTGAAATTTGCTCCAAAAAGAAAGAAGGCCCACGAAAAAGAGACGTGCCTTCGTATAAGCATCATGAACAAACTTCAATCCCTGAAATCACACTACCGACAAGCATAATTATAAAAAGAAAAAAAATGAAAAATGAAAAACAAACCTAACTCACTTTCGTAGGAATCACGGTTGCATTTAGCATATGCAACAAGCCTTTTAAACCACTTGGTGTCCCAAGTGGACGAGTGAAGTCTCGTGAGGGTTACAGGGAACATACCCACAAAGTTCATTTAAAATACTAATACAAGTTTATTGTGTATTAAAATGAAAGAATTAAAGCAAAGGAAGGTTACGTCGTAACTCTTAGAGGGAGTTACGCCGTAACTGGCAAAACCTGACAAAAGCGAATGGTTACGGCGTAACCACTGAGATGGTATTACGCCGTAATTGGTAATGCGTCTAATAATTCTGCTGCAAAAGGTTAGTTACGGCGTAATCACAAAGATGAGTTACGCCGTAACTAGGATCAGATCAGCAAACAGCAGCATCAATCTCTTCCTCGTTTCCTGCAAAAATGGTTAAAACACAAAACCCACAGAAATGGAAATAAAACAAAAGAAATGGATAATTCGGGTTGTCTCCCGAAAGAGCACTTTTCTTTATTTACGAGTCTTTAAGTTAGACTCAGAGCCGCGGGGCTAGAAGTGCTTGTTCGTCATCTCGTGGATATGGCAATCTCCACGTTGAAGCCAGCTAATCAGATTCTCATCCCGTTTGTAGCCTTTTCCAAGTTCTAAACACCCTAAGTAAAAAAAATTTGATCTTTTGGTAGGGGTGATCAAAACCTTTGACTTTATCTTTATCACTAATACCAAGCAGCGGTCGAGCATAGCTTAACTGTTTTTTAGTCCAATTTTTAAAATTCTTGACAGTCCTTGGCATTTCGAACACAGTTTTATCATCGCCAATCTCTAGCCAAACTAGTCCTTCCTTCTCGTTTTTATCTAGCCCATATATTTTTTTAAAGGGTTTTCCAAAAATCACCCCGGTTAGCCCATCTGCCACGAACTCGCTAACATCATCCAAAACCACAAAGTCGACTAGAAACGAGTGAGTTCCCACAAAAACACGGATGTTTGTTGCAATCCCGAGGAAGTTGTTTCCTTTATATTCAAGCTCATTTTCCATAACCTGGTTGTAGCATTCCTTAGAGATAATGTTAACTGGAGAATTTGTGTCGATAAACGGGTGGAAATCGATGAACCCAATTTTGCATGAAATCTTTAGATAATAGGGATTCCTATGGTGGATTCATGCCCCCATCTCATAAAACTGTGGTTGGTCGGATTGCAAAAATGTTTTTTCAGAGTTATCTTGCCAATGAGTCATTTCGATGTCACTTGAGAAATCAACGGAACAGATTCCCAAGTTATTTTATTCTTCAAAGTTGAAAAAAACATCAAAATCTTTCCCAGAAGTTACCATGTCAGGGTCCGGGGGATCGCTAAGAAATTTTTCTAAAGTATCACCGAAATCACCAATAGGGTCAATAACACAAACCTTTTGAGGAATAGACAAAAGTTCATTCGGTCTGAACGTAGCTATCTCACCATTAGCTTCAAGAGTCATTTTCCCAGCAAAGACGTCCACCTTTGTATGGGCAGTAGCAAGCATAGGTCTGCCTAAAATGACAGGTATTCTATTGTCTTCCGGAATGTCGAGAATTACAAAATCTACCGGGAAAAGGAATTTCTTTATTTTTACCAACACATTTTCAACGATGCCTAACGGTGACTGCATGGACCGATCGGCCATCTCAATTTTCATCTTGGCCGGCTTAAGGTCTCCTATTCCCATACGAAGGATCATTGAACGAGGCATTATGCTTATGCTCGCTCCAAGATCCGCAAGGGCGTTACACATGTCAAGACTCCCGAACAAACAAGGGAGAGTGAAACATCCTGGATCTTTTTCCTTTTGAGGCAACTCGTTTCTCAAAATCGTTGAAAATCTTTCGTTGAGTTGAATTGTCTCATCATTGCTTAATTTCTGCTGAATATGATTAGTTTCAATGGAATTATTTTAAAGGGGAGTTTACCGGAAAAGCTTGGTCCAGAAGTGATTGTCTTTCCATGCTGATTCGTCGCTTAGCTTTTTCTGAAAAGGTCGTCGGTTTTTCAAGGAAAGTTTCCACCGTGTTGACAACTTCCTCTTCCCGATCTGCTAGGTAATCAGTGATGGCTTGCGAACATGAGCTAACACTCTTTTCCAATCTTTTAATCCTATCATCGTGAATTTTGAGAGAAGAAACTGTATTATCCACGAATGTCTTCATCATTTTTTCAATCCTATCATCTCGTTCCCTTGATTCCTTGATGTGGTCAAGAATCTTCTTTTCAAGATTGCTCCCGGTTTTGGTCTAAAAAACACTCTTAACCCTCTCGATCCTACATGCTTCAGCTACTCTTTCTAGCCTTCTTTTTTCGAAAATCTCCCCATAATTGTATTCTTGCTTTGCTATTGTCTTCATTACCATATGATCAAAGTTGTCTCTTGGTCCGTACCCTGTATCCATATGCCATTTGTAACAATGTTCAGAAATGTTTTGAATACATTCCAAGGCTTGGTCAGGAGTCATGCTAGGAATAGGTCTCGGGGAATCGAGTAGTTCTCGTGTTAGCGCATTAATTCCCCGGTAGAAGAAGTAGACGATATGATGTTTGTTCAAATCATGGGTGGGACATCGATAAAGCAGCTCATTAAATCTTTCCCATGCCTGGTAAAGCGTTTCTTCTCCAACTTGAACGAACTGATAGATTTTACCAAGAAGTTTTGCCATTTTTTAAGGAGGGCAAAACTGTTGGACGAACTCTTTTCTTAGTTTACCCCATGCTTCTTTACATTCGTTAGGGAGTTTGTTATACCATCTCTTTGCAGTTCCAGTAAGAGTCATAGGGAAAATCCTTGCGGTGACCGAATAGCTCGGGGTGCCTCTGACGTTGAAAAGAGAAGATAAGTAGAGAACTTCTTCTACGTGATTCTGAACGTCCTCATCTTCATCTCCAGAAAACTTAAGTTCGTGTAACTCTCGAATAAATTGATCTGGAATAGAATATTTTTCAGTACTAGAATCTTGATTCGTAAAATGAGAAGATGTTGTGAATAGGAACCGGAGAGTAAACTTTCCTTGTCCGGAACTGCTTCTCCGGATCATCGAATGGGGTGGCCAAAAAAGGCCTCGAGCTACGAGTCTTGTATCCTGACATTTAAGAGAAGAAAGAAAATTAAAAATAGACTTAATATGAAATCCTAAAATAGCTCCCCGGCAGCGGCGCCAAAAACTTGATGCAGGTTTTCCTGACCAGGTTTTAATATTTATATAGTCTCGTTATACCTATGGTCTACCCTAATGCACTAACGGGCAGTGTACCCGGTGTGTGTAGTGTAGTATTCAGTAAAACCAAGGTCGTCCCAAGAGCTATGTGTGTTGGATTATTACTAAGTCTAGGTGTCACATATTTTAATATGATTTCGATAAGGAATTAAATATTAAACTACTAAAGCAGATAAAAGCAAATAAAAGGTAAAGGTTTAATCAATAGAGGAGAGAGGTGCTAACCTAGTTAATCCTCCTAGCTAGTTATGTCTACGTCTACTTACTTCCAATTACTTCAGGTGGGGTCAAAGTCGAGAGGACAACATTTGGTCAATTCGCCCTAACCTATTAGCAAAGATGCCACCACATGAGAAGTCAGGTGTCCCCTCATAAGTCCTGTTGTTCCTGGTCCCCTAAGCCAAGTCATTAAGTACCGATACATGCTAGACTTATAATAGTGAGTGCCCGGGTGGTAGCAACTTAAACACTCACCCCCTAATTTTTAAGTTCATCCAAACGGTAGGTGATCAGTTGTTCAAATCGCACAAGTAGAAAGGGTCGTCAGTTGGTCATATCTTACCCTTCCCGTCTCAGTCCGCTCACCTAGGGTCAGTTGGTCATATCTCCTAGGCAATTGGCCTCTACCGCCATTCAAAACTACCGAAACAAGGGTAGCTACCAATAAACTATGCATGCATACACTTAGAAATAATTATACGGAAGTAATGTAAACGCAAACAAAATAATTAATGAATCATAATTAGGCTAGCACCAAGAGGTGCTTAGCCGCTCATATTAACCATACAAATCAATTCAATATTCAAAGGTACGAAATACATGAATCGAAAGTAAAGAAAAGATAAAATGCTAATGCTTATCGTAGGGGAGTGATTTCTCCCTTGGAGATAGCTCCGTATGCTCCTCTAGGCCTGCCTTTAGATTTTTCCCACGTTCTCTGGTTGTTGTGTGTGGAATGGGATGCTTTGAAATGCTGGAATTCGTGGGGTATTTATAGGCCAGATCTGGGTTACGGCGTAACTAATATAGGAGTTACGTTGTAACCTTCAATTTCATCGTATTTTGCACTAGATCTGCTGGTTACGGCGTAACCTTATTTGTGGTTACGCCGTAGTCTTCAATAATACTTGGTTACGCCGTAGTTGGTGGAATAGTTACGGCGTAGTTATCTGCGGCGTGGATCCTCATTTGACCTAATATAGTTACGTCGTAGCCTTTGGGAAGAGTTACGCCGTAACCTTCTGATGAGTTGGTATTCTGAGTCACGCTTTAGTTACGGCGTAATGTGAGAGATGAGTTACACCGTAACCTTCTTCAAAGTCAGCATACTATGATAATTCTTTTGATATTTCTCCAATTCCGCGTCTCTTTAGCTCCAATGCTCGTAATTTACCTGAAAGTGGAAAACAATGGAAAACAAGCGTAAATCCATATAAATGATATAAATTACAAGCATTATTGGAGGAAATTGACACTTAATATTCAGGACTATTTGATGTTATCACTAGCCATGACGAATCACTGAAAAACTTGGAAACCATGATTGGGAAGCTTGGCGACTAGTGCAAAGAAGAAATGAGGCACAAAAGAACAAGTCAACAGTATGTAAGGCCGTGTTTTCTGAGAATGAAAAATCCACCGATGAGTCTAATAAAGATAATGATGCTGATAACAGAAGAGAGTTACGCCGTAACCAAACATCAGAGTTACGATGTAACCAGGATACGAGGGGTGACAAGTGTCCCGAGTTAGAAGAATCTAAAAGGAAGAATCATTGGTGTAAGGCTATTGCAATTGATAATGGAAAGTGTTATGATCTATAGGATTCATGCGATCCTCGGAACGAAACCTGCGATGGAGGGGTCGATAATGAAAGAGTTAATGATGACAGATACATGTGGACTGCACTTAACGATGAAGAAAGATTAGCTAAATTCTCGATTGATGAAGAGGAGGAACCAACCATCAGGCATTGCTGCAATCCCTTAATGATCACGGAAGATGAGTCCACTCGAGCATGGCCAACATGTAATCCCTTTCGTGAGTATTGTAACGGGGGTGGCAATATGAAGGACGAAGTATGGATATGTCCTTATGAATTAGAAAGACATGACGTTGATTTCGGAAACCTATCCTTCAGTGATTGGTATTCAGTGAGGTTCGGGGACGCAATAATTAATACGGTTTTGTTGAGAAATTTGGAGCTCAAATATGACAAACATATTCTTCAAGGAAAGTCCATTAAACCACTCAACGATATTCCTTCTAGCAACACTGATGACGAAGGAACTCGAAGTCATTGGTGTGAGAAAATAAAAACCCCTGACGGAGTTCTTTAGGCATCTTGCAACCCTTTTGATTATGAGTGTAATGGGGGAAGCAGTATATAAAGAGTTGGGGAAGATGAATTCTTATGGACCTTAACTAATGACTCGGAAAGAACAGAATTGCCTTGGCTAGATGACTTGGGGTTCGACAATTGGGTCAAAATCAAATATGGAAAGGTAGATGCGCTAACTAAGGAGAAGATCTAGAAGGGATGTATGAGTAAAGACGACCCAAGTGAAGAAGTTCCTAATGACATAAATGAAATATCGGATAAAGATACTAAAGATTAGTCGAGAAATGAGAAAGAGGAATGCAAGCAGGTGCTAGTGGAAGATTTATTCGACAATAAATGGTTTAAAGGTACCGAGTCTGGCGATCATGATATAGATTACCTTGAACTACAAGGGGAAGATGGATTCAATGACCCTGACGATGAAGCATATGAGCAAAGAAGGTGCAAACTTCTTGGCATTCCGTATAAGAGGCCGCCACCGATTATAGCTGAAAAATATGAGTTTACTAGATACCACTTGGGGCCGGACGAAAATTTTTGTAAAATCCGGAAGATCAAGACTAAAGAGTATCTCCGCACGGCTACAAATGTTGCTTGGGTCAGACATAACTTGATGAAGGATATGGAAGAAGTTGGACAAGTCTGAAGGCCACCATAAAGCCCCGAGGCCTTGAGTCTAACTTAAAGACTCGTAAATAAAGAAAAGTGCTCTTTCGGGAGACAACCCGAATTATCCCTTTCATTTGTTTTATTTCCATTTCTGGTGGGTTTTGTTTTTTTAACCATATTTGCAGGATTTCGGAGACAAGTTGTTGCAGCATGCTGAACAGGGATTTCGGAGACAAGTTGTTGCATAACTCATTATTATGGTTATGCCGTAACATACTTTTTGCAGTAGTTCTTCTCAGAGCATTACCAATTACGGCGTAATCCCATTCAATGGTTACACCGTAGCTACACCCCTGTAGCGTCTGCTAGGTTTTGCACTAATTACGGCGTAACTCCTTATAGGGGTTACGACGTAACTATCCTCTGTAATACTTCTTTATTTTTAAACACAATAACCTTGTATTAGTTTTTAAATGAACTTTGTGGGTATGTTCCCTGTAAGCCCTCACGAGACTACACTCGTCCACTTGGGACACCAAGTAGTTTAAAAGGCTTGTTGCATACGCTAAATGCAACCGTGATTCCTACGAAAGTGAGTTAGGTTTCTTTTTCATTTTTTTTAGAATTATACTTGTCGGTAGTGTGATTTCAGGGATTGAAGTTTGCTCGTGAATGCTTATGCGAAGGCACGATTCATTTCGTGGGCCTTTTTTCTTTTTGAAGCAAATTTCAGGGAAGTTCTCGCTCTAATTTACTTTTCTCTTCACCTTTATTTAACGCTTAGTACAAAAGGGACTTTGTACATCTCAAGTGGGGGGACGGGAGTAGAATTATCTCTTGAAATTTATTTTGCCCTCGTTTTTCTAGTTTATTTTGAAATATTATGCCATTTTTAAAATTTTGACATGTTTTTCTTAACCTAACTAGATTAGACCTTAGCCGAGCACATTATAACCCTTGATATTATATGGTGAGATTAGCCTTATCCGTTTCCAAATTTTTACCCCAAGTCCACCAAATTATGAGTGTGCCGGTAGCTTGTAAACTTTAGAACTTGGCCTTTACATCATTTCGAGACCATACGAGGTATGTTGAGTTAGCTCGATGTATTTGTACTTTTCAGTTTAGGAAGGCAGTATTATAGGATTATCACCCAAATAGCCTATCATTGTGTGTCTATCGATTACTCACCTCGACTTCTCGACCCCCATGTTAAACCCTTTGTTGCACTCACCTTTAGTGCAAGATACCCCTAGATACACCCATATGAGCCATTCCTTTCATTTTGTTCACCCAACATATTGTTTCGTTACACCCATACACCTTAGCCTACCCTGTAGTCTTTATTTGTAATTGGGAAGTCATTATTTGCCTAAGTTCAAGGTTCAAGTGGAAAGGTTCGGGAATCACGCTTTCGTCGACGACATATTCTTAAAGATTATTGAAGACCCCCCAAATTCTCATATTGTTTATCTCAAGTGGGGGGATGTTATGTTTAGTTGTTATGTTTGTTGAAAAAAAATAGTTATTGTTATTCATTTGATTGTAAAGTGCGAAGTTATAAGCACTATGTTATGAGCTTACTATAGATTTAGTATCGAGGAGGCTACCTCGGTCACATTTGAAGAATGGAGTTGGTAATGTGCCCATCATGACGTCCTCTAATGGTACATCTACCTGGTATTATCATGATCCGGTTTCTTAACTTCGAAACTTGAACTTTGGGCGAACAGTAAGTGGTGATGACTTGGTTGTAGATTTATAATATTTGATTGATTTTATTTTACACCAATTTTATCCCATGTTTTATCCTACCCTTTAGTCATGAAGCGTGTCTAGGTGATGCAACGAGCAATCTTTGGTGTATTGGCCATGGATTTGGTCATGTATCATTGATTTTGTCCACTTCGCCGTGACATGTTAGTAATGACAACTCACCCTTAACCTTTGTCGTGTCTACCCATATTTCCTTCGAGAATTGTTTTGTCCTTAACTCTAGTGGTGGAGATTTGTGTAACCGCCAAGCTTATGATAGAATACATGCTATGAATGTGCAATGAGTGATCACCCCGAAATTGACCCTTAGAATAGTTGAGAGATTTGAGTGTTTTGTTCTCATTTCGTGAGGTGTTCGGCTTTATTTTATTCTAGCATAAGGGATTTGTAAACTTATATTTTCCAGGTAATGGGAGATATCTTTTTAGTAATCTATCTAATAAGGTCTACTTGAGGGCAAGTAGAGTTCAAGTGGGGTGATATTTGATAACATCAAATAATCCTGAATATTAAGTGTCAATTTCCCCCGATAATGCTCATATTTTATATCATTTATGCGGATTTACGCTTGTTTTCCTCTATATTTCACTTTCAGGTAAATTACGAGCATTGGAGCTAAAGAGATGCGGATTTGGAGAGTTTATTGAAGATATATGATATTATGCTCATTTAGAAGATGTTACGGCATAACTCCCCTCTCACATTACGCCGTAACAGAAGCGTGACCCAGAAAACCAACTAAACGGAAGATTGCGGCGTAACTCCATCCTAAGATTACGTCGTAACTAATTAGGTCAAATGAGGTTCCGCGCCGCTGCAAGTTACGACGTAACTAATTCCAGAATTACGGCGTAATCACGATTTATTGAAGATACGGCGTAACTCATTCGTGATGTTACGCCGTAACCAACTTTTCCATAGCAAATTACGAAGAAATGGATGTTACGGCGTAACTCTTAACTTAAGTTACGCCGTAACAAGATCTGGCCTATAAATACTGCCCAAATTCCATCATTTCTAATCAACCACTTCACACACCAATTCAGAGAACGTGAGTAGAAGGTTGAAGGCAGATCTTAGGGAGCATACGGAGCCATCTCCAAGAGAGAAATCACTCCCCTACGATAAGCATTATCATTTTATCATTTCTTTACTTTCAATTCATGTATTTCGTAATGTTAAACATTGAATCGATTGTTTTAGTTAATATGAGCGGCTAAGCACCTCTGGTGCTAGCCTAGTTATGATTCCTTAATTGTTTTGTTTATGTTTACATTGCTACCGTATAATTGTTTCTAGTGTATGCATGCATAGTTTGTTGGTAGCTACCCTCGTTTTAGTAGTTTTGAATGGCGGTAGTGGCTAGTTACTTAGGAGATATGACCAACTGACTCTAAGTAGTTAGACTGAGTGCGAAGGGTAAGAATTGACCAATTGACGACCCTTCTTCGCTTGTGCGATTTGACCAACTGATCACCTACCGTTTGGATGAACTTAAGAATTTAGGGATGAGTGTTTAAGATGCTATCGCCCGGGCACTCATTGTTATAATACTTAATGACTTGGCTTAGGGGACTAAAAACAACTGGACTTTCAACGGGTCACCTGCGATCTCCGGTGGAAACCTTTGCTGATAGGTTAGGACGAACTGACCAAATGCTGTTCTAGCGACTTTTACCCCCACTTGAAGCAATTGGAAGTAATTAAACGTGAACTTAACATGATAGGATGACTAACTAGGTTAGCACACTTATCCTCTATTGATCACAACCCTTGCCTTTACTTGCCATCTTTTATTTTCTTTAGTTTTAATTAATCATTTCATCCTTAAAACCTATTAAAATATGTGACACCTAGACTTAGTTTAAATCCACACATAGCTCTTGGGACGACCTCGGTTTTACCGAAATAGTACACTACACACGACCGGGTACACTGCCCATTAGTGCATTAGGGTAGACCATAGGTATAACGAGACAATATAAATATTAAAGCATGGTCAGTAAAACCTGCATCAATGCGCCATTGGGCACATTTGTTACCAAAGGCGGTGCCGTTTGTGTATCGGGCCATGCGCCATTCGTCAGCTAAATGGCTTTGCGTGAGTTTTTGTGTTTGTGTTTGAGTTTATGATTGCGAATTTTTTGTTTTTTTGCAGGTATGTGATGGAGAGATGAGATGTATATATATATATATATGTTTCTTGTGAGAAGTCTAATTTTTGTGAGAACGCGAGAAGAGATCCTAGCCCTTCATCTAATCCCTCATATTTTTAGATCTAATGGCTAAGATTAGCTCACCATTTGCCCTAACCAAGGGCATTTCTGTAATTAACAAACCATATCCATACATAAGGAAAAAAACACACATTGACTACACACCGAAGGTGAAATAACACAGCTATTCTCTCCCATCCAATAACTTTCTCACAACCACCAAAGTTCAAACCACCACTTGAACAACCACCACTCCTTAACAATTATCGCTTCACCTTCTACAACCTTCTTCCACCTTTGTTCACCAGAATCATCGCCGGAATACTAATCACCACCGTCGTTAACCATTGATCAACCGTCGTTCCACCATATTATGCCACCGCCATATAACCGCTGTATATGACCGTCGATCAATCACAGTAATCAAGGGAATATTAATGAAGAAGATATGCATCTAGATGACTCTCAACCAGAAGAAACTGAAATCATTGATGTCACCGGAATTTCACCAGAATACACAGAGATATCAAGTAATTATCATAATTTATTATTGTTTAATTAATTTTTATAAATAATTGTTTTGAATTGTGAAAATTATTAGAAGATTTAAGTTTATTTAGAGTATCTTCGCATGTGAACTAATTTAATTTTATTGTTGTATTAGTGTAATTAATTTTATTTAGAGCATCTTCGCATGTGAAGATTATCGGTTAGGAATGATGTTTTGATGCAATTAGCCGATTTAAGTTTGGATTACATTATCTTCACTTGTGAAAATATCAGTAAGTAATAGATTTTTGAGGTTATAAGTGCATATAAGTTTAGTTATATTATCTTCACATGTGAAGATTATCAATTAGGAATGAAGTTTGATGCAATTAGCCGATTTAAGTTTGGATTACATTATCTTCACGTGTGAAAATATCAGTAAGTAATGTATCTTTGAGGTTATAAGTGCATAAAAGTTTAGTTATATTATCTTCACATGTGAAGATTATCAATTAGGAATGAAGTTTTGATGCAATTAGCCGATTTAAGTTTGGATTACATTATCTTCACGTGTGAAAATATCAGTAAGTAATGGATCTTTGAGGTTATAAGTGCATAAAAGTTTAGTTATATTATCTTCACATGTGAAGATTATCAATTAGGAATGAAGTTTTGATGCAATTAGCCGATTTAAGTTTGGATTACATTATCTTCACGTGTGAAAATATCAGTAAGTAATGGAGGTTATAAGTGCATATAAGTTTAGTTATATTATCTTCACATGTGAAGATTATCAATTAGGATGAAGTTTTGATGCAATTAGCCGATCTAAGTCTGGATTACATTATCTTAACGTGTGAAAATATCAGTAAGTAATGGATTTTTGAGGTTATAAGTGCATATAAGTTTAGTTATATTATATTCACATGTGAAGATTATCAATTAGGAATGAAGTTTTGATGCAATTAGCGGTTTAAGTTTGGATTACATTATCTTCGCGTGTGAAAAATATCATAAAGTAATCGATTTTTGAGCTTACAAGAGCATATAAGTTTAGTTATATTATATGTTATATTATCTTCGCATGTGAATATTATCACTTAGTTTTGAAGTATTGACGTTATTAGCGGATTTAAGCTTAGATTATATTATCTTCGCGTGTGAAAAATATTAGTAAGTAATGGATTTTTGAGGTTATAAGTGCATATAAGAGTAGTTATATTATCTTCGCATGTGAATATTATCATTTAGGAATGAAGTTTTGACGTTATAAGTGGAATTAAGGCAACGAACAAAAGGTTCAGACAATGAACCTTGCTCCGGTTGAGCAACGTTGGATGTTTATTGATAATGATTTCACTGGACCGGTACCCTTTTTATTAGTTAGTTTTTTTAATGTGAAATTGAAGGTGTTTTTAATGTGTTGTGTGAATAGTTAAGTAAGGATTATTAATTTTGACACTTTCCGGCTTATATGAACTTCTTATATAAAGCCGGAAATTGTCAAAATTAGCCACAAAAAGTGAGCTGATGAAACATAAGCTCAAAACCAAATAAGCCTATATAAGCCGAAACAAACACCCTCTTACTATAAAATTCTGCCCTAATATGATGATATTTAAGATACTAAAATGTAGCTTAATTTGTGCTACTTTTCAGAACCTAATTAAAAAAAGTAAAATACTTATCGGCGAATTGTGTTTTAATACGGAAAATTAAGCATGTTTGGATAGAGTTACGCGTATCAGCTTCGTTTAAGTTGTTTTGGACAAGATTATTTCAAATAAGCTGATAAGGCTATCTAGACACTATCTCAAGCATTGTGTTTTGACACTGGATAAGCGTTTGGTAGATAATAATAAGTTGTTTACATAAGTTTTTCTACCACTCCTTATGAAAGAAGATATGTTTTCGACATTAGAGATAGATATTCGACGTTTGGAAAGTTTATATTGGCCTTTTACAACTTGTAAAAGCAGTTAGAAGTTTTTTAAGTGTTTGGGTCGTTTAATTTGCTTATTTTGAATTGAATTATGCACTTCTCAGTAGCACTATCTATATGTGTTTATTCGTTTTGCTTATGAACAGAAGCTGCATATAAGGAATTTTAAACATCCCTTAATACTCCCATTGTAGCAATCATGTAACTCAGGTAGTTGTTATGTCCGTCTATATTCTTATGGTTTTAAGGGGCGTTTGGCATTGGGGTTTAAAAAAGTGATTATCTAACACTTATTGCGTTTTCAAGTTGCACAAAAGGCTAGTTTTAGGGGTTGAGAATACAGTGGATGTGTCTTTGATTATGCGATTATTTAAAGGTAAAGAAATTAGCATACGAGTAGCTACAACAAAACTAATGATCTGCTTATTGGATGATTATCTTTACTTTAGATCCTCATAGTTGTTTTGACCTATAGTAAAGTATGTGATGGAACTTAGCACACACAAGGTTTGATCAATTCGCATTATCCTTGTTGTTTATCTGACAAAGAATCGGAAATTTTGAGCTGACATCAAAGTATGAGATTTGAGCTTATGTTAAATTATTTTGATTTATTTACTATGTTCGCTGCCTTAGAGGATGAACGAGATTGGTCATGCTGTTATGAAGTATGCTATGCATCAATTTTAGTACGTCAATATATGCTAAATGATAATATTCTATATGCTAAATGATAATATTCACATGTGAATATTATCATCAAATCCTGTATAGGGACATTCCTCCAGCCCTTTCTCAAAATGGGTAGATCTTCATACGGGTTGAAACACTTTTTGTCCAACATGTATATTATTTGTAAATAAATAGTATGTTGAATATGATTACAGAAAGTATATTCATATATGTAATATAATAAAGCGATTTAGGAGAACATAGCACAAACCGACCTGTTTTTAACTGGTATTTCCTTATTTGGTCAATTTGACCTGTCAGAGATAAAACATAACCAAAATGGACCCATTCACAAGTAACTGGGTCAAATTGTCACCTATGGTATCTCTGTATCACCTATGATTAAAGTTAGTTGCTCTAGATATTGTGATTGATTAGTGTTTCAATATATTGAAATATCTACATATTTACAACAGATATTGTGATAAGTTGGTGTTAAGGGGGTGTTTGTCTTAGCTTATATGGTAGGCTTATGAGCTTATGTATGATTTGAAAAGCCAATAAGCTCAATATTTGTGGCTTATGAGCTTATATTAAGTGTGCGTAAAGTTAATTTTAAGTTTGGAAATTGATAATAGGTAATGTTACAATCGAAGATATTATAACTGTTTTTAAATATATGTGCATAACTTTGCAAAATGAATCAGTGATGAAAACTGCTATGTAGTATAAGCATTTAGTTACTAACACTTGGTATGCCAGTTAAGGTTTGTTTGTCTAAGCTGAGTTTTCAGGTTAGCTTATTTTTAGTTTATAGCTTATGGCTTATGATGAATAACCGTAGCTCTTACTAAGTGTTTGGATCAGCTTGTGTGAATTTAGGGGCTTCTCACCTAATAAGTTGTCAAGCCACGAAAAGGAGCTTATCAGGGTCCCTTAAATATGCTCATAAGCCTAGTTTATACGTATGGCCAAACACGAAGATGAGCTTGTCTTTTGTTAAATAAGCCAATAAGCCCAAGAAATAAGCTAAAACAAACATCCTTGTAATATAAGCTAAAACAAGCAATTAGATATGTGCTTCTCTTTAGTTTCATGTCCTTTAAAATTGCAGCAAAATCACCAACTAAGTTAGTAATCCAATTTTCATTTGGCTTCACATTATAGCTAACTAGCTTTAGTTCTTCTGAATCTTTTAGGACGCTTGATGATATTTAGGATGCAAAGTTTCAATGCATCATGTAACTTGTTTATGAGCATATGACCCTTTTTCTTTCTACAAAAAGTTTATTACTCTGTAATTAGTCTTTGTAGTTGAATATTTATCAGACATAAGAATGTACTAACCAATTGTTCTTTCCAAGATAGGTATTAACACAGTTTAGTTTTGCAGGTTACCACCCCGTTGTTGAAGTTTATGGCTGGGTTTGTTTTGAATAAGGCTCAACGTGTAACTTTTGATTCCTCTTCTCCTAACGGGATACTTCTTTTCCGAGAAGTTAGCAAACTCCTTGTGGCATATGGATCAAGGATCTTATCTATGCCTAACGTTGCAGATATATATGCCTTCAAATACAAGGGGATATGGATTGCATTGACTGTTCTTTCAAGGGGTAAATAACCTACAATTTAGTTTCTGCTTTTGATATTCTGTGTTAGCGAAGCTTGTAGGATGCCTGATTTTTGAATCGTATATGCATTATGTGTTAGTTCTTTTGTGTTTCACTGATAAAAGCTCTAAATATCTTTATGTAGCAACTTGAATCTTTTACTATTTTTTTGGCCATTTTTCTCTGTCTCTATAACTATTTATGTTTCTCTCTTTGAGCCTTTGTAGTGCAGATATAAGGTATCGAATATCTTCACATGGGAAGATATAAGGTATCGAATACACTCACATGTGAAGATATAAGGTATCGAATATCTTCACATGTGAAGATATAACATATCAAATACACTCACATGTGAAAAATTTAGTAAGTATTTGATATTTTTCTTCGCACGTGAAAATATATGAGATCTTTTTCTTCGCAAGTGAAAATATAGGAGATCTTTTTGTTCGCACGTGAAAAATATAGGAGATATATTCTGCGCATGTGAAAAGTTTAGTAAGTATCTTATATTTTTCTTCGCGCGTGAAAAGTGTCAAGAAATTGCAACAATCTCGAGATAACTAGTGGGCGCGTGAAAAATCTGGCGATGGAGGGAGTATAAAATTTCTAATCAAACACTGGTTTAATGAGAAGCTTTGTTTGTCAAATGATATTTTACATTTATATTTAGCCATTTATTTTGTTTTAATATTTTTGTTTTGTAGATTGTGAAGGAGACATGGGGAAACAGTGGGAAAGTGAATGTACACATTGTATACGGGTGCCTTAGGAACAGCTTTTTTGGTTTTTAAAGCTTATCATGTTACTTAGGAACAGCCTTTTTTGGTTTTTAAAGCTTATCAGGTTACTCACGACAAGAAAGATCTTGATTTGTGTCAAGAGATTCATAAAACTTGTGATCCTACCTCTCTTGGCTCTAGGTTAGTGTAATTTGTGTTTCTATTTGTGATTGATGCAGAATTTGACACCTTGTGATTATATGTATAAGGAATATATATTTTGCGATTTGTTCTGCTTTGCTTTTATTGATTGTTTGTTGTTAATTTGTTAGGTTTTTAGCAGTTGTAAAACCCCAATCATAAATTTTTGAGTATATTGGTGAGTATTTTGTGAGTAATAAGATAATGTTGGTCAGTCTTCCTTTTCGAGCTGTAGATAAAGGGTTTCTAGTGTTTGGGTGTATTGAAATTGATTATAAGTTTCTTGGCTATTTAGGTGTCAAATATTGGTTTTTGAGTAGCGATGATGAAATTGGTTCTCGTTATATGATTTTTTAGGCGGTCGTTTTACGTGTAAATCTTTGGATCGTCAGAGTTTGGAACACCCTAAGCCTAGAATCCATAAATGTTTCAAGTATTTTGCAACTAATGAGCAGGCTAGTTCTGGTTATGTAGATGTGTTTGTGTTTTGGAGTTGTTGATGGTGATTGTCTAATTTGACACTATATATGAATCTCTTTATGCGTTTATCACTTGTGATTGTTGCTGGTAGCTTCTTAAATTCCCAGATCTTCACAATCCCAGATAGCTGGCTTGACTCTTGTTGTATAATACGAAGTATAATGAATCCTACGGTATCAACCCCTGTCTCTGGCCTTGCAGAGGATAATAATGAAATTCCTGATGATTTACGTTGTAAGAGATCAGGCTGTAAACAGTGGAGATGACACATATAAATCTTTTCACAAACTGTTTTGTCTGGCATAGACATTGTGTGTCATCTCCACTGTTTACCGCCTGATCTCTTACAACGAAGCTGGAATTATGGCTGTAAGTATTGTTTAGTGTGAACTTCTACTTATAATGGTGGTATGAACTGGAAAAATTATTAGTGGATCATACGTGCAGGTGAGAAGAGGTCATACAAAAATCTATCAGAAGGATATTGTTAATGTGTTAGATTACTTAGATAAGCATCTTCTTGAGGGAATGGGTGTGCTCCTGACAGAAGAAGAGCAACAAAAATGTGAAAAAAGAGTACGCGTTTATTTTACTCTTGATGCATATTAGTCTTACATCTTCGTAAAGGTAATATAGCCATTATCATTTTTTGATAGGTGTCTATTGAAAAGAAGAGGCTGTTGGCCGTACATGAAGTTGGTCATATTTTATTGGCACATTATTATCTTGATATGACTGGAATGCGTTTTCTCAGTTGTTACCCGGTGGCAAGGTAAAATCTCAGAATATTTCTAGTGTTTGTCGACTTTGAGTTTATCTGTTCCAGTATCTAACCCATTTGAGCAGGAAACAACAATATTCGTTTTTTACCCTAGAGAAGATATAGTGGATCAAGGTTACACAAACATTTGGTTACATGATGATGCAAATGGTGGTAGCTCATGGTGGGCGTTCTGCTGAACGTGTCGTCTTTGGTGATGATGTAACTGATGGTGGAGTGGATGATCTAGAAAAGATCACAAAGGTGGTGTATTGTTTTTTCAAATACAACCAAGATTCATCTACCGGTCATTCATCTGATCAGTCGAACAAGGATGATGATATTTTACACAGCTGGTCCATTCTCAAGATCAGTGCATCTCATCAAGCTCAGGTGATTTGACTTTTTGAATCATCACAGTTCGCTTATAAGAAACCTAGTAGTTTGCAAATTAAGCGATTTTAGACAACTCACAGGGAAATTTTTGCCTAAAACTGATTGTTTCATGGTCTTGTTTATAAATTTCCTTAAGAATAGTCTATTTGCAAACATATAGCCAATACGATATCCCTTAGGCGGAATCACATTACATTGGAACGTATAGCCGATTTGATACCTTGAAAAGTCAGTGACTTGCTTGTTTGTATTATCTTTTATAGTACAGACTTGCATGAGTAGAAAATGTATAGGTTTGTACAATAGATTGCTTGATAAAAAACGCATAGTACATAATTCTAATTCACCGAGTGAATGAACCAACTGTTTTTTATAAGTGAATAGTTATGTTATACAGCTTTATGGTGTTTTAGTTTGACTCGGTGCACCAGTAAGAGTCTCGTCCGTCATTAGTCTCCCCACCACCAGTGCTCATAACATAAGGTGTCGTGATATTTAATTTATATCTGGAGTCTTATCACCAATTTTAAAATATTACCCATTGCTTAGTAATACTGCAATGTAACCGTCATGCTGAACCTACTGATGGATTGATTGCTCGTTGCCTCTTTCATGTCCTGATATCTTGAAGATGAAAGTTACAAGAGGCTTGAAGAAGCTCAAATCAAGCCTATCTTATTCATGAGCAATCCGAGTTTTGGCATGACTGATCAACAACTCGAAAAGAACATGCCAATAGTATGTTGTCCCGACTCACATGTCACTCTCTTCTTAATTTGTTTAATCGCATAATTTGTCAACGTTTTGTATTTGGAATCATGTTCAAAATGCTTATGCTGATCATTACTTGAATGGCCTTTCTGCTGGCTATGCACCACACCCTATGGTAACGATTTTTGTGATCATTTTGATGTCATTGAACACAAAAGAAATGTACTTGTTATGATGCAATGGATATTGGTGCATTGATCAGATTCAACCTCATATGGTACACATAGCTCCTGCTCGAGTTCCAATGCCTCTAGACCTATCAGAAGACGGTACTATTTATGTCAATGCGAAACAGTATAATGGTATTCTCAGAAGGCGACAGATTCGTGCTAAACTTGAAGCTCAAAACAAACTAGTTAAAAACAGAAAGGTATGCGCGTGCCACATTCTTTTTTCCTTTAATATTTTCGTCTTTTTATCTTCATTAACTTTGTATGTGTGAATTGGCTTTTGCAGCCTTACCTTCATGAATCACGACATAAGCATGCCATGAGTACGGTGAGAGGATCGGGTGGGCGGTTTCTTCCTAGCAACAAACAACATCAATCTAAGCCTGCTAGTCGGTTTTTAAGCTCACACTGCTCTTCTGCATCTTATCCATCTGGATCGGATCATGTGATGTTTTCACAGACGGACCATGGGTTTTCGAGCATCTCCTAGGGAAATGAAGGGTTCCTGAGCAACGGGGATCATAATCGTAGTTCAATTGGCCGGTAAGAAACAAGTTTAATCTTCTTCTTCACCGGTGGGCAACTCATCCTTGGCTTTGTTACTTGTTAAGTTCTGATGTTCATTTTGTGTTCATCGAGCTTAAGTTTCCTGTTACTGTTTCTGTTTGAAAAATGTTTATTCGCCACTTGACTCCTATAAACTGAAGGAGGACTGCTTTCTTTCTGATTTTGGGAATTGTAATGTGTTACTATCTTTTAAACTATTGGTTTGTATTTACAAGATAATTTGGTAATATTTGAATGTTTTGTTGATTTATCAAAATATTTGAATGTATCACAAGATTGGTAGTTGACAAGTCCTACCACTAAAGTCAGTTCAGCTGGATCTTTTAATGGCGAAGCGATGAAAAATTAGTCGAGAGAACTTTAATCACAATGGCTTCTTAAAGATGAAAAAACAAATATTCGGTCATAGAGCAAGAAATGTGACCAGTGACCAGCAACATAGTTTCTCATAGCATGGCACAAACACGACAAAAGCGCATCATCTCCATAATGGAACTTGTGATAAGCTCATAAGTCCCAAAATAAGCTAGAAAATTAATGCTTATAAAATAAAGTGAAAGCTAAAGATACGCAACATACTTTTTCAAATAAACACATCTACGCAATGTACTTTGTAAAGTGTCAAAGCTAGCTAATATACTTTCAAATTTTATTCATTCTAGCTAATATTACCGGATAGTAGCAGGTTTTTTCCAACTTGGCTTTTTTTTTTTTTTTTAATAATATTATCTACTTGGCATTATTTGACCCATTTGTATTTTATTTGACCCAAAACCCACAAATAAACCCGATCCAGATGTTCAATCCTTTTCACAGATGATGAACAACATATAGTCCAAATTTGTATCATTAGATGAATAGAGCTTCTTAAATTTTGTAGAAAATTTATCTTGTTTACTTCTGACTTGATCATGTCTTAATTGTACATTAGCTCGCAATACACATTTATTTTTTACCAGTCCGCAAACTCTTTAATTACCAAATGAGTACAAGAAACAAGTTCAGAATTCTACTGATACGAAAACACCTTCTAGAATTCAGATAACAATTTTCACACAACTTATATTATGATTTAGCAAACATGGCAACTTTGGTTTCTTCCATCTCATTCAACATATACTGCACTTGTCCACAAAGGTTACCAATATTCTTACTATTGTTCAAACATACAACTTATTTAACTGATAAATAGCAAAAATATACGGGGGAAAATTACATGGACATCAATATTAGTAATCACCAGTGCATTGGTAAAAATAAGAGTTGCTATAGAGAAATGAGTCTCGTAACACAAATCCACCAATTCCGTTATGCTAAAGTTTGCTAGAAGGTGCATCTCTTGTGCGTTTTTCTACTAGCTGAGAAATCATCTTGACTTCATCCATTGCCATATGACGTGGACGGCTTAACCACAGTCCTCCATCAACAATAAGGGCATCAAATGGATCTTTTAGCAGGGCCAAGAATCCAGGTTTCAATACAGCCCATACCTGCGTACATTATAAGACATTAAAAGGAACATGCAGATAACTTGCTACCACAGAAACAAAATGGGGAGAAAAAAATCAAATTTGTCAACTGATTGTTGTATTATAGGCTACAATGTAATTGTCAGTGATGACATAATTCCAGAAATGCAAAATATGTGGGGTCAAAAGGCAGGTTTTAATTCTTAGATTTGATATTTGCATCGAAGTTGTGGCATGCAATGAGAAGTGATTAGATGCTAAAATTGATATGAAATAAGACGTCGTTTACTTGTAACCCTTGTTTTTATACAGCATAAGAAACATATGGAGGCATAATCATATAATCTGATAACCACACATGTAGAGAATGAGAACATGTATGATCAACTCTAATATGAGGCTGAGATTACCTTTTGCCAATTGTCATTACAGCAATTGAACCATAGACAACAACCAGAGCATTTTCTGTCATCATCCCTGTTGGGAATATTTGGTAGATGCTTCACTAATACGTATTCTTCTTTGAGCTTGGAGCCATACTCTGTACCAAAAGATAACTTAGAAGCCCTCATAAACTTGCAAACCTGCTTTGACAAACATCCAGGTGTATTGTTAGAGGGCGCTAAAGCAGCAGTTCACAATCGACTAAGAAACTTACGCGACCCGGCATGCCAATATACAAAAACATCGACTAGTTAATAAAGGCCAGTCAACCACTATTGAACCAATTTGAATGATAATGGAAATGTATAATTAACAGATATACAAATAAGCAGAGAAAATGTTGCTTCACATCAAGTTTGAAATAATGATTCAAAGATGTTGAATGATATTGGACACAAGGGTGCTATTTTTATGAAACGGTAAAAGCTCGGACGTAATAAGGTCCTCCTTAAAAGACGGGAGGATAGTTGGAAATGGAAATAATGATTCCACCACTTTGATGTCATGTTGAGAGCGAACGTTTTCAGTATCACCAAACGGAAAATTAAAGGCATAATTTGTTCCTTTAGATGTGGTCCCACTGTATATAGCCTTTCGCAATTCCTTGTCATTCAAAGGAGGAAGAACATAGTTGTTAGACAAGGAGGCTTGTATAACCTTCAACAAAATAATACAAACATGTTATCATCACATTTACATAGGATGAGATAAAAAAGGAAGATTGATATCATAACAAGTATAATTTTTACCCTGTTGAAACAAGTTCCGTCTTATAGGCACCTTTTGACTGCAACAATTCCTCCCAAACTGAATTAGCAAAGGCATTCCCTAAAGACTGAAACAAGGTAATCACAGACGGCTCCCACACTTTAACATCAAGTCTCAACGATCGTACCTGTAGCAAAATTTCGCATCAAGTAATTTTTTCAGTCTCAAGTAAAATGACGGCATATTTCAGACCTAAATTAAGCTCATTTTTAAGTACAACAAAACTCCTACGTCAAATGCAACATCAAACAACTTCAAGTCATTTTTTTAAAAGAAGTTCAATATATGACAGTTTCAAAGTCATTGTTTATTTACACCTATGTAAGTTGTTGGGTTCATGCATACAGGACACAGAACAATTGCTATTGTGGTCTATATATCGCCATAATTCTCTCACATATATATAAGACCAAGAAGAGGCTTTAAGCACAAGGTTTACCTTTGATATGTGGATACCAAGGTTACGGTGCACACCAGAACATTCATTGCAGAGAAGAATGCCAAGATTTAAGTATGCCCAATCAGGGTCAGAGGCACCACATTCGGCACACTTGTCATTTCCACAAACTCTACGCAACACGTCTATGGGTTTGGGAGCAGATTGCAGGTGATGTGAAATTCTTTATAGGCGACCAGGGTTTGGATAGGAAGGCCTCTTAGATGCATATTCCTCTACAGTTGTGTGATCGAAATCAGAACTTTCAAATGAGCTACTATCACTGGCAGATCCATGATGGCTGCTGCCCATTGGACTACCGGACAAACACTGAAACATGTTGATAGATGAATAAACAAGTCTTCTAAGTCTTCTAAGACCCCATATGGAAGCTTTAAATGAGAAGGAAAAAAAAACTCAAGATTGATTACCCTCTCAGGAACCTGGGAACTTAGCAATGAAGCAATGACCCCTGTTATCTTCTCTATCCAATCCATTTGATCAAGGGTGCTCTCCGCCTGCAATTACAATAGCAACTCTTAAAACAACATTCTATAGTTTTGCATATTTAGCATCGAATGTACCCGAGAAGAAGGTTACATGCAAAGTATAGTTTTTTTGGGTGATATTATCCTGAAGCAAAATCTAAGGTCTGATTGGTCAGCATCCACCTTTATTGTTGAAGTCAACAGATTGACAGTGTGATGAGCAACAGATTTCTCGTCATGTACCCCGCCCCCACCATGGTGCTGATGAGATGAAAGCCAACGACGCAGCAACCCATGACCAAGTTTAGAACTATTCCTTTGAGCAGATATTTGACTGCCAGAACCCTATCAAAAGATAAATCTTAATAAAAATCAACAGAGCATATTTGACTGCCAGACCCTATAATGTGCATTGGTATTCCAACTTACAGATGGTTTGCTGCTTTGTTTCCGGTAATAATATAACATTCCTCAGCTATCAAGAACAAAATACCTTCTTTTCCAGTCACCCCTCAAGTTTGAGGAGCACTTTGAAAGATATCCTTGCCTTATTGTTTGAACCTGATATACACATAAGAGAAACTAATGTTTACGGTCCAAACGAAAGGAACCCCAGCTAAAAAGAGAAAAATTGGTATTGAGTTGCTACCTTCCCCTTTGAAGCAGATTGCATAACTGCCTCGATCATATTATGGGAACTTGTACCAATTGCCCGAATGCCATCTCCATTTGGAGATCCATTGGAACCATTTGAAGACGACCATCTACTTTCCCGATCAATCTGTCTTTTGTAGTCTTGCATTCTTTCATTAAGGGCTGCTTGCTCATAATTTGATCTTTCTCGAGACAGCTGAGCGTATGTCAAAACCTGAGTAGTACAAGATAAACAAATTATTTCTGAGTTCCAGCGGAATTTGAGTGGAATATCACACAACCTGATCTCGGGTAATAATTTTTATCTACAACCATAAAGATGAACTAACTGGTTTCAATTACAAAATGAAAGGAACTGTTTCCTAGTTCTTGCGTAACTCAAGACACATATAAAAACAGACCTGATTTATATATGGCTCCATCTGATGCAGAAGCTCATATCCCTACAGGTACATGCAAACAAAGGATTTAGAAAGCTCAGACACATATACACAATGAAGCATGACACAAACAATAAGATTTTACCTGTTTAAAGTAACGAAGATGAGCGTCCATCGTACCACTAACTGCTTCCAAAAATTCAAATCTCTTTTTTGCTTCAACATTGGAAAGTGCGGTAACCTGTGTGGATGAGTCTCAAGTATATCAATATATTGTATAGCTAGCAGACTATGCATGATTCTGTGATCGTAAACATTCTAACCATATTGAATCGAGCTTGCTCAAATGTAGCCCTTGCATTATGAAGGTCCTGAAAATTTTCATTAAAATATTACATTAGGATTCACCACTAAAAGGTTGGAGAGACTATTTTCACAAGCAAGAAAAAGGCTGCCAATACCTCCTCCAGTACCGTAGCTACATCACTTTTGGTGCCTTTTCTCAAGGACAGGAACTTTTCTCGAGCCTGTAATATGAATTGTGATCAAGGAAAATATTAAAAATGAGACAATGTATGTGACCTACACCTCAGTAGATATCAAACAACTAGACATGCATATCACCATGATATCATTTCTTATATTTTGAAACCGATTTACTTCTTGTACGCAACAATGTATGCACCAGAACACATTAAAAACCGACCTGGTCATATAGAATACTGGCCTTGTCAAACAGCTTTCGCGCCTTCCTGTAACAAGAAACTATTGCTTGTAAAACATGAGCAGAACTTACTAACATACAAATTAAAAAGTAATAGTCCACTGAGGCACTTCAAATTTAATAATGTAACTGATCCTTAAAGAGCAAAACAGTATGAAGTTGAGAGTGACTAATAGATCCACGATGCCTAATGATTCTATGTAATACAAATGACTATCAATAGATATACAAGGAGGAACTACTTGACTTGAGATGAAGTTCAAAGATGATATATAACCTCTATGGCACTCAAATATCCCATTACAAGTACAAACAGATGTATAACAACAATTTACCTTGACGTCATGTAAATCTATATTGACAAATTGCAGTAACCGGTCATTCAGTATATGCTCAACCTGCAAGGCCAGTGAAACATATAAGAATCCTAGAATTCAAACAAAAGTCAGAAGTGAAACATGCATAGCTTAATAAAAGGAAGATTGATATCATAACAAGTAGACTTTTTACCCTGTTGGAACAAGTTCCGTCTTATAGGCACCTTTTGACTGCAACAATTCCTCCCAAACTGAATTAGCAAAGGCATTCCCTAAAGACTGAAACAAGGTAATCACAGACGGCTCCCACACTTTAACATCAAGTCTCAACGATCGTACCTGTAGCAAAAGTTCGCATCAAGTCATTTTTTCAGTCTCAAGTAAAATGACGGCATATTTCAGACCTAAATTAAGCTCATTTTTAAGTACAACAAAACATATGATTTTTTCAGTAAGAGGATGTTTGTTGTAGTTTATTTACAAGGCTTATGAACTTATGTAACTTTGGAAAAGTTCATAAATTCGGCTTATGAGCTGATAAAGTTGAGTGAATGACCTTAAATAAGTCACAAACTCAACGTTAGATGATACGCTCATAAGTAAATAAAAGGGCCTACGAGCTTTTATCAAATTTACATATGTTTGGCAACAATATTTTTGAAGCGTGTAGGAGTGTTAGCTAAATCAAATTTACTATTATAACGCGTGTAGGAAATGATTTTCTTCACAAGTGAAGATATTGTTTCTAAACTTAAATAATCGCCTCTAAATCAACACTAGAGTACACTATTCTCATAATCTATCTTTTACGCAAACTAACTCATTCCTAGATGATTTTCTTCACAAGTGAAGATATTGTTTCTAAACTTAAATAATCGCCTCTAAATCAACACTAGAGTACACTATTCTCATAATCTATCTTTTACGCAAACTAACTCATTCCTATATGATTTTCTTCACAAGTGAATATTTTGTTTCTAAACTTAAATAATCGCCTCTAAATCAACACTAGAGTACGCTATTCTCATAATCTATCTTTTACGCAAACTAACTCATTCCTAGATAACTAACTCATTCCTAGATGACTTTCTTCACAAGTGAAGATATTGTTTTTAAACTTAAAAATCGCCTCTAAATCAACATTAGAGTACACTATTCTCTAAATAATCTCCTCTAAAGGAAACATATATGATCGTTGAACTACATAAAAACTTAACATGAAAATCTTCACATGCGAAAAGTTACCATGCATATAAATCAACGCCATACATTAAGTTTAAAACTATATAGACATTAACTTTCAATTAAAAAAAAATGCAAAATATGAACCAGATTTGACTAATAAAGAAAGATTTTGTGAAATGAAATTAAATGATACTAGTGGCCGAAAACTTGTTCTACACATATATCCATGAAATTTTAGCCAAAATTACACATAACTAAGTAAGGCATTTCGTCAAACAGTCGGTCTACATATATATCCATGAAAATTTCAACCAAAAATACACATAAGTAAGTAAGGCATTTCGTCGAACACTTGGTCTACACATATATCCATGAAAAGTTTAGCCAAAAATACACATTACTAAGTAAGGCATTTCGTCGAACACTTGGTCTACACCTGCAATCCACAACATAGTTATGCATTTTGCCAAACACTTAGTCTACGCATACAATTAATCAATCAATTACATAGAGCATCATATAACATCTTGACATGTGACGCAATAGATAAGAAGTACAAGCACATATTTTATAACTACAAACAATAAAAACATTCATTAGATGAAAATAATTACCAATATTAGCATTCAAATCCACAAAAAACTGTTTCAAATGATTAACAGACGAAATCATCTTAAGAAAATTGTTAAAAAGCTGAAATTATATCCACCAATTAAAAAGTCAACGGCACAGTCAACACCGGAGATTGTTGACGGCAAAAAGATGACGGAGATGACAGTTAATAACCAGTGAGATGAAGAAGAGGTGGTTGGTGTGTGTCCGTTTGTGTGTGTTTATGTGTGCGTTTGGTTTACAGAGAGAAGTGTGATATTTATTTTTTGTGTGAGAAGCAAATGATAATGATACACTTAGACCCCTCTAATTTTTGGCTGAAAATTACAAAAATGCCATTCCGCCCAAATTGATATTAAGATGAGATTAACTTGATCTAACGGTCCAGATCTCTTCTTACGTTCTCACAAAAAAAAAAAAAAAAAAAAAAAAAAAAAACTTCTCATTTGAACGCTTGTCTATATATATATATATATATATATATATATAGGGAAGGGATCCAGTAAGAAGAAAAACTAAAATGAGAAGAATAAGAAGGATTTCTAGCCACACATTTCAAATAGAGAGGAGAATTTTGTGAAGATCGTTGTAAGCTCTTAGACGAGGTCTAATATTATATCTAGGAACACATAATAACGAAAGCGGAATATTCAATAAGAATTAATGTTATAATGAACAAGGTTTTTCATTATCATAAACTAACTAAACAATAATAAAGATCAAAGACTTGATCTTTAACACTAACTAACTAAACCACTAAACCCTAGGCGTTTTCCCAATCCCTACGCCTAGGTTCCCACACACACACACCTTTAGACGTCTACATCTTGTACGTACGTGCTAAAACTAATGACCCTATGTCTCTTTATATACTAGAGACATCTAGGGTTTACAAGAGGAATCATAATATAATTAGGAAACAATACAATTAGGAAACTATATATTCTTTTAAGCATATCTTCTAGAATCTTTCAAATCCTCCATCTTTTTGTAGTTTCCTTCTTGTCACTTTAAGTCCTTCATGTTTCATTCTTCTTATTTTGTATCATCAAATCTATAATAGACCCAACAATCTTCCCCTATTTGATGATGACAAAACAAACACGATCTTGTACGAACTTCCCTAGACGAAGTAGCAGAAGTTGAGATAATTAAATCTCACCATGAATGAAACAATCTTCCCCTTGACTTAAACATGTCACTCAAACATCTCTTCCCCTTTTTGTTATCAACAAATAGAGAACGTATGCAAATAATGATCTTGACCACCACGAACCAATATCATACTTCCAATCTAAGACTTCCAATGCTTCAAATCACCCACCATTACGCACCATAGGAAAAATGGATCCAAAACAGTAGAAAACTTCAACTAGGAGTAGTAATAATGATCAACAATAGTAAAAATCAAACACTTCCCCTTGAGTGATGCAGGTAGATGGTTAAACTTTTAACAATAAGCTTCCCCTAAAAACCATATGTTAACCATCTTCTTAATTCTTCAAAATTTGTAAGCTCCTTGTAATGATCACTTTGTGAAGAACACCAAATATAACGAACTTGATGAAGAAGTAAAATTTCCCAAACTTGTGTCTTAAATCTTTGACTATCCACGGAACTCCATACTTATACGAACCAACAAATATAAGTAGACCGCAATCCCTTGAAAAGAATTCTCAACTAGTATGAGACACTGAGCACTACAATGTAACTCCTTTAAGTGATAGACAATGTGTGCATAGAGCATCATAAGAAAAATCACACATTGCTAGATTCAACAAGCTAGATGATAAGAACACAAACCAAGTAATTCCACTTCACCTTCAAATAAGTGATAAATAATCATCTTCGTAATCAATTCTTCAATAAATCTCCAAAACGAGCCTTTTTAAATCCTTTTAAGAACAAATAACCAAACTCTTTGTGTGTGTGAACAATAACCTGTGTGTGTGTCGTCCAAAAATCATGCTCAACTTCCCCTTAATTTGAAAATAATATGAGAAGCAGTACTTTGAAAATCAATCAGCAGTACTTTCAAAAATAATGAACAGTACTTTGGGAAGGAGCAGTACTTTCATAAACAGTACTTTCATCTAAACGTGCAGCATCAACAGTACTTTCGAAACTTGAGTAGCAGTACCTTCTAATAAAATCTGTAGTACTTTGTGAACATAAGCAGTACTTTAAGAAGTACCTCGCAGCAGTACTTAGACCTACGAGCAGTACTTTGATTATATAAGCAGCAGTACTTTGCATAACACCAAACAGTACTTTGAAAAATCACAAGCAGTACTTTGAATCAGCAGCAGTACTATCACATAATAGCTTAGATCGAAAATCCCTTTAGTGGAAAGTTAGATTTATATATAGAGAACATCCACCCAAAATTTCGTTACGATCCAACGGTTAACGAAAAAGTTATGATCGTTTCAAAACAGTCCTGCAGAAGCATTACTGAATTTTTTACAGCTTCGAATTTTTCTTCCTTCTTCTTCAAGAAAACCTTGTAGATCCCTAGATATCACGAGCCCCAGGCTCTGATACCACATGTGAAGATCGTTGTAAGCTCTTAGACGAGGTCTAATATTATATCTAGGAACACATAATAACGAAAGCGGAATATTCAATAAGAATTAACGTTATAATGAACAAGGTTTTTCATTATCATAAACTAACTAAACAATAATAAAGATCAAAGACTTGATCTTTAACACTAACTAACTAAACCACTAAACCCTAGGCGTTTTCCCAATCCCTACGCCTAGGTTCCCACACACACACACCTTTAGACGTCTACATCTTGTACGTACGTGCTAAAACTAATGACCCTATGTCTCTTTATATACTAGAGACATCTAGGGTTTACAAGAGGAATCATAATATAATTAGGAAACAATACAATTAGGAAACTAAATATTCTTTTAAGCATATCTTCTAGAATCTTTCAAATCCTCCATCTTTTTGTAGTTTCCTTCTTGTCACTTTAAGTCCTTCATGTTTCATTCTTCTTATTTTGTATCATCAAATCTATAATAGACCCAACAAATTTTAAGGGGAGATGCATCCAATTTTATAGATGCATCTGAAATGAGTGGTTGTAGTTTCTTCTTATCATTCTTATTTTAATTTTACTTCTTATTTGATCCTAACTCTATATATATATATATATATATATATATATATATATATATATATATATATATATATATATATATATATATATATATATATATATATACATACATATATATATATATATACATATATATATATATATATATATATATATATATATATATATATATATATATATATATATATATATATATATTTACTTTTACATTTTACACCATTTTGTTTTGTATTTTTATATTTTAAGTCTATTTGACACTTTTTTTTACACCGTTAGTCCTTCATATGTTTGCAATATTAGCCCTTAAGTTATTCTTTATATATTTTTAATCTTTTAAATATATAAAATATGGTTAATGTATAAATTTTGGTTTAAATATATAAAATGAAATGTGTTTGTATTAAAATAAAGTGAACAAAAATAAATGTGTTTGTACGAATAACGTGTTATTGGGTTTTTTTTCTCTAAGAAGGGGTTTTAGTTGTTGGTATGTTATTGGTAACCTGATGATGTGGCAGTAGGTGACATACTAATAACGTGTTGTTGGGTTTTACCGCACCTTGCACTCGTATAAAAAAAGATAGGAAATAGAGGAAGAGGTTTTACCTCTTAAAAAATTAAACGCAACCCAATACTTATACTTAGTTTACTAGCGTGTTAGGTGTAAAGGTAGGTGTTTTAAGTAAACACAGGATGTCGAAAGAGGTTCCATCATCCTAAGCTCTAAACATAATTAAAGTTAGGGTGTGTTTGGTAAAAATAGCAATAGTAGTGAGTTGTAGCAGTGAGCATTAGCTGTGAGTAGTGGTTGTGAGTAGTAGCTGTATTTTTTAATTTTTTTTTTTATTAAAACGTTTAGTAACGCTCAATGGTACTTTAAATGCCCAAAGCTCCTAAATGCTACTTTATAGAGCATTAGAAAATGAGCATTCTGAAAAAAAAAAGTAAAGCTAATTGCTACTTGTCAAACAAATATTAAAAATCACAATGCTTAATGTTCGCTGCTCACCACTCTTACATAGTCCAAAAAGTTGTGCGCCAAACACAACTTAAACCTTCGAATGTATACACAAACTAGTCATGTATGTCAGTCCCTCACGTTTTGACACTTATTAAAGTTGGTCAAGATAGATTGTAGGAATGACTCCTTAATCTTTGAAATTATCCGAAGTCATGTGCAAACCGTATTTAACCATCCGTGTATGATCCAAGGCAGTTTTAATCATTTTGCGCGTTACGATGGCGGGTACCCTTAAACTAAAATTCCCGGTGTGCAATGTTTCATGATTATACATATTTCGTGACAATAACTTTACAAATGATGATAGTTTTAAGTTGGAATAATTTTAAGCAATAACAAACTATTTCATATAAAAGTAGTAGGGTACGAGAGTGATGCAAATACAAATATGCAATATAAAGACAATAGTCCGTAATATTATACAGGCGTGTGGTCAAAGTTGTTCAGTTTGCTTTATAGTAAATAATAGGTAACAAACATGTGATAGATTTTTGAATAGTTACATTGTATCACTTGTATTTGTTTTTGTATATGTGCACCATTTTCTATATCAAGTTTACATTTTTATATCGTATGGGTTTGGATTGATCATTCAGGTCAACAATACAATTCTTACAATTTATGCATTAAAATTTACCAACATTTCACACATTAAAACAAATATATATACTTCTATTATAACATCTTGTTAGTTATAAAATAAAATAACATATGACACATATTTAGATATACACAAAAACACACTCTATTGTCTTTTCTCTCTCAAATAAATTTTGGATTATCAAATTAGTGCCTAAAAGCCACTAATTATCGGTTATAACATTTGCAGCCCAAAAATATCAATTCCATCACTATTAGGCTTGTGTCATAAAAAAAAAAAAAAAAAAAAAAAAAAAGGCCCAACTAGCCTGTTTTTGAACCCGGTCCAAACAAATGACCACAAAAAATCCGGTATAAGAGATATACCCTAATCCCACACATTTTATTTTATTTAACCCTAAAACACACATCAAACCATCCGCCCCCATTTTCTTCTCTCTCATTACAGTACATACAAACACCACAACAAATCCATCTCCCTCTACCCTTCAATTAATTTTCACAAACACAAACAACCACAACCTTTTAATCTATGTCATTAACCGGACGAAACAAAAATAACCAAACCCTTATACCCCTAGCGGTTCGAATATTAACGACAACACACAAGAGACCTCAAATCATTAATACTTCACTTTTATGCTCGATTCGTGAGACGGTTTGGCTACAAGATCCAAAACGGGTCTCGGGTAAGGTTATGATTTGATTGTGTTTTGTTTGTCTCTTAATCGAAACAAAGAAAGAATTTAACAAAGTTGTTATAATTCTTTCTTTATGTTCGGATATTGAAAGGAGGTTTATCTTCAAAAAGATCTATGAAGAGATGGGTATTTCATTTGCGTGAAGTTCTTTAAGGTTCTTTAATAAACCAGTCTGAGATCTTTTGCACCATTTCATTTTGGTTTGATTCTTGTTAAGATCTATGATGATTGTTTTTCATTCGTGTTGTTGATCTTTAAGAGATCTTGATTTATTTGTAATACACGAAAAGAGAACTGAGATCTATTTCATTTCATTTAGTTTCGATCAGTTGCAGATGTATGGTGATGTCGATTGTTATTGTTGACGTGATGAGGTGGTGATGGGTTTTAGGTTAGATGGAATTGTTATTGGTGAGTGGTTATTGTTTTTCGTTTTTGGTCTTCTTCTCTTCTTTCTTGTTGTTTTTGTTGACTGTTCGTGAGTTGGGGAATTGATGTGAACTGTTGTAAGTTTGTGTCATTGTCGACTGTAGGACAACCGAAAAGACACAAATACCAAACACAGTTGTGGCAGCGGTAGAGATGTGTTTCGGTGGCATGTGGTTGTGTGGGTATAAGTGATTTGGTGTATTTTATTTTTTGGTTTGGGTTATATATAGTTGGGAGGTTATGGGAGGGATTAAACATGGTGATGATGGTGTCAATGAGGTGTTACAACTTACAATTCAATGGGTAGTTACAACTTACAATTCAATGGGCTGCTACATTTGTTATGTTACAAGCCTCGGCTGTTACTTCTTTATTTATGAAAATTGTGATGGAAGTTGTTAGTAAAAAGTCATACTTATATGAGACTTCCATTTATAGTAAGTGTGTAGACTTATTTTTTTAAGATTTATTTTTATAGAAAGTATTAAATACATTATAAGGTAGTATAGATAAACATTTATTGAAGTGGAATTTGGAGCCGACATTGTTTCGAAACCGTCGACCGAAAGGTCGGCTTGGGTGCACTGTGGAGCCGTGGCTCGAGCCGAGCCAAGCCGTAGGCTTAAAAGGATTAAAATAAGGTTAGTGGGTTTCTTAGTAGGTTCTCCACTTACTTGTTACTTAATTTCATGGTTAGTTGTATGTTGTACACCTGTTTTTCATTATCAGTTAGGGTGAAAGCTAAAGATACGCAACGTGGTTTTTCAGAACAGACGATACGCAACGAACTTTGAAAATTACCATTGTACGCAATATACTTTCAAATTTGGAACAATGTACGCAATATGACCGGTAACTAACAAGTTACCAGGTCACAAAGTTTCAAAAATGACAGAAATGGTCCCTGTTACTTGCGTTGACTTTCACAGGTCATCCCTTGCCTTTATTTTCGGTTAAAAAAGTTTCAGTAATGGTCCTTATGGTCATTAACTTTCAGATATAGTCCGTTTTTTCCGTTTTCATCCGTTTTTGTCAGTTTTTCTTACGTTTTGTCCGTTTTTGGCCGTTTTTCTTACATTTTTCTTACGTTTTTATCCGTTTTTCTTACGTTTTGTCTGTTTTCTTTCGTTTTTGCCCGTTTTCATCCGTTTTTGTCCGTTGTTCTTACGTTTTATCCGTTTTTCGTACGTTTTTATCGGTTTTCATCCGTTTTTGTCCGTTTTTCTTAAATTTTGTACGTTTTTGTACTATTTCAACATATTGAAAATTTTTTCCAAAAAAAAAAAATTGGAAAAAAAATTTCCAAAAAAAAAATTGGAAAAAAATTATTTCCGAAAAAAAAATTTGAAAAAAAATAAAAAATTTTCAAATTTCAAAAAAAAAATTGAATAAAAAATTTCAAAAAAAAAATATTGAATAAAAAAAATATTTTCCAAATAATTTTTTTTAAAAATCTTTTTCAAATATTTTTAAATTTTTTTTTTTCAAATATTTAAAAAAAAAAGTATTTCAACATATTGAAAATTTTGAAAATAAAAAATTTCAAAATTTTTTTTTAAGATTTAAAAAAAATATATATATTTGAAAAATATTTTTATTCAAATTTTTTTTTTGAAATTTTTTATTCAAAATTTTTTATTTTTTTTCAAATTTTTTTCGGAAATATTTTTTTTTCCTATTTATTTTTTCAAATTTTTTTTGGATTTTTTTTTTTCAAATTTGCGAAAAAATTCCAATTTTTTTTTTTGGAAAATTTTTTTCCAAATGTTTTTTCTTTTTGGAAATTTTTTTCAATATGTTGAATTAGTACAAAAACGAACAAAAACGTAAGAAAAACGAACAAATGTAAGAAAAACGGACAAAAACGAATTAAAACCGATAAAAACGTACGAAAAATGAACAAAACGTAAAAACAACGGATGAAAACAGGCAAAAACGAAAGAAAACAGACAAAACGTAAGAAAAACGGATAAAAACGGACAAAAATGTAAGAAAAATTTAAGAAAAACGGCAAAAAACGGATGAAAACCGATAAAAACGTAAGAAAAACGGACAAAGCGTAAGAAAAACTGACTAAAACGGATGAAAACGGAAAAAACGGACTAAATCTGAAAGTTAATGTCCATAAGGACCATTACTGAAACTTTTTTAACCGAAAATATAGTCAAGGGATGACCTGTGAAAGTCAATGCAAGTCACAGGGACCATTTCTGTCATTTTTGAAACTTTGTGACCTGGTAACTTGTTAGTTACCGGTCATATTGCGTACATTGTTCTAAATTTGAAAGTATATTGCGTACAATGGTAATTTTCAAAGTTCGTTGCGTACATCGTCTGTTCTGAAAAACCACGTTGCGTATCTTTAGCTTTCACCCTATCAGTTATCGATGTTTTTATACCAAAACTAGATTTAAATTTTCATTTCCTACTTTTTTTTATTTCTTAAATCAGACACATACAAGTAGGGCTGTAAACGAACCGGACGAACATGAACGGAGCCTTGTTCATGTTCGTTCATTTAATTTTAACCGGACAAATAAACGAACGCGAACGCTTAAACGGACGAAATTTCTTGTTCATGTTCGTTTATTAAGAAAATGAGTTGTTCATGTTCGTTTATGTTCGTTTATTAAGACACTAAACGAACGCTAAACAAACATAAACGATCGAACATAAATTAACATAGACAAACAATCATAAACTTTATTAAATTATGCATCTAATATTGTTTATTGGTGTCGTTTTGTTTAAACAAACTAATTTAAAAATTATACAATTAAAAGATTTGATATACGAACATAAATAAATAAATGAACATAAACGAACGTTAACGAACACATAGTCGGACGTTCACGAACATAAATAAACGGACGTGACTTTTGTTCATGTTCGTTTATTTAACTAAACGATCGTAAAATATTGTTCATGTTTGTTCATTTAATAAATAAACGAACATAAACAAACTTTTTACCGAACCGTTCATGAAATGTCCACTGAATGTTCAGTTCGTTTACAGCCCTACATACAAGCAGTGCATATAAGAAAACTAGACGAGAAATTTATTCTATACGTTCATCATATATCATACTTACTCACACTTTAAAGCTAATTCGCATAGATCTTTTTTGCGCCTCATTTAACGTAGAGTTTGCATATTTCTTACTTTCGGTTATCAACAACTTAAGATGCACAATTCGTTGTACAACCAATATTACTCTAAATAATTAAGAATATATAACATATACTTGGAGGGTAAAGTTAAAATAAAAAGACAAATATCCGTAAAAAGAATAAAAATATTTATTTAAAAAAAAAATCTTTAAAAATTTCACAAGATCGGGTATGTTGGTGCATAAAACTTTTGTGAAAACATTTTTTATAATTTTGAGTTTTGATACGTTTTTTTTAATGCACAAAAAACGAATTTTGATGCGCATAAAATTTTGATGCACAAAATTTTCAACTTGTTTTAGTTAGATGCGCAATGTTATTTTGATGAAAAAAGTCAAAAGAAGTTGGGTGCAAAAACCAATTTTTGATGCGCAAAAAAAACGATTTAATGCGCAAACGTATTTTTTCATAAATTTTTTTCGGAAAAAATATCCACTTTTAGAAAAAAGTTTTTCACAACTTTTTTATACATCATCATATCCGATATTGTGGAATTTTTTGAGAATTTTTCGAGAACTTTTTTTGAAAAAAAAAAACCTTTTTATCCTTTTACGGATATTTGTCTTTTTATTTGATCTTTATCATATACTTGGATATGTTTATATATTTCATTTGTTGAGTTAATTTTAGAATACTTCAAAGATAAGGGAATATTAGTTCTTTGCAAGAACAAAAATAAATTAACTTGAATGAATCTAGTGATCCACTAAACTTGCAAGCAAAGGTTGGAAAACTATCCATTTTGTGTAGAGACTAAGGATCAAATGAGACGAATCATTAAAATAAGAAGGATGAGAAATAAATATAACTACGTATTAGAGATGCATCAATTTGAATTAGATGCATCATAATATATTTTCTAGCAAAACATTAGATGCATATACATATATTAGATGCATTTTATCAAGTTAGACGAATCTTACGTATTTTCCGTCCTCTGCGGGTCAAATTTGTTGCTAGTACTAATTCGCATTGTTTTCACTTCAAAATCACTTTTGAAAATAATTGTGATGCATCTAATTCAAGTTGTTACATCTCAAATATGCGATTATAGTTATTTCTCATTTATCTCATTTTAAGTTTTTTTCTCACTGGATCCTTACCCTTTGTGGACTAAGGATCAAATGAGACGAATCCTTAAAATAAGAAGAATGAGAAATAAATATAACTACACATTAGAGATGCATCAATTTGAATTAGATGCATCCTTAACCTTTTAGATGCATCATAATATATTTTCTTGCAAAAAATTAGATGCATATACATATATTAGATGCATTTCATCAAGTTAGACGAATCCTACGTATTTTTCGTCCTCTGCGGGTCAAATTTTTTGCTAGTACTAATTCGCATCGTTTTCACTTCAAAATCACTTTTGAAAATAATTGTGATGCATCTAAATGAATAGAGATGCATCTAACTCAAGTTATTGCAGCTCAAATATGCGATTATAGTTATTTCTTATTCTTCTCATTTTAAGTTTTTTTTCTCGCTGAATCCTTACCCTTTGTGGACTAAGGATCAAATGAATAAACATATAATCCCACATCGATTATTGAAAGAGTGATGATTGACATGCCTAATAATATGACTAACTTATATGCCCATTCCATTCAACATTTGACACATGTTTTGGTCATTTTCTCACTCTTAAAATTTATCATTGATGTTGACACATGTCTTAATCTCTCTTTTAGGCATATTATTAGACACACCAATTAGTCATCCTAATCATTTTCCTTATTGAAATCATACTGAATAAACATATAATCCCACATCGATTATTGAGTGAAAATATTGCTGACTTATATAGAAGTGTGAATAACAATCCCACATTTTGGGATAAGTGATATGTTATCATCTGTGAGAGTATTGTTTATATAGAAAAAGTTTATATAATCCCTACAGTAGATAACTTATACAAATTCTTAAATTTTTGTATAGTAAGTTTGTGTGATCTATGATGTGTATGAGTTGAGTTTAATATAAACTTAAATTTTTTTTTATAGTTTCAATGAACCAATTATAAATATCTATTCTTAAAAAAAAAAAAAAAAAAAAAAAAAAAAAAAAAAAACTATTTTCAATATTCTTCTAAAAATAAAATATTTTGCAAACGGTATATCGTTAAGCGACAAAAATACATTATCGCGACAAAATATTTTTATCTTTCAGTAGACGGTACTTCGATATACTTTCGACGAATTTTTTTTTCGAGTTTTGTTTTAGTGTTAAAATTTGCCTATGAAAAAATTATATGTGATTTGTATATTGAGAATCATATGTGATTTGTATTTCAGGAATCACATGTGATTTTAAAATAATAAATCACATGTGATTTTCAAATTTTCAACACTCACAAAAGACAAAATAACAAATAAAAAGTTCGTCAAAAATATATAAAAAGATGATTTAATTATCGTTGTGATTATATGATCCGTTTCGCGTAACAATCAACAATTTTTGAGATATTTAATTTAAAAAAAATAAAAGTGAGTTTTTTTTTTCTTTTTTTTTTAGTTAGTTAGAAAGGTAAATGACTATATTTGGTTCATTGAGCCTATAAAAAATTTGGAGTCTACATTAAACTTTTCTCACAAGATTGGTATATAACTTTCCTTAAACTTTTGTAAGAGCAATCACAATGGTAACACAAGTTATAAAATAACACTGTTCACGTCAGAGCCACATCAGCTTTAACATTTCACCTTAACATCCCCAAAAAACACCCACAACAATAACATCCCAATAACATCAATAACATTTCATATTTTCAATTTCAACCCCTAAACTAAAACAAACACTTCATTTATTATAAAACATATCACATTTAACATTAAAACACAAAGTACATTAAACGTTAAACACGAATTACATTAAAAATTAAAGATACAACGCATACTGATGAAAATAAAACTACTAAAACTTAAAAAAACGAATCATCTGAGACCCAACCCTCAGAACTTGAAGGGGAATCAAACTCCCCATTAAAGAGCCGACGCTCCATTATGTCGAAGTAGTTGTCTTGGAGGTACTGAGCTTCCCGTGCTTCTTGCTCACGGCGAGCAGCTTCTTCACGTGCCTGCCCTTCCATAATCTCCCTACCGTTTTCTTCATCTTGTTCTAGTTGCCGGAGGGAAGCCTCACTTAACCCGCTGGGGTGGTTTTGAAGATCCACCTGTGGACTGTTCACAGGTGGAGTTGGAACAATTGGGAGGTATGGGATGTTTTCAAAACCCACCGGGAAGACATTTTCCGGTGGTGTTGAGTAAACTTCAAGTTCAGGTGGAAAGCTAGTTGGTGGAAACTGTGGTGAAGTTGAAAAGCTAGTTGGAGGAAACTGTGGTCAAGCTGAAAAGCTTGTTTCCGGCAGCTTTTCTGGACTTGGAAATTGCTGAGAAAAATCTTTGCGAGACATTTTTTGTGTGTATGAGTTGTGTGTGTAACTTGTGTGTTCTAAACAACTCTGGTAGAGTTGTATATATAGGCATAGTTGATTTTGAGTTTGAATAAATCCCGCTCATATTTGATTTTTAAATTTCAAATTTGAATTTGAATTTATCCCGCCCAGAATTGACCAGTATAATTTAAATTTGAATTTGAATAGGTTGAGGGGGTGTAAGTGAAAATTTATTTGAAATGGTTTAGGGGGGTGAAATGATTTTTTTTTTTTTTTTTTTTTTTTTTACCTTTAACGTGCGTTAGCCCTTCAACGCCCAGGGACTAACGGCGCAATAACGCGCAGGTTCCAAGGGTATAACGCCACTAACGGTGTTTTTTTGGCTTGTAACGGCGTTAAGCCGTTGCTGTTGGACATGCTCTAACAAATGAGCTTTTGTGATCTATGATGGGTACGTAACTTTTCTTAAACTTTTGTACCAAAGGAGCTTTCTGATATATGAGGACTATACAACTCTTCAAGTTTTTGTACTAAACGAAGTTATTTGCTACGAATGTAGACATATCTGGATTTGATTGTAACAAATATAGACTATATAAAAAAGTTTATGTGATTCTCGATTTGATTGTTGTAAATTACTTATACGAATTCTTAAAATTATGTACAATGGAGTTCTGTAATTCGTTAGGGGTATGTAATTCTTAAGTTTTTGCATCAAGTGAGGATACTAGTTATCCGCGCTTAGCAACAACACATGTTAATCCAAATTGCTTAAAAAAGAATAAGGTCAAACCAATTTGCTAAACAAACATTAATGCTAACTTTCTCGTTAAGCTCTCTCTATACTTATTCATGAAACTTAATACTGAAAATGAGTAATGTGTTATACCAATGTACTAGTGATTAAAATTGGTAACAACATCGATCACTAAATTAATAGTTCAGATATTCTATCATCTTCAAACTCTTATCATTTTTCGTTTTTAATTCATATACATTTTCTTTTTCTCGACTACAAATTAAACCCGTAAATATTGCATCTAAAACTACAAGTTCGCAAGTATAATTATTTGTGACCGAAAGAAAAACCTAGAAGAGGCTTGCCATTAATAGATGGCTTAAACCCTTTTATAAAATCCTAATACCCCAATCGTATAAAACCTAAGCCCAAACACCCCAAGTTATGTTTTTAACCATGCTCGCGATTCACGAATAGCTCAAAAACCGTATCCAGCTTCCAAGGTACAATTTAAAACATGCATCAATTATGTGTTTTAAAGAATGTTAATCTATAAACTTCCTCATGTATAACTTTGTTAGTAACTGATGTACGTACGTACCTTTACTTTTAAATCAATGAAACACATATAGAATAATTTTGTTTGCTTACGTTTCACGGTAGTAATGTGTTATGGGAGCTTCTTTAAAATTTAGGTAAATTGCATGCATTGTAATTGTATTTTTTCGAGACTTTCAAATGTATATACCTCGGTATATATGAATGTCTACGGTCTTTTTATTGTGACTTAGATTGTAACTGTGTGAAGTTAGTTAGTAAGTCGGGGCCTAAGGCGAAATTTTGTACATGTGTTAGAACTTAGAACATATTTGATGAAGGTTTACAAAAGTGTTTATAGTTATTTGATATCTTAGGAGGAGTTTATAGCACTACTTTTTCATTCAGGGGCTGATGAAGGGTTACCGGAATGCGTGTAAACCACACTCACTTTTCTTTTGTAGTGTAAAATTACTGTATCAAAAATCCGATTTTTGTGATATGCACAAAATTTAAGCAATTTTGTAGTTTATTGATTAATGAATAATGTGTGTAACTTTTAATAGAGGCAAGCAAGAAAATGGAGGAGAACACAATAGATATGGTGGACAGAATTTCAATGCTTCCCGAATGTATTGTTCACCATACAATGTCGTATCTTTTGGATTATCCAAAAGCAATTGTTCGGATGAGTGTGTTGTCTAAGGAATGGTTTGCTCTAACGGCTTCTTTCCCCATACTGAATTTAATTAACTATAAGCCAACTTTCTCTGAAAGAAGGTTTGCCAATAAATTAGATGACGATTATATCAGGGACAACTTTTTCAAGTATGTTGCATATACCATGTCAAGATTTTGCGAGCAAAACATCAGTGCACACACACTCAACATTCGTACTAACCTCTTGGAGCCTAAAGAAGTAAAAATTGTTGAAGATTGTGTTGTATCAGTTCTTAAGAAAGGCGTGCATATGTTAAAGGTTTTTTTAATGGGTTACACTGATCTTAAGGATCTGCCAAAGGTTCGTTTGCCTGACACACTCTTATCTGCCTCTTTGCTGACATCTTTGGATATATGTAACTGTGAGTTTCCTTTGTCCTTGATGGTTGATGGTGTGAAGTTGGCGTCATTGAAGTTGTTGACACTTGTGCTTGTCGTAATAGATGAAGGAGTGATCGAGCATCTGACCGCAGGTTCCCCTCTTCTTAGAGAAATTACGCTCAGACACTGCCATGGGCTAACAACATTTAATGTTTGTATACATCATAATCTTCAAAAAGTTGATATTTACTACTGTGAGAGCAGACTTGAGAGAATAGATATTAATATTGAAGCTCCAAATCTGCGTTATTTTAGTCTAATGAATATAAAAAAGATAGCACCGTCTATGAACATGGCTTCATGCCAAAAGCTAACAACATTTTGTTACCGAGGACCTCCATTGGAAAGCTTCACGAACGTCTTGTCTAGCTTCCCGGTCATTGAGAATTTTTCTTTGGGGCTTCCATCTTATTGCAAGAACCTGAAGTTGTCAAATCATTCCTTGAGGAGATTGGAACTACATTCGTATTGTGATTTGGACGATATTGATATCAATACACCCAATTTACTTTTGTTCAAGTGCTATGATGATCTCGCGTTCACACCTTCATTAAGAGATGATTCATACCCTTTAAAAGCATGTATGGAATGTCATACACAAGAGTATGATGATCCTCTTTGGTTCCAGAAGTTGAGGCGATTTTTGAACAAAAATAGCACATTCAAGGTCTTAAATTTGCGAATTTATTGGGTATTTCCTCAAATTCATCTATTTGATCAGCAATTTATGTGTTTTACATGCTCCTAAGCATTGCTTTAAGATTATCCCTACACAAAGTTTTGTTTACCATTTGTCTTACAGGACTTCATTTATGTTGCGCAATTGACCCAGTTGCCTCCTTATGAACTTGAACATGTGGACCTAATGAATGTGGACTGCGAAGATGAATTTTTGGTTCGTATGACAGTGGATGCTTTACTTTGGTGTTGTCGGCCTCGATCTCTAACTTTTGAACTAACTCAATTTACTCGCACAGACCATGTTATCAAGGTAAGATTTATATGTGTTTACTTTGGTGAAAATGTTATTTATCCTTTATTTGATGTCTTTCATGAACCTACAAAGATGATTGATTATCACACTTGCATTGCACTTCAACGTGGATAAATTTTGTTTCCGCGCAGTAATTAAGTAGAGATATCGATTTTTTTATTTTTTTATTATTTTTTTTTGTTCAGTTCATTTATGAGAAGTTACTTCAACAAGAAGATGAGGGCCAAACTAATATCCAGTTTGTGTTGACTTCCTTTTCCGAAGACAAGAAACACTTCAGTGACTTGAATTCATTGTTAAAAGTAATATCTCTTGATCAACCAAGAGGCATAATCACCTTTATAAAAGAAAAAGGTACATTGTTCACCTGTTTGTTCTTATCATCTAATTCTATTTACACGCGTATAACACATTCTTTACTCTTGTTAATATTCAAACAGTCGTCCAAGAAGCATGATAATGGAGTATGGAGAGTCTCGAGATTTCATGATCAATTGAATTGAGGAATGTTTTTATGTGATTACAGGAATACGAAAACATAACAGCACTAGTAAAAAGTTTGGATTTAGTGTTTTGGATGATTCATATGCAGTAGTGAAAATATGATTAACTGGGCAACTTCAGTAAATCTACCATAAAAAGTATGCTTTTTAATGTTTACATGTGTAATGATTATTACAGTAACAATGTTTTTCTTATACAAGATTATTGTTCGATAGAAATTAGTAGTGTATGATCTTCACTGTATTTCATTGGAGTACCTTGTTTGGATATCTTTTATAGTTTTTGCTTCTGATATCAACTTGTTTACATGCAGTATTACACAGAAGAATATTTGTCATTGCTTATAACTTTATGTATTTCTACCAAAGGTTTCAGTTGACTAAAGTCACTGTGTTGCGATATATAGTACTCCACTGTTTGTTTAGTTTTAATGATTCATATTTAGCAGTAGCTCTTGTAATATATAAATTCTAGAAGATGGTTGATATTAAATGGAAAAAATGACAAATTTTGTAAACTTTGCAAGAATCAACTACAAAAGCAATGACATTATGCTTGTTGAGAAAACATGCAAAGGGAAAGGGCAAATTACTACATCTGAATGGGTCAAAAGCTAAAACCATTTTGGTATTTGCACGATTTTTTAGCACGTTACTTATGACCCGTTTGAGCTAAATATTCCGGGTCATAATGGTTCGGATTAGATAAGGCTGACCGTCTAAAATCTTTTCGTTCTTTTACAGGTGTTGTCTTTTAATATGTTGTTTATGAACCGTTTCTCTTTTAGCTAATTATTTTAATTTCACACTTTAGATACAAAACACAATCCAATCGGTACTCTGTAAAAGAAGTTTCATCATATACAATGTAAATGTGAAGACACTAGGGATGAGCATTTAGAATCGAATCCCGGAACCGAATCGGAACCGTACCGAAACGGTACCGATTCTTGAAATACGGTACGGTACCGGGACTACAAAATAAGGTGAAAAAAAATCGGGACCACTAATTCGGTACGGGACCAGTACCAAATCGGGAAATTCCCGAAAAAAGCGGGGAAAACCCGATTTCCCGGTACCGGTATCCGAATCCCGTTCGGTACGGTACCGGTATCACTAATTTATGCTTGAGAAAAAATCGGTACCACTAATTCGGTACAGAATCGGTACGGGACCACTACCGTGCTCATCCCTAAAAGAAACCAATTAATGGTCATTTACATTGGATAAGTAGTAAGTGGTAACCAGGAGCATTATAATTTTGAAGTTGCTAAACCTTTAATATCTTGGTAGCTCAACATATGGTCCAACTTTTCCATTAAAGAGTTATGAATAAATACATATGCAATGTTAGAGTCGAATCATAGAACTACTTTATCATGTTTCAAATATGATACTCGTATAAGATTATAGTTGGCCAAGATTCAGGGACGGATCTACATGGTTGTCGTGTGTTGCATGGGCTACACTCAATTTCGAGTCACGTAATGTAATTTTTTTTCAAAATGTGTCGTTTTTTGGTATGTGCAATTGTGCAAGTGCAACCTCTGATATTTGTGGAATTTTCTTTATAGTACAACTGTAACTTGGCTAAAAGATTCTTAGTAGTGGGAATTTTAGTAATTATGATTAGAAAAAAATTTGTACAACACCCTCTCGAAAATTTTAAATCCGTCCATGACGCTAAATTCTTATGTTAATATGAACACATTATTATGTATTTTTTGTGAGATAAGCTTTGTATGTTGTTATGCATATTTCATCCAAATTCTACTAAAGTACATTTAGCAACGTGGCTATAGGCAGGTTGTTTTGTGCTGCTGCCACACCCAATAGGAAGCGAGTGAACAGTGAAACGCACAGTAATTAACGGTCGTTAGTTAACGGCCGTTATCTACTAACGGTCGTTACTTTTTTTTTAAATACTTTTTAAAGAAATGAAAATTCGACAGAAGTCCCTGAGGTTTAACTTGCATTGCAAAATAGGTCCTCTAAGGAGTAACAATGTAAAATTAACTAACGGTCGTTAGTTAACGTCCGTTATCTACTAACGGTCGTTACTTTTTATTTTCTTTTCATTTAAAAAAAAAATACTTTTTAAAAAACCGAAAATGCGACAAGAGTCCTTGAGGTTTAACTTGCGTTGCAAAATAGGTCCTCTAAGGACTAACGATGTAAATTTTTTTACATAATTGGTCCTTTATGTTAGATGTTTGTTACACAAACAGTCCTACTAACCGTCGTTACTTAACGGTTGTTAAATAACGATATTCTATCATTTTTAATTAAAAAGCTCTATATAAAACGCAACGCAACCAAGGCTTGATAACATATTTTTTGGTAAATTCGCAACCGATTAATTATATTGCTCACACTTAAAATATTAAACATATATAATAGAAACACACTTAGCTCGAACGTTAAATAATACTTTTGTATGCAAACACCCCGTTGCAAAACGCGGGCTAAAAACATTGTATTATACATTTACTGAATCGTTTTTGTCTACGTGCGGTGTTTTTTCTACTATTCAAGGTTACAAACAATCGTAGATATGATATCTTAGACTTACATATTTACGAGTATTAAATAGATACACGCAGGGGCGGAGCTATGTGAGGATCGGGGAGGGTCTCGGCCCCCCTAGGTCTAAGCCCGTTAGTGTATTTATTTGCGATTTCATGTGTATTTTCGGAAAAAAATTTATTCTGGCCCTCCCATTTAATGTATTTCTCGAAAAAAATTTGTTTCGGCCCTCCCACGGAAAATTTTCTAGCTCCGCTACTGGATACACGTGTGTGTATATGCACAGCACTATCCATGTGTTTAGCTTATAAGATGATTCACCAGTCTACTACAACTAGTCTTGCCTTTTTGAATCTGAAGTCTTTAGATAAGCATTACTAGAACTTAGGGGGTGGCAGTGGGATCGGTTTGCCCCATACCGATCGATAACACCAATGCCTATGATTCGGTATGGTGTGGGTGTGGTTGAATTCGGCAAACTTCACCGATTTGGTGTGGGAGAAGGATTCAAAAATCAAGCCGTTCAACGGCTAAAAATGTATGAGATATGGGTTAGGCATGGTTGCCACTAAAAATCTATTGTTAAGTATGAGATGAGATAGAAGGATATTATTTGTGGGTGATTAGGTATGAGATAGGTATGGTAGCATGACTGCCACCCCCTTATTGCTTTTCTAATATTTATAAAGTCTTATCCAACACTATATTAAGCTCAATAGACCCATAACACCAGATAAACATCACTAAACACACTGATAATTTTGTAATTATCATATTGCAATAAGAAAATTTCAAAAGTCAAGATATGATAAAGTTGAATGCTATTATTGGGTGTGAAGTGTTTAATTTACTAAAAGATGAAACTTTACCAACTAAATACATTTTGTTCATATGTGGCTTTTCCTTGGATCTTTGCTCTTTTTTGCCAAACAAAAATTTTCATGTATCTAATCAAAATTATACTGTAGAATTTTTCTATCTATTGTTAATACTTAATACTAAATTAGTTATATGACTTAGCATAAAAAATACAAAGTCGTCTAAAACTTACAAATAATATCTAATACAAGTATCTTTAGAAGGAATATATGTTGTCTTATGGTAGTCTACTTTAGTTTCTTTACAAAATATTCGTTATTAGTCACTTTGATCTCTCAAATATATATTTAAAATTTTAAACTTAAGTTTAATCGTTAAACAACCAAGACGACATTCATAACTATTACTCCCTCCGTCCCTAAATAAATGTCCACGTTTGACATTTGAAGTCTTACTTATTCAACTTTGACCTTAAATTTTTTTTTTTTGAACGGCAAATTTATAAAGAAAACTAGCAAGGCGCTAGAAGCCAATTACAAAGAGATGACATGAGGGTTTTTCAACCAATCGTTCCAAGAAAAAGAAAAACGACAACGAAATTTGCACCAATTAAAGGAATTAAGGACAATATCATCAACTTTGACCTTAAATATTTTTGTTTATCTTATATAATACTTGATACAATATATATGAATGAATTGTGTTTTAAATGTATTTTAAGTTGGTATAATTTTTATCAAGTATTATATAATACAAACGAAAATGTTTAAGGTCAAAGTTGAAAAACAAAGACTTCAAAAGTCAAAAGTGGACATTTATTTAGGGACGGAGGGAGTAGTAGTTATAAAAGATTGGGAAAATGACAAAAAAATGCATCGAACTTGACACTTTTTATGATTGTGTGTAGCCAACTATTTTTTTTCTTATTGTGTGTACTGAACTTTCAAATTTCGATTATTGTGTGTATTTTGTGACAATTTTACCCTTAATTTTTTCAAATTTGGAAGGGTAAAATGGTCATTTTACATGGCAGAATAGTCACTAAATACACACAATGATTGAAATTTGAAAGTTGAGTACATACAATAAGAAAAAAAATAGTTGGCTACACACAATCACATAAAGTGTCAAGTTCGATGCATTTTTTTGTCATTTACCCTAAAAGATTTAGTCCTTTTGCTCAAGTATTTACAAAAACTTTAATAAATTTTAATTACACGGATGTAATTACTTATAAATGTTAGAAATCATTTACTAGATCAATTAAACAGTTGATAAATGTTTAGTTATCATTTTTCTACTCATTTTTTGCTTCAGTCATCAAACAATTTTTCATAATGATTTCATTTCAAAAAGTTTTTGTAGCATCTACGATAGTTTTCGAGGATAACACGTTGATGACAAAAATTAAACATTGCATTAAAAAACATGTATTTGCTAGAAAAATGTTAACACATTCTGTTTAATAGTTTCTCCGCATCATAAAAACCGAAAGTTATTGACTCATGTCTTACATAGTATATAACTATTTATCATCGTCACAACTTTACGCGAACAACATAACAAGTCACTAAAAATCAAGGTTGCAAAAAACATGAATAGATAGTCGGGCGGTCGATCATTTTGTAAGGATTAATCGGTTTAGGCGGAATTAATTGATAATTAATTGATTGGCATTTCGTGCAAGATTTGGTATTTATGTAGACTAAACTAAAGATTTTAACTAATTTCAAGCCTATTATGTTCCCAAACCTCAATAAAAGACCCCAATTCTGATTATGAAATCTATTATACGTTATAAGTGAAATAAATGATCCCCAAATTAAGTAGAATGCCTAAATTAATATTTTTTAAGAGTTGACCGATTAAGACGATTTGACCAATTAGTCCGATTTTTGACCGACTAGTCTGATTTTTGACCAATTAGTCCGATTTTTTACGCCGTTTTTTTATGGGCAAATCGCATAAAAAGGTACTCATATTATGTCCAATTTCAATTAAAGGTACTGTTCTTTTTTTTTCTCAATTTAAGGTACCCGACTTTTTTTTTTGGCCGATTTAGGTTTTTTTCTAACTTCCGTTAACTATTTCGTTAGTAAATTACATGTTTGGTCCTTGAGTTTGTATATGCATTTCATGTTTGGTCCGTTAACTGTTTTTGCATGTTTCAGTCCGTTTTTGCACATTTTCGTCCGTTTTACACGTTTCGTCAATTTTTACACGTTTCCGTCCATTTTTTCGAAATATTTTTTTTCCAAATTTTTTTCAAAAAAACTTTTTCGAAATATTTTTTTTCCAAATTTTTTTCAAAAAAAAATTTTCGAAATATTTTTTTTCAAAAAAAAATTTTCAATATTTTTTTTCCAAATTTTTTTCAAAATAAATTTTTCGAAATATTTTTTTCCCAAATTTTTTTCAAAAAAACTTTTTCGAAATATTTTTTTTCCAAATTTTTTTCAAAATAACTTTTTCGAAATATTTTTTTTGAAAAAAATTTGAAAAAAGAATGTTTAGAAAAAAAAATTTTGAAAAAAAAATTATTTCGAAAAATTTTCAAAATTTTGTTTTAAATATTTTATTCCGAAAATATTGAAAATTTTGAAAAAAAAATCAAAATTTTTTTTTTTTTTGGTAGTGATTGGTGGTTTTGGGTGGTGGTGGTTAGTGGCGGTGGTGATTGGTTGTGGTGGAAACGTGCAAAAACAGACAGAAACGTGGAAAAACGGACGAAAACGTGCAAAAACAGACGAAAACGTGCAAAAACAGACGAAAACATGTAAACACGGACGAAAACGTATAAAAACGAACGAAAACGTTTGCAAGCGTATGAAAATGGACGAAAATAGACCAAACATGAAATGCCTATACAAACTCAAGGACCAAACATGTACTCCCTCCGTCTCAATTTAATTGTCCATATTTCCATTTTTGGATGTCTCAAAAAGATTGTCCACTTTCTTTTTTTAGTAAAAACTAGAGAATCTAAAGAGGGAATATTCTATTCATGTGGTCAAAAATTAAAGTGGCCTTACTTTTATTAAACTTTGTGATTTCTCTCACCTGACAATAAAATTGAGACGGAGGGAGTAATTTACTAACGAAATAGTTAACGGAAGTTAGAAAAAAACCTAAATCGGCCAAAAAAAAAAAGTCGGGTACCTTAAATTGAGAAAAAAAAAGAATAGTACCTTTAATTGAAATTGAACATAAGATGAGTACCTTTTTATGCGATTTGCCCTTTTTTTATCAGACCGATTTTTTTCTCGATTTTCAAAAATCAACAAAGTAGAAAACCGATTACTAGTAATCGCCGGCCAATTTTTGCAACACTGCTAAAAACATCAACAATCCCTAATCAAACTTTGAAATATATTAGCTACAATTGCATTATAGCCAACTCCTTACAATTTGTATTACAAATTGTGCGCCAGTTTTTTGTATGAGTCTTTGATTTATTTTCTTATTTATTTTGGTAAAGAATTATAGTCAAGCTATACAATTTACCTTATACTTTTTATATAACCAAAATTTCCTTCACTTTGTTCCTACAAACATTCCCACATTGAAAAATTCACCACAAAAGGAGTAACACCCGCGAAAAATAGGCATAGGCCCCAAAAACAAAGCACATCTTTTTTGACCTTTAAAACCAATTTTACCACAAAACACTTTTTAACTAACACCCGGTAAACTCTCCCGCCACACATCACACCAATTTTTTCACAACCCGACACGTGTCAGTTTCCACATCTCAAAAACACACACACAAACAATATTACCCTCTTTTCATCTCCCCCCAAAATTTTACACCACTTTCTCTCTCTAAAAAAATCCCACTTTCTCTCTCTAAAAATTATCCCAAAATTTTCATAATTCGAATCAAATTATCGTTTAATTCGATTTATACAATCTACATTGAATCTCAATTTCATCAATTGGGTAAGAAAAATATAATAAAATTAGGGTTCTTGAAAAAAATTGGGGCTTTTGTTTGATATTAATTGGGTTTGTAATTTCACGTGTGAATTGAACTGGGTCTTTTTTTAATTTTGAATTTGGTTAGTTTTTGATGTTTTTTTAAAAGAATTAGGGTTTTGATCAATTGGGGTTATTGTAATTGTTAATTGGTTTGATTGGAGATGGATTTCAGTGATTTGGGGTAATGGGTTATTGTGCTTTGGGTTTAATTTTATTGTTTTTAATGTTTTTTAATATTAGGGTTTTGATTATTTTTTTTCTTTAATTTGTATATAAAAAATAGCCTGTGAATTTTTTGGCGCGTATCTTTTAGTTTTCCCTCCAAAAAAGTTTGAGGGTTTTTTTCTTGTTGGAAATATCTGCTTAGGTCATCATAAAGAAAAAAAGCAAAAAAAGTGAAAAATTAGGGAAAAAAATGATAAAAAAATTAGGGTGTGTTTTTGGTCTTTTTAGTGGGTTTTAGGTTTTGTTGAATTCGGATTAGTATCGAAAAAAAGAAAAAAAAATGGCTTTAAATTTCTCGCAGCGTCCGGTGACGCCGATTTGGTCCAGGGAGAATGGGGGTGAGGGTGATAGGTTTGGTCACAGGAGAGAGATAGCTGATAAGAGTAGCTCACAGGATATAATTGATTTATTGCCTGCGGATCCGTTTGGTATGGATTTAGATATTAGTACCACGTTTAGCGCGATTACTGAATGGCTAGGTGATTTAGATTTGGAATACGGTGATTGGAATAAGTTTGTGAATTATAGAGAGGAGTATAGGTTGTTTGCGGGTTTTAACGTTGTTTGGAATAGTGCTTTGCGGTTTCAGTCGTGTAATGTGACATGTCATGAACAGCGAAATAAAGGTACTATTATAACGAAAAATGATGAGTTTGTAAATAATGTTATTGGTGGTGAGCCTCATGAGGCGTTTGTTTTAGCTCTTAGTTATTTGGGGATCAAGGATCTTTTTACGGTGGAGCATGTTTGTAAATCGTTGTGTAATAGTGTGCGTAATGATTCTCTTTTGTGGAGAAATCTTTCTATTGATCAGCCGTTGAATGAGAAGATTACTGATGATATTCTCTTTAAGTTGACTAATAGGGCTGAAGGTAGTCTTCAGTGCTTAAGTTTAATAAAATGCCCGAAGATTACTGATGATGGTCTGAAACGTGTACTTGAAACTAACCCGAAATTGACCAAGGTAAAAAATCTGGTCCTGCTTTAGTTTTACCTTTATATTCTGTCATATTAATGCTTTTTTGTGTGCTTATAATAATAGTTTGCTTTTATTGTAGTTATTCATTCCGGGTTGCACAAGACTTAGTATTGAAGGTATTATGAATAACCTTAAGGCGTTTAATTCAAATACGGAAACTGCTGGTATAAAGCAGATAAGAATGGGTGGGTTCTTTGGTATAACACTAGATGATTTTGAAAACTTGAAGTGTTTGTTGGGAATTCAAAAAAGTGATGCTAGTCCACGTTATTATCATCGGGCAAATTTATATTTTCAGTCTGATGATGATCGTGCGATTGATGTTGAAGTGTGTCCTAGATGTAAGCATTTGAGACTTGTATATGACTGTCCAGCTGCCGGTTGTCAACCGAAAGAGAAATGTCCTGATTTATGTAGGGCGTGTATAATCTGTATACCTAGGTGTGCTGAGTGTGGGCGGTGTGTGCATAATAGTGAATATGAAGAAACATTTTCTTTGGATTATCTTTGTTCGGAATGTTTGAAACAGTATCCAAGGTGTCAAGAGACACAGGAGATGCAAATTGGTATTGTTGGGGACTCGAGTGACTCAACTAGTCTTCATGGCTAGGTGGCAGGTCCCACATTTGATTGATGGATAATGTGTTGTTTTGTGCTTTAGCATATGGCTTGTCATGTTTAAAGTGCCCCTGAAGGTCTGTTGTTTTTAAGATTAGAAAAATGAAAAAAAAAAGTCAAAACATATCAAGTAAAGGAAGTGTTGATTGGTAAATGCTAACAAGGGTCTGTAGGGTGTACTTGTTCACTTGTTGGTATGGTCGAGGGCATATTTTGTTGCCCGTTGTTGACTGTCAACATGACTCGGGGTCGAAGAAGAATGTTAAAAAAGTGTAGAAGCGTATAGAAGAATTTGGATAAAGGAAGTGGTGATTGCTAATGGCAGTAAGGATGCGGATAAGTTTTTGGTTGTACTTGCTCACTTGCTGAGATGGTCGAGGGCAATATTCTGTTGCTCGTTGTTGACTCTAGGTCGACATGATTCGTGTTTGGAGAAGAATGTTAAAATGTTCAGAAAAGATGTTTTCTTAGCATCTTTTGTGATCGGGTTCTAATGTGTCGTTATGTGGAAGGTAATATGATGATGAGGGTGTGGATAAGTTATGATTTGTGCTTGTTCACTTGCCGAGATGGCCGAGAGCAATATTCTGTTGCTTGTTGTTGACTTTAAGTAGACATGATTTGGGCTTGGAGAAGAATGGTAAAATGTTCGGAAAAGATGTTTTCTTAGCATCTTTTGTGAGTGGGTTCTAATCTGTCGTTATGTGGAAGGTAATATGATGATGAGGGCGTGGATAAGTTTTGGTTTGTACTTGTTCACTTGCTGAGATGGTCAAGGGCTCGTCGTTGGCTTCAAGTCGACATATTTGGGTCCGGAGAAGAATGGTATATTGTTCAGAAAGATGATATTATTAGCATCATCTGAGATTGGGTTCTGAAGTGTCGCTACGTGGATGGTCTACACTCGTGGTCTTCATGGTTTAACTTTGCGTCTATGGTGACCTAGTTTGGTATTTGGAGCCATGGATACCATCATGGACCAGTTGGAGCTCTTTTTTCATGCTGGTGCTGGTCTGCAAGACTGAGCTGTTGGGGTCGTGCATGTGGACTGACTCGACCCAAGTTTGAAGGTTTTTAGACCCTCTGGTCATTTCATGTTGGTTCACTATGTTTAGTTTTACTTTTACATCTAGTTTTAGTTTCTCAATTGAACTACTGTTGGAATGTGTTGATGTTTTAAGTTCATATTACTGAAATGTTCTGTTATAATGAGTAAACTAATATGTTTTTTTATCGTATATCTAGTTATTATAGTTGTGCATTTTATTATATGGGTACTGCATAGCTGGTTTGAATTCATAGTAACTCATGCAATGTGCAATGTTTTAAGCATGGAATACCCATTATTACCTAACATTGGATTTCATCATCCTAAAAGTGTTGACTTGTAACTTTTCACAAATAGATATGATTTGTTATGTTGTTTATTTAAGTACATGAGTACAACGATATGATGACATTATCATTATCTTGTGTGTAGGATATTAGGATGTGACAATTGCATCATCATGTTGTGACATCATCCAGAGGTGTTGGAATAAAATGCCAAATTATTGAATTTTATCAAATTCCAGGTAACTGTACAATGTGACGGTGGTCTAAATATGGAATTTTTTTGCTGGTGGCTTAGTTGGTTAACAACTCAAGCACTTTCCGATTACTTGCAATGGGTAACCGATACTGTATGAGATTTGCAATGGGTAACCGATACTGTATGAGATAACTTTCGATCGAAGTTATACAATGAATAAAACTGGAATGCATAGATGATTTTGAATTCCATCTACACTGATACAGCAAAATTCTAGTTCTTGTAATCCACAAGTTTTACATTCCATGGATTAACGCTGATACAGCAAGACGCACTGACGAAAACAAAACAAAAATGTGAGACAGAAAAATGAATGTAATTTATATTGGATGTCATTTGAAATCATCCAAGAAACGTATCATATATAAATGAACTAGGAAACACAGTTTACTTTCTAGAGCAACCTGGAAAACTGGCTTTACGAAAACTACAACGATTTCTAATTATATGTCAGATTCCTTTGCAAGATTCTTCGTCCAAGCAAGGGTGAAAACCGATTTCGTAGCACCTTTGCCTTTCACAGGCCCGTTTTTTGCCTTCTTATTCTTCCCATTACCGAGGGATCTTGCACAGGGTCCTATTAATCAGCCCACGAGGTGCCTCTGAGCTGAAAACTCCCATCTTCAGTTGCTGAAAACTCCCATCTTCAGTTCCTTTTCATTCCTTTTTACCTGACAAAATCATGTAAATGATGCAACAGTTTAGGAATACAATTTGAATCTATGGTATAATATCCTTATAAATTTACTCCAATTATTCCACCGTCTCCTTATTATGGTTCTTGGGACTTTGACTTGTTCTTAATCAAACTCGTAAGGTCAACATGGGTCAAACTTTGTGATCTAAATACATGCTAAAGGCCTCAAAATTCTGTGCCACTTTTCACAATCGTTAAAAGGTTTATAGTAACCAATGTCATTAATACTAGGAAAACATAACTAAACAGAAAAATGAACATGCATAAGCAAAAAAGGTTAACAAGGGGGTGTTTGGGGTATTTAAGACTAAAAGTAAGGAAGTCCTTGGCCTGCGTTCATTATACCTACCCCTTTCCTACAAAATAGATCTATTTAAACCAAGATCATGAGCAAGTACATAAATATACTCCTGAAACGGATTTGAAGCGATGACTTAAGCCTCTTTCTTAGCTTAGGGCCTTTAAAGTGAGACCTTATTCAATACTTGATAAATTGCATCCATCACTGTCGTTTTTATGTGGGCGCAGTTCAAAGACCGGGCTTGGGGGTTGGTCTCAGTGGTCAATGAAAATGTACTAGTGTGCTTATGTAAGTGGTTACTGCCAGGGACGGATCTAGTTAGTAAGAATGGGGGGCAAGTGCCCCCTATGGCTAGCTGAAAAAGTCGAGATTTTAGTGTTAATTTTTATTTATTTATTTATTTTTTTAATTTTGACCTTTTTTCGAAAGTGCCCCCCACCCACATACTAAAACCCAACATTCAACACTCTAAAGCTTTATAAATCCTTCATTTCAAAGTATAGTTTTTTCTTGCGCATTTTGTTGCTGTTGTCAAAAAAAAAAATTTGCCCCCCACATCCTCTTTTCCTGGTTCCGCCACTGGTTACTGCATTCTGAACAACAAACAAACAGGGTGTTTAAAAGTCCTTATCTAAGCCATCAATCAGATTATTTAAGCAACGAATAAGCAATTAGCAGATAAGCATCTCGGATGACTTTTAAAAGGATAAATATGGCCTTTTGGATGACGAATAAGCAATTAGCAGATAACTCATTTGACCCATTAAAGATAAAAGATAACCCAAATCGACCAATCTGTACGTAATGAGGTCAAAATAGCTACCTCTAATCGATTACAGAAGCATGGTACCATAAAATGAAACAATAGACATACCTGAAGAATTCAACGTGACCCGCAATTTCCCGACACAAAAGCTTCGACCCACTCGCCAGGTCCCTACTCTTATGGATCACTAACCCTGTTTGCTTATGTATCGATGTGGGTTCATATTTCTTAACTTCCTCCTCACTTCCAATCGCCAAAGCTTCTCTAGCAGGGACCACATTTTCCCACCAAAATTCTCTTAAAATACCGTGAATCAAATCCCAATATCCCCGATCTCTACAAACACGAAAAATAGTACTTCCATTTAACGTCCAACAATACAAATCAACCCAATCTCTATCCATAATTTCCATTTGGCCTTGAACTTGAGGCATATAATAATACGGCATATTAGTCCAAGGTAAAGCTAACTCGGGTTTCCCTTTATTATAAGGGCATTTCACTTCGAGAATTCCGAGGTTTGGAACCGACCCGAGAAGGCCATCGGGGGATGCACCGACCCAATCATATTTAGTTTCGGAATGTGTTGCAAAGCCTAATGAACTTACTTCACGACCAGTTACACTTTTGTAAGTTTCTATAGCTTTTGCTTCATTATTTACTCCCCATTCCATGGCCTGCATTGACGCAGGCGCGATCGTGGGGCCCGTATCAGATATAAACACTTTTTCACGCCAGAGTTCGTATCTTCGATCGCCTTTCCAGAAACCAAGGGCTGTACTAAATGTGCTTGTGGTTAACTTATCTCTTCTAAGGGCGAACCATTCTTCTGAGCGTTGTGAAGGGGTATCTGATGGAGAGAGTTGACTTTTCAAAGTAAAATTCAACGATTTTTGGGAGTTGGAAGCTAGTGAGGTTGATGGAGCGTTGTGTAGTGGTTTGGAAAGGTGTAGTTGGAATTTCTTTTGTTTTAAGAAGTGAATTGATGGCGGTTTGTGGGGGATATTACGGAGAGTAGTGATGCAGGCGCAGGTCATTGTTGTATCCTACACGAAAACGATTGATAACTTAGACGCTTTTTATCAAATATCCAAAAGCAAAATGAGGATATAGGGTGTTTTATAACTTAACGGGTGTTTGACATTGTCTTCTAAAAGTGTTACGAAATCATCAGAATCATATAATCAGCTGTAACAAAAAAGTTGCAGAAGATAGTGGTGGATGCGCTTATGTTGTTTGAAGTTGCAGTTATCAGATAACGAGTTGTTTTCGTTTTTGGCAAATTCACTTTTTTTTTTTTTTTTTTTTTTTTTTTTTTTAATAATTACATACAAAATGACCCGTAAATGATATCATTAAATAAGCAAACTTTAACAACAACTGATTATTCCGATTACCGCAGCTTGAGAATTGCAACTACTCCTAAACTACTTATCAACAATAACAACAATACCAAATCCTACCGGGGGCGGGGTATGAGGGAGGTAGGATGTAGACAGTCGTACCGCTAGCTAAGGCCACTATACACCTGAACACTATAAACCAATTATCTGCTAATTCCAAATGCAAATGCCAAACACCCCCCTTTGAATGCCATTTCAAAATCTTAGATTCTATGCTATGTACTTATACATGAATCATAGTATTATAAATTTCATATGTTAAACCTCAAATACTAACAGAAAAACAATAAAATCACCTACTATAATAAAACCAATAAAAGATATAATAATATTTAAAATGGGTATATAAATCAGAAGCAATAAGCTAACCTGTTGTTAATAATCCATTGTTTTTTTGAGAAAAAAATGCAGAAATGTTTTTTAGGGTTTGATAATTTATATGATATCAAAAAGATTCAGAGAAAGGGTACAACAGTTGTACAGGTTTTAATGCAAAATGTACAAGATTGCAAAGCATGAAACATAAGATATAGATAATGTTGTAGAGGTGTATAACACAACAGGATCTGTGGCGCAATGGTAGCGCGTCTGACTCCAGATCAGAAGGTTGCGTGTTCGATTCACGTCAGGTTCAAATCCTTGAAAATTCCTGTCTTTTTTTTTTATTTTTATTTTTGCCGGTTTGAATGTAGCTGACTTTTTTTAGAAAGTTTGACGTGACCACTTCATAGTTTGTACTTGATAGAAACTGAACTTCATACCTCACATACAAATTTTAGTGTGAAAGTTATAAGCATTTTTGCGATTAATATATAAGAGAAAAGAAACTGAAAAAAATCAAGATTCTTTTAGAAAAGAAAAGAAAATACTAGGAAGGAAGTGAAAGGAAGATTATTAATAATAATGTTTCTTTTTCAATAAACTCAGGTGTTGTATATAAATTGGTTATTAGCGATCTAAATTGATAAATACATTGGTCACCAACCCCACAATAAACATTTGTTATCGCTCAAAACGTACTCATAACTGACATATTTTATATTCTATTGCAACTTTTACAGTTTAGGGTTAAAGCGAGTCTTTAAACAGATGCCTTAAATTCTTAGAACGCTATTGACTAAACGAATCTATTGCTCTATGGTTAAGACGATCATATATTCCACATTTTGAGTACTTCATTGGTGGCCTTGTTCATTATCACTAGAACTACCCGTCATAAATTTTTACTTGTTATCTTTTTTGGGGTATTTGGATAGTAGTAAAATGTAGCCAAACATCAATCATGAAACTGCAATGTATAGATCTCATGGACTAACATAAATACTAGAAAGTGTGTATAAGTTGAGTTAATGCGAAAACCTTAGTAATTTGTCACATAATTAAATACTAACATGATACTCCAACAAGGATGAAACATGTTTATTTTGTGCAATCCACTTGAATTTGAGTGTTTTTCTTCTCGGGACCTATGCGAGACACAATTTCTAATGTTAAACACAATACAAAATGGTTAAAGTAAAAATCTCGTCGCAATGCGCAACGTAAAATATCCTTTTTAACATAAAACTACATCCTGGGCCTCGAAGTCTTTGGAGTAAATACTTGTTAGGCCACTTCACTTTTGGGCCAACAAACTCACAATTGAAAAGGATCCGACTACAAGAAAAAAACTACTCGTATTATAAAACTATGGAGGTGATTTGCACACTCTCATGATTGATTGACACACTCTAAAATAGATATCTTGACACTTATACCCTCACATTACCTTTACTCATTTTTACCCGTGAGGGTATAAATGTCAAAACACTCTATTTTAGAGTGTGCTAATCAATTAAGGGAGTGCGCAAATCATTCTTAATTAACTAATCAATTAAGAAGAGTTTTCATTATTCCCCGTCGACTTTTTTTTTGTTATAACTTCCTTTGTTTAATGATTGTTATGTTTGTGTTTTTTTAAACATACGAGGCTGAGTTTTCTTATGTGTTTTCTTAGCTGAAAAAGACCATAGTTAGTAGTTATGCATGCTTAACCTAGTTGTTGATTAATTGTTTTAGTGGTTAATATGCGGTTTAATTGAAGATCCATATTTGTGGTTGTTTGAAAAAGCATAAACTGATTGAGGACTAGCCACGGTTTTAGGATTTAATTGTTTTGAACTTTTGAGTGTGAATTTGACGAGGAGGATATCTTGTCGTGTTTTCTATTAGTCGAAAATTATAAGTTTCAATGACAGAGCATATACGTAATGAGATTTATGAGGGAATACTGATCGTAAGAGCACAAGGTATGCAAGGACCTAATAACACGTTATTGGTATGCCACCTCAGCGTCACATCATACACCTCCAAATAACACACCAATCACTCAAACACCCTCCCTCATAACACACCACTAACATGTTATTAGGTCCCACAAAATACCCCACTAAAAATACCCACCACTCACAATACAAAAACAAAAAAAACAAAAAGACAAAAAAACACACACACAAGTTTCATTTGGCTTGAGCCACTCTAGTAACTCAAAACCATTTGGCATGTAAATGGCTTATTGCATGGTATGGTAGTTGGCATGTTATTTGTCAAAAAATTTGTATTTGGCATGTTAAATAAAGACCATACCTTGTGCTCTAAGATTGGATGTGAAGAATCTTCTTAGATGCAAGAGTGTGTGCAAGTCATGGAAATCTTTGATAACGTGCCCTCGTTTCATTAAAGCTCATTGGAAGCATAGTTACAACAATAATGATAATGGACATAGAGAATTCAACCGGGCTGTTTTTCCATATTACATGTTCATAGATTTAAAATACTATCTTGTTGGTTCTGCGCATGGCCTTGTATGTATCAATAGTTTTTGTGATGACGAAATTATAGTAGCCAATCTCTGGACTAGAGAAGAGAAAATATTTAAAATGCCTCTTGTTACAGAGTTTTCATGTTGGGGTTTTGGGTATGATCACTAACGGATGATTATAAGGTTGTATTAGGGGTCATGGATTATGAGGAGGAGCGTCGGACATCTCTCCAAGTGTTGTCTATAAAATCAAATGTTTGGAAACATATCGGACACGTGAACTATAGATGCGATATTTCTCAAAGACTCGGTACTTTATGCAATGAGGCACTTCATTGGGTTATGCATCCTCGAAATCCACCCGTAAATTCATTGATTTTTCCCTTGATTTATCTAAGGAGGTATTCAAAGAAATTCCCTAACCTGATGATGCGAGATATGAAGCTGATAATGTTTATAGCTGGAATACAATGGTGGGGTTTAGGGATGTATGCCTGTGCATATGTCGTGAATCTCTTCCTGAGCATAATGTATGGGTAATGAAGAAGTACAATGTAAAACAATCTTGGGTAACATTGGGGCGTAATAGCCAACTGAACTTTGAATACAACTACTGTTAGGATCAGGGGAACAATAATCAGGGGCAAAAATCAGCAACAAACGTAATCAAATCAGCACCATACAAAAGATCAGAACAATATCAGAAGTGGGGAAAGAGCTGCTAATTTTATTTATCAAAAGTGTGTTACAGAAGTTCCATATCTGCTATTGGTTATATATGTGAATAACCGACATACAAAAAACAACCGACATACAAAAAGAAATTTCCAGATACTTAAATAACTAATGCACCTAAATTACCAAACTGCCCTTAGGAGGTCAAAGTCAAACCAACTAACAATCTCCACCTTGACTTTAGCTCCTAAGTAATACCATATTTCCAATTATTGAAATTGAGCAAATCCAAACAGTGACGAAACTTGCTCAAAGGGACCGGTTTGGTAAACACATCTGCAGGATTGTCTTGAGTGCCAATCTTCTTCACTTTGATTCTTCTTTCCGTACGAATAAAGTGATAACGAACATCTATGTGTTTAGTCCGGTCATGGTATACTTGGTCTTTAGCCAAGCAAATAGCACTCATGCTATCACAAAACACGGTCGCTTGATCTTGAGGAAAACCAAGATCTTCAATCAAACCTTTCAACCAAATTCCTTCCTTCGCTGCTTCCGTTAAAGCCATATACTCGGCTTCAGTAGTAGATAAAGCAATTGATGGTTGTAATGTAGCTTTCCAACTTACAACCGAATTTCCAATAGTGAAAAACATAACCAGTCAAGGATCTTCTGGCATCAAGATCCGCAGCATAATCTGAATCTGAGTATCCGGCAACCAAATATTCACGTTCACCACCGTAAATTAGCCCAACATCAGATGTCCCTTTCAAATAACGAAAAATGCGTTTTACCACATTCTAATGCTCTTTTCCGGGTGAGCCATATATCGAGACACAACACTCATCGCGTGAGCTATATCCGGCCTTGTGCAAACCATAACATACATCAAACTTCCAACAACACTAGCATAAGGTATTCGGGACATATACTCTATTTCTGCCTCACTTTAAGGAGCACAAGCAGTAGATAAACGAAAATTTGCTGAGGAAGGAGTATTTACCGATTTCGCCGAACTCATGCCAAAACGAGAAATAATCTTCTCGATATAACTTTTCTGTGATAAGAAAAGCTTACCATGTTTTCGATCTCGAATGATTTCCATACCCAAAATCTTTCGAGCTGCTCCCAAATCTTTCATATCAAATTCTGTGTTGAGAAAAATCTTCAACTTATTAATCTCGTCTATGTCTTTAGCCGCTACGAGCTCCACGTACAAGAGCAAGTAGATAAGTGATCCAGAAGCTGCCTTTTTATGATAGACACAATAATCATAAGCACTTCTACTAAAACCATGCTTTAACATAAAGCTGTCAAATATCTTATACCATTGTCTCGGAGACTGCTTCAAACCATAGAGAGATTATCGGAGCTTATAAACGTAGTCTTCTTTTCCTTGAACAACGAAACCTTCGGGTTGGCTCATGTAAATTTCTTCCTCAAGGTCACCGTGAAGAAATGCGGTCTTTACATCTAATTGTTCTAACTCCAAGTCGTGATGTGCTACCAAGGATAGTAACACCCGAATAGATGTATGACGTACCACCAGGGAGAAAATCTCATTGTAATCGATTCCCTCCTTTTGGCTATATCCCTTCGCGACCAAACGTGCCTTGAATCTAATGATGTCCGAGCCCGGTAAGCCGGTTTTCATCTTGAAAACCCACTTACAACCAATAACTTTCCTTCGTTCAGGTAGTTTCACCAATTCCCATGTATTTTTCTTATGAAGAGATTCTATCCCTTCACCCATAGCCGCAATCCACATATCAGACTCTTTAGAAGTAATAGCTTCTTGATAAGTAGCCTGCTCAAGAGACTCCACCTTTTCAGCTACTTGCAATGCGTATGCGACATAGTCCTCAAAACCAAATCGACTAGGAGCTTTTTCATTTCTACGAGGTCTATCATGGGCTATAGACCTATCCTGCTCATGTTCCAAATGTGGTGAATTTGGTTGATCATCTGTATCAACTACTAGTGAAGTAATATCGTGGTCCATATATCCTGGAACAATGTGCTCTACCTTTTTAGGAACATCCTCCACCTTTTCGGAAATGCCCTCTTTAAGCTTTGATTCGGCTAGATCTTGTTTCATGCGAAACAAGTAATCCTCATCAAATGTCACATCTCGGCTAAGAATGACTCTTCTTTCTGATGGTGACCAAATTCGATAGCCTTTAACCCCATTACCGTATCCCATAAAAATGCCTTTCGTGGCTCTCGGATATAACTTTCCTTCACTAAAATGATAATACGCGGGGCATCCCAAAACACGAAGCTTCGAATAATCTGCGAGCTTCCCAGACCAAACTTCAATCGGAGTCTTACAATCAATAGCGGTGGTTGGAGACCTATTGATTAGATAGCAAGCCGTATTGAGTGCTTCAGCCCAAAAACTTCTATCTAATCCGACATTCAAAAGTAGGCATCGAGTTCTCTCTAATAGGGTCCTGTTCATTCGTTCAGCTACCCCGTTTTGTTGAGGAGTGTAACGAACCGTATAATGCCTAGCAATTCCTTCATCTCTACAAAAGTCATCAAACTCTCTTGAACAGAACTCCAAACCATTATCAGTGTGAAAACGCTTGATCTTCCTTCCAATTTGGTTTTCAATCAGAATCTTCCAATGCTTAAGTTTCTCAAACGCCTCACTCTTGTATTTCATCATAAACACCCACGTCATTCTTGAGAAATCATCGATGATTGAGAGAAAATATCGAGCACCACCAAGAGAAGGTACTCGAGAAGGCCCCCAACAATCCGCATGAAGATAATCAAGAGTCCCCTTCGTCTGATGAATTGCTTTTGAGAAACTCACCCGCTATTGTTTCCCGATAACACAATGCTCACAAAACTCCAAGTTAGCTACCTTGTGGCTATCAAGTAGTCCCCGTTTGCTCAATATGATCATGGCTTTTTCACTCATGTGACCTAGGCGCATATGCCACAACATCGTCAAATCTGAATTACTTTTCTCTGAACAAGATACAGAAGCGGGACCTGTAATCGATTCACCTTGTAAAGTGTAAAGAGAAGAAGTACCTTTGATTGCTTTCATAACCACCAAAGCACCTTTCGAAACACGAAGCACACCATTCTCACTAGTGTATTTGAAACCTTTCGAGTCCAACATACCTAGTGAGATCAAATTCTTCTTAAGATCTGGAACATGGCGAATATCAGAGAGTGTTCTAACAACTCCATCATGCATCTTAATCCGAATTGTTCCAATGCCAACAACTTTGCATGGTGAATCGTTACCCATGAAGACATGCCCACCATCAAATTCTTCATATATCACAAACCAATCCCGATTGGGACTCATATTAAAAGAACAAGCCGAATCCATAATCCAAGCAACTGGTGTACCTTTATAATCAACTACTGAGAGTACTACATCGTGTTCCGAGCCCGAATCTTTAGCAACGGCCGCTACCTGACCTTTTTCCTTAAGTTTAGGACAATTGTACTTCCAATGGCCTTCCTCTTTGCAGTAATTACAAGTGTTTCGAGGATTTAACCTTCGAGGTCTAGACTTCGATCTATCTTTATATCTACCTTTTCCTTTGCCTTTTTGTGTTCGATGTCTACCCCTATCATGGATTGTATCATGACCTGTAGCTGATAAGCCGACGGGTTGAGATTCCGAAGTTCCTGATGCTTGACGACGAAGCTCTCGGGAATGCAAACCAGATCGAACATCTTCTAATGGTGATTGTGTTTGAGAAGACATAATTATCCAAATGGGTTTTACTACTAAATAACAAACAATTGCCCTATTAACTGCTATAAAACAAAGACCAAAGTGTAAAACCCAATGAGCAGTTAATCCACAAAACCAAATCCTGATTATTCTAATCCCAATCAACTAACACCTTCAATCTATTAAACAAGCAAGCACAAGTAAAATTGAATGGAATATAAAAAATCCCAAAAGCCACAAACCTGATATCTCCAATTTGATTGACAGCATCCACCAAACACAATTCAAATTCAAATGATATCAAGATATTGAATCTTGAAATCAACCACAAACTAATTTCGATCAGAAACCCAAATAATTGCTGCTTGTTTCAAATTGATCAACCGGCTCTTGATACCAATTTGTTAAGATCAGGGGAACAATAATCAGGGGCAAAAAGGAGCAGACAAACGAAATCAAATCAGCAGCATACAAAAGATCATAACAATATCAGAAGTGGGGAAAGAGCTGCTAATTTTATTTATCAAAAGTGTGTTACAGAAGTTCCATATCTGCTATTGGTTATATATGTGAATAACCGACATACAAAAAACAACCGACATACAACAAGAATTTTCGAGATACTTAAATAACTAATGCACCTAAATTACCAAACTACCCTTAGGAGGTCAAAGTCAAACCAACTAACAACTACTATGGCAATGTCATTCCTCTTGAAAGGTCAAATCATAAAACATGGTATTTACAAAAGTGTGCGAGTGTCGCTACTTATGTTATGCAGAGCCTTGTATATCCAAATCTTCAAGCATGCAATGAATAGGCGGCTTCTAATTATCATCTTGTTCCATGGTTCGTTCTTTCATCACATCACATTATATAGTGTAAAAATTACTTGTTCCTTGAGAATTCGCGCGTATTATATCATCAATTGCTCTAATAATAGATTTGTGCTGGTACATTAGATTGAAAGTCTTGTTATGTTATTTTGACTAGCCATAATGCCACATTATCAGATTTCTTTCAAATTAGAATCATTAATAGTTCGATCATTAATCATTGTATTCAAGCTCTTTAGTTGTGGATTTCCCCCAATTTAGTGCTTTAATTCTAGCTATGTTGCTCACTTTCCGTTTTATTTTGTCACTTAATCAAGAATGAACTTCCGACTGCCAGAGTTTGATGCTACTAAAGTAGTCAAGAGGACGTGACAAAGTTTCATATATTGCAACTTATGTTTTTATATTTAGTAGTTTCTAAATGAAATTTGTGGCAGAATTATTTGAATGATCTATGTTTTTGTTTAGATATATGGTTATCTCGTATTCCTTAATTCTTTGAATTGTTCTGTTATCGTTAATCTATTGCTTTGATATTTGTCCTGGATCACTTATAGTTTATGGTCATGACTACGAGATCATGACTGTCATTTGATTGTATATTGTTGAACTTATTTTGTGCATCTTTTAGCATAATGAACAAAGTACGAGATCATGACTGTCATTTGATTGTATATTATAGCTTATTTGTCAAATTAGAAACAAACTAACTAGAAGAGCTACTGTATTGCTAGACGACCCGGACTTGAAGAAATAACTAATAGACTCATCAAAGTCTTGCATAGCCAAAGCTAGCTAATCAATATTTTTCCTACTTAAATTTACTAATCTACTAGCCATGGGAAGTGTTAAGGTGTACTTGCAAAAAACTCAATCAAAGCTTGAATAACTAGAAAGCATTGATTCACATGACTAAATGTATGCCTAAACTGCACCATATTATTGGTGACACCAGCGGGACCCATCTTTTCGCAAGCCAATAAACCACTTTCATGTCAATTGAAGCACAAAATTAGTCACAATTTTAGTCATTCTTATCAATTCTCAAAACTAGATATAAACTAATTGTTTGCAGCATGACAATTGATTACTAACATAAACAAATAATTTCACAACCACAATCTATCTCTATCAACTCCGCTTACATGTCAACACAATTCAGATCAGTTCATGCTGAGTTATTCCATGCCTAGACCCCAAGGTATATTTTGACCTGTATGGATAGCAAATGTTGGGGATAAAACAGTCTCTAGTAAAATGGAATCTAGGTTCCACCAGACCAACGCATGAAAATTCCTGCAAGCTTCTTGCTGCTAACCAGACCCTCATCCTCTGTAGCCCACGCCATCCAGTAGTTACTTTCCATTTCCACTGCTCAAAGTAATTGGAATAAGATCTCCTCTATATGCTGAAGTGGTAAAAGTTGAGTAAACATAGAGTATTACACGTCTAGATTTCATTTCTAAGGACCCGCCTTTGGTCTTTAAGGTCTTGTATTTTCTTTCCAAGTGTAAACCGTGACTAGTCTGAGGGAGCGTTGTCACAGTTTTGGGCTCGTTAGGTGAATTCGCTTAGTTTAATGTCTTGAAATGAGCGGCTATTTATCGTGAAAATTTGCTTGCAGGATCTGCTGTTAGATCATGATGTGTGACTGATTGAACGATCACACCATCCTTCATTACCTACATGGCTACAACCATACTCGTAGTGATATTATTTTGATGTTAAAATATAGTATGAAACACATCGCCCAAAATGGCGTTGCAACCTACCAAAATCATATCCGATGCACTATAAGCTCTAACTGATGCACATAAACAACAGACTTCTGATCAAGCAGATTCAGAAAACATTGCAGCAGAAAAACTAATATGACCTTTGAATAGAGGACGCGTAAAAGAATTTGTTATAATTAATTGTATCTCGAAGGCTTGAACATATGGGCAGTGATATAAACGTCAACATCGTTAAAAGGATCGTCAAGGATATATACACATATGAGTCATTATACAACGCAACACTAACTGAATACGCTGTTTTGGTCCTCCACTGAGCTGGTTCAACCCTTTGTCGCCCTCTATGCTTAGATCACTATATCAATCAATGTCTCAAAGTCACAAGCCAAACCACATCCATCGATAAGTTCATCATAAAGCGTACCCCTTGATCATTTGCCTATACCACCATGCAAATAGAATGTTTTTTCTCGTCCTCGTTTGTATCCAAGCACTTTGTTGCATCATAATGTCAGAGTCTCAGAGATTAGATTTCGTTGTTGGACTGCATAATGGACCGTAACTCTGGGTACTCATATTAGGCCTTTAGCAACCATAATGGGCCCTGTAAGTTATAGGTACACAATTTTTTTTTGAACATGTTATAGGTACACATGATGCTCTGATTTGAATTTTGAAATAATGTTAGACTTATATGATGCATTGCAAGTTTTATTTTATTATTTTTATTATTATTATTATTTTTAAGCCATTAAAATACCATGGTTTTTGAATTTTGAACAAAAAATTCACGGGATTTGAACCTACCGCCACACAAATTCAAACCGGGTAAACCGCCACACAGATGCATTGTAAGTTTGTAAACTGTTGGAATCACTCCTAAACAGTATTTCAAGTATTTATATTTCATATGTAATAGGTAGCTTTATTATGGCCTTTATGTTTGTTTAAGGTCAAGCTTATGTAGAAGGCCCATAAGCTTAGGCCCAAGCCCAATAAGGAATAGGGAAGGAGAAGGAGTGTTGCCCTAGCTCCTTGCCTATATAAACAATGTAATAACCCTCACTTGACGGTTGGTTGTTCAAGTTATTCTCTTTCACATTCACCTACGCATAACCGGTCATAATATTATCTTGTGTGTGTGTGCTTATAACTTGTTCATCCGCCTTCATCTCTTCTCTTATAACTTGTGTTTGTAAAACTAGTGACCTAACAGTGGTATCAATCGCCAAATAGTTGGGTGTACTCGTTTGTTTTTGAAGTTTTTGGTTTTGGGTCTTACGCGTAAAGTTAACGCATTCTTTGGCTCTCATAAAAACTTGTTTTTTACACTTTTTAATCCAAGATTCTTGTACTTTCAACGTTTTAAAGTGTTAAAATACTTGTTTGTGGCAAAAAGTTTCAAACTTTATGCGTGGATCATTGTTTTTGAACTAGTTTTTATTCGTGGGTGTCTTTCTACGCATAACTGTTTTGAGTGCTTTGGATCATCAAGTTTCACACTTTTGTGTTATTTTGGTGTTATTGAAGCTATTTCATCACACAAAAACTGGTTTAGAAACATCTTTGGGCAAAATCAAAATTACGAGTAATCCTACGCGTATTGAAACCCTAAAATTACGCGTAAGATTTTCCTTGGTTTGATCTTCATTTTCGTGGTTTATTCCGTGTTTTCTTACTTGGATAAGTCTGAAAATACGTCGACTTTGGATATCTTTTGCACTGTGATAGTGTAAAAGATCATTTGGGCAAAAACCCTAAACTTACGCATAAGCATAAGCTTACGCGTAGAAATCCTACGCATAAGATTCACTTTACGCGTAAACTTAGGTCTACGCAAAAGGTAATCCTACACCTAACTTTCTACGCCTAACTTTAGTCTACGCATAACTTTAGTGTTTTTCCTACTTACGCGTAAGCTAAATTCTACGCGTAACTCCTTATTGTTACGCGTAACTTTTGGTGTTTTTACGCATAAGTGCTACTTGGTTTCTTGTCTTGTCTACGCCTAAGGACACTTCATCAACAAAGGTTCATTCGACTAAAAGATCCATTTTTACTACACAAGTTCATCAACATGTCTCAACCACCATACTCTAACTATTTCCCTCACACTTATAATCATCAACAACAACAACAATTAACTCCACAACATCAACAATGGAATCAACAACAAGCTATTTATCAACAACAATTTAATCAGCAACATACTCCACAACTTGGTGCAATTCCACCACCACAAATGGTTCAAACACCACCAAGTCTTCAAGTTCAACCCTACACAAACGATTTCAATCAACATCCATCAAGGAACACTATGAAGGAACCCACTTGGTTTGCAAAGATGTGTGAAACTTTAAGCAACCAACAATCAATTCATGAAGCTGGATCACTTGATAGACCTCCAATGCTCACTCCAGGAAACTACGATCAATGGGTGATAAGGTTCTTTAGGTTTTGTGATCTGAAGAAGCCACATGGAAAGTTCTTAAAGAAGGTTATCTTGGAAGGTCCATTTGAGATGCCTACTGTTATTGTACCCGGAGATCCAACTGTTGTTCCACCAAGAGATGAACAAATCAACATTGCTACTGTTGCAGATCTAAATGCTACAGAACTTCTACACTATGAAGCTGATGAACTTGCAATGGAATACATCCTCTTAGGATTACCAAACCCAATTCTTCGTAGTGTTGATGCTCAAAAGACTGCACAAAAAATGTGGGATCATATTCGTCTTCTTATGGAAGGATCTGTACTCAATCAGGAGGATTTGGAATCCAAAATTTACTTGGCTTATGAACACTTCATGATAGAACCTGGAGAGACACTAGAGTCCTATCATCATAGATTTTCAGACATCATCAATGATTTGGATAAACACAACATCATTATGCCAAGAATTGCAGTGAATACTAAGTTCCTGAGTAGTCTTGGTCCTGAATGGGAGAAGTATGTCATTTTTCTCCGTCAAGCGAAGAATATGCATCATTCTACTTATGGATTGTTGTACGATTACTTGAAGCCTCATGAAAAGGAAGTTGATCGGGAAAGGATTCTCCGTGCTCAAATTGCTAAACAGTCACATCCGGATAATCAACAACTTGCCTTGTATGCTCAACAGAATTATCCCTCTCAACCAGCAACTCAACCAACTGCTTCAAACACACCTTCACAGCAACAACCTCAACAAAATCAATTGGTTCCATACAGCAACAATGCTCAAGCATATGTCAGTGAAGCGACTGAGGAAATCGATCCATTCGAAGCATTGCAACAAGGATTTGTGATGATTGCTAATGCTTTTGGCCGTTACACCAACAAATCCAACAATCGTATTCGCTCCTCATCTAACACACGGACTCAAGCTGTTGTGAACAATGGACGTGTTGAAGTTCAGAATCGTGATTATGGTCGTCAGATGGGCGGTGATCAAGGGTTTAATGTTGTGGGCAGGAATAACAACAGAGCTCAAGTGGTGGAACAGGGAAATGCTCAGAATCGGTTAAATGGTCTTAGATGCTACAACTGCAATGAGAAGGGACACCTGGCTAATGCATGCCCAAAGCCAAGGACTAGGGGCAGTGCTTATTTCAAAGAGGCTTTACTTTTGGCTCTTAAGGATGAAGCTGGTGGATCTCTCACAGACAAAGAACAGAGCTTTATGGCAGATGCAGACTCAGATGATGATATGGAGGACTTGCAGGCCAATGCAGCTGTTATGTTGATGGCTAATATGCATGAGCTGCACATGAGTGATACAGGCCCAGTGTATGACACTGATGGCTTGTCTCAGGTACCCGAACAAACCATCATCATATCTGAACTAATATCTCCGCCAATATCTGAATCCGGCACGGATAAGACTGTTCAACATGAGTCATCTACATCTCCTTCTGATGATTTTCACGTTAACCCTGTAGTTACATTTGACGATCAAGATGACCTTATGGTTTCCTTTGATAATCAAATTGACTCCGTGGTTGTACTTGAGGATCTAAAGAATGATCATGTTGAGACTCACGTTGAACAAGATGATCTGTTGCCTCATCCAGATTTTGCTCGGTTAATTCAAGACCATAAAATCAAAATGGAGGAATGTTATGCATTAAATCAGTCCTTAAAAAGTAAAAATGCACTGCTAACCAAGGATTTTGAATGCTTACAAATGCAACTCAACTTTTTCAAAACTCAAGAAAACCGTGAAAAAGGTTTTGAAGCCGCTTTTGCAAAATCTCATCAAAACGAAAAATATTTAGAGAGACAGATGCGTTATCTAGCCGCCTCGAAGAATGCTTTGTTGTCTGAATTAGAACAACTGAAACACGAACATAAAAAGCAAATTAACGCTCTCACCTTGGAAAATCAAAAAGCTAAGGCTGAGTTGTTAAATTGTCAAAAACAGTTCTCCGCATACAAAAAGCATTCAACGAATCGGGTAGATGACCTTCTTGAAGAAATTATCGGCTTGCAAAACAAACTTAAAGAGTTTAAAACTGTTGTTTACAAACATGGTGAATCAGTAACAGCTATTGAAAAGTTTACCTTAAAACCCAATCCAAAAGGATATGGAAAAAATCTAGCTGATTACAAACCAAAGCTTTCACTAAAAACATTCAAACCAACTCCTGAAGTTTCCAGTACAGAATACAAAATTGATAATACTGTCATGAGTGTTGTTGAATATCATCGTCAAGAGGAATTAGATGCAGAAGACGAGAGTCGATCAAAATTAAAAAATGTTGTTTACAACAAACCTTTTAATTACAAAAACACGGTCACTTTCGTCACACCAACGGATTCCTCTAACACACCAAGGGTTATCATCAAAACACCTGAGTATTCTAATGTTAATCCCAAAACAGATTTTACAATAACATTAGTGAAGTAAACTCTAAACTTGAAAATCGAAAAATTCTTCGATATTTTGACATTTTCATGGCTGACCTCAAAATTTTACAACATGAGATAGAATATCGCTCTGAAATCAAAGTTGAACACTTTCAATCGCCTCTGGCGCGAGAACAAAGAGACATTTTTCAGAAAAATCTTTTACCTAATGTTAAAAACTTGAAAAGTTGTGCAATTGCCTGGGAAAAGGATTTTCATAAGGAACTTGGGGTAATGAAAAATGTTTTCGAGAAAACAGAAACATCTATTTCTAACACTAAACGCAAAAAGAAACTGTTGAGAAAAGATGTTGATCGACTCTTGGAAGATGTTATCTGTGCTGATATCCATAATGTTGTGTTACTTCATGCTTTGCCATTTGCATCTGATTACATCTTTGCTGATGTTGTTGAAACTGTTGTAACTGTTGAGAACACCGATAATGTGCTTCAGATCGAGTCTTTAAAAGCTGAAAATAAACGATTACTCAATGAAATTTACAATGCAAAACGTCGTCTTCATTGGTGTGAAAAAGATATTCACAATCATCAACTTAGTTTTCAAAAGAAAATCGCTCAGTTGAGTGCCAAATCTTCTGATCCTAAAATTGAGCAACTGGATGATCAAAACGTGTCTTTGAAAAGTCAAATCTCAAAATATGAACAAGAACTTTCAAAAGTTAAACAGGAATATGGTGTCATATTTGATTTGCTCAATAAGACTCGTCATGAAGCATCTAACGAACTTGATCACTATCTTGCTCACACTAGAGAAGTCATGAATTTTGCTGGTAATATTCGTTCTGAAAATCAAGATTTGATTCACACTATCTCTAAGTTACGGGAAATGTTAGGAAAGTATGAACAACTCCCGCCTACTGTGATTAAGAGATTAGCACCAGTCACACTTAGTAATCGTGAACCTAGAATTCCTACTGCCAAATCACAAGTTGCTAATGTGTTACCCTCTACTGAAACAGGAATAGTTGTTTCTTTTCCAAACGTCCGCACTTCACAGCCTAGGAGCACTCAATCGAAGAATAGGAAGTTGCGACCTAAGAAAAGAACAATAAGGAATGCTAAAGTAGAAGAACACCCTAGGACTCTGAATAAGACTCATGTTGCGTCCACTATAGATGTTGCGTCTGGCAAATGTAATACAAATAGTGATGTAACGAATGCTAAACCGTTAAGTACTTTTGATATTCAGTCTGATGCACCTTGTGTTATTTGTCGGAAGAGTATGAATTCTGATTGTCATGACAAATGTGTTGCTAAAGCTATAATCTCTCGATTACGGAATCCTAAGAATCGGAATATCTCTAGGCCCACTAATCATTCTAAGTCTGTGCTTGGTAGACCACCTTCTTTAGATTCTAAGGCAACCATTGCTGTCACTGTAGCTCCAGTTTCACCTCCTAAGAATGTAGTACCACCTAGTGCTTTCACTAAGACTAAAGCAAAGAGTAGTTATAGATGGCAGAAATGGATATATAACACACTACTTTGACCTCGATGTCACTGTCGTTACCAACGGAATCTTAGATTTCTTCCACCAGATGGTTCGTGTCTGAATCTTACTAATCACCCGGATCTCTATAAGGCTAAGAATCCTAAGGCATTAGCTCTCTAATATCGAAATCGTTGTGTAAACAGTACTGTTAGTCTTAAGTATGAGAAGGCTGTTTATTGTGTTCCACGTAGTCTGACTTATAGTTTTCATGAATTGCCAAATCGTAAGCAATGTAGTGATAAACATAATGTAAACGGTCTGCGTTGTAGATATCACCTGCGTTGTACTCAGAATAAGTCTCAGGATCCCACAAGAAGATGAAATCGTAAGGAATAACAAGAAAAGAATCCAGCGTTGAAGGATAAGAAGCTAACTCACGAGGATCCGACACTTCACGCCTGCAAACCTTTTCTTTGTTGATAAGGACAAAGTCATCTCCCATTGTGTAATCGTTGAACACTAAACCGTCATCCTTAAGATCCAAGTGCTAATGATTCACACTGACCACGATTAGAGAATTAGTGTCATCCGCCCTCAACAAGTATGAAAGGATTGTAAAGGGCATTGAATCTCTATCACACTTAGTTTAGAACTAAAAGTCTTGCTTATAATGGTCGTTTTAAGTACTGAAGAGATCACACTCGTTCTATCACTAGTTCAAGCAATCTACGAAGTACTGCTCAGAATAACTCGTTTAGTTTATACTGTGGTATAAGGACAAATTGAAAACTTTCAAGAACAAGTATAAAACTCTAAACTGAAAAGTTTC
>BPTQ01000008.1:97081428-97102894 GCA_019973895.1 Chrysanthemum seticuspe
CAAAAATTCAAAGACTCGATTTTGTCTAAACCCATCGATCTTTCGTTCATTACTCTGGAGTTGATCTGGACCAGTTCTCATATACTCGGTTTCTGGTCTGGTTCCCTTCGAGAATACTCGGAACACGTTCCCGACGTGTTACGACTCTTTTGAGTCGAATTTGACTCACCACACTTGTCCCCTAAATACTGGATTTTCTCTTCGAACAAACCTCGAATATTTTTTAACCATTTTAAGATGTTTTTACGATTGTTCTTTACTATGGTCGACTTCAAATACTTCGTTGTTTAAAGTGAACTATTCTGGGTCTCTACTCAAGTACTTTTTAGAAGGATTAGATCGAGTTTAAGTTAAAAAATCAAAAAAAACTGAAAAATTTCGTCATTCTTTGAAACTGAAAGTACTTGAAACTAAGGTTAAAAACCTGTCCATAACTACATTATACTACACTACTTGTGTTACGTTCGATACAAATAACTAAGATTTGTGTTTTGTTCCTAAACGTTGAGGTTTTAGTGTTGTCTAATTGTTACTCTGTCTAAAATGAACTACAAACTGAAAGTCACGAACGTCTGGGTTTAATAACTGACTTTACACGAGTTCATTCGAATCATTTGTACTTGGTTATCTTCAATTGGTGACTTATCTGGAGACTCTGTCATACTGTCAATTAGGTTTGTGTGGGAATAATATGACTAAACGTTTCGTTTTGATTCTATTTGTGAATTGATCAGATTAAATGACTAGTTTGACTTCAATTAATTGGATTTATGATGAATAATTTGTCCAAAGTTGATAACCACTGGTGATTTTGTCTAATACGTTTTTTTTACTCGAACTTGCAGTTTTAAACAATTTTGGAGTTTGGTCAATAAAAGTCAAACATGGGTAAAAATGAAGCAGAAATGGCAATGGGTGATGCAGGCATGGATTTGGGGTGATTTATAGTTAGTTGGGTTGGATTTGATAGGTTAGTGGTTCTTGGTCTCACTGTTTGCAAGCCATTGTGGCTAGGGACTGATTGTAAGTTCAAGCTCATTTTTTTTGCATAATCTGTTTTAGTGGTCACCAATAGTTGAAACCTGTTTAATAAGTAGTATTTAGGTTAATTAACTTCAGTTTGATCAGTAAATTAGACTAGTTAAGTGTTTATCTTAGTTTTGCTTTGCAAATCAGTATAATAAGGGTGTGTTTGGATTAACTGTCATACTGTCTCAGAGGTCTATTCAGTGGTTAACTTCTATTGGTTCATGTTTACTAAGCTTACTTGAGCACATTTCAGTCAATAATTTGGGTCTGCAAGCACTGAAAGTCAAACATCAAGTAAAATCTGTCTCATTGTTAATCTGTTGTGATTTTGGAGTTGCAAATCCTTGTTTTGTGTTTAGAATCAATAAACATAGCTTGCATTGTGTTCATCACATCATATTACATCAATACCTGTCCAAAAATTGGAATCAAAGTTCATGAAAGTCAAAGTTTCTTACTGCTTTAAAAAGTCAAAAAAAACTAAAAAATTGAATTTGAGCTAGATTAGGAAGATTTTTCATGAACTCATCTCTGGGTCTTATCAAGTGAAATTTGTTGCTTCATAAACTTCAGCTGGTATCATTTCTTGTTAGCATTTTTGTAGAATTTTACCAATTTTTTATAAGCTCCAAACAAGCTTCTCTTTTAGGTCATAAATCCCCTGTTCACACCACTCAGTTTAAGCTGAGTTTTCTCAGCATTGTGCAGCCCTTGCACAAGGCTCATAAGAGCTTCCCTTGGTCTGGTCTTTGGCTCATATACTCTTGACCAGGTCTAGTTGAGGTCTCATTACTTGCTTTCTAGCTACCCAAATCTGTTTTAGCTCAGAAACTTAAAAACATCAAATCTGTTGTAGCTTGTAATTCAGTAGTATAAGATAGTTGTAACTTGTTGTATGCTTGTTATTTTAGCATAGTAGAACTTCTGTTCCAGTGTGGTACTTGTTTGTGTTCATTTGGCTTATTCAAGTGCTTATTCTTAAGCACATTCCATAGCAGTTCCATAATCTCACACACAACCTCCTGTTTTTCCATTTTCCTAGATTCTTCACATTATTTTAAGCTTATCTTGAATTTTTCAGATTTTTCTAAGTTGGTTTGCTATTTTTCTGCATTTAAATTAGTTTTTAGCACTTTTTAATTAGCAATTAATACAAAAAATTAAGAAAAAGTTCAAAAAAATAATTTTTCAATTTTCTTAGGTTTAGATAAATATAAAAAGTAAAAAAAGTAATTTTCCAGAATTTTCATAGTTTATTTTGTAATTTTTAGTAATTTAAGTAGTTTTTAATAGTTTAAAATTCATAAAAAATAGAAAAATAATCAGAAAAATATAAAAATAGTTTTGAAAATTCTCATTTGATATTTTCGATTTTTCTAAGTCTTAATTTTATTTTTCTAGCTTTATTTCCTAATTTCTTGTATTTTAGGCTATTATTAAATAGTTAAAATTAGTTTTTAATTAATAATAATTAGATAATTAGTTATAAAAATAATTTTCTTTTTCTATAAATCTTCTTTTATCATTAGGTTTGTAAAAATATCATTTTCATATTTTTAAGGTTAATATTGTGTAAGTTTCACGTTTTTATTTGTACGTCGCGTAGTTTTTATTTCAGTTTTGTAAAAACATAAAAACAAAAACATCATTTAACAAATAGTGATAGCGTTTATTTAATAGATTTTATCTTTTTAATTTCCTTTAATTTGCATTTAAGTCGTTGTAATTTGTTGGCTTTTTCTATAGTTATAATCATATTCAAATCCCTTTTTCGTTCAAATTTCTCGATCACTTTACGTTTGATAATCCATTGCATAGCTCGCTGGGACATAACGACCCGGGGAAACACTATACTCCCCAGATCTTCATTGCATTCGTGCTTGAGCAGTTTTAAGCTGATTACGGTCTGCCATTCACAAGTGGCAGGCTTGAGTGATTTAGCTTGACTGTTTGGCACGCATCAATCACTTTACGCGTAGCATGTTATGCGTAAGATTAGTCTTACGCGTAGCTTCTACGCATAAGGTTCTACATATGGGACTACGCGTATCCTGTGAAGGATATGCGTAAACAGTGACCTCTACGCATAAGGTCAACTCTTACGAGTAGCCTTACGCGTAAGGTTAATATATGCCTACGCGTAAGCTCTACGCATACGGTCCCCTTTTCCTACGCGTAACATTTCTTACGCGTAAGTTAGGATCCTACGCGTAAGTTTTACGCCTACGCATATATCATTTCTGTCTACGCATAACTTTACCAATCCTACGCATAAGCCTGGATCATACCTTCGTTATGAATTGTTACGTGTACAAACTTGTAAATAAACTAACCATATCGTCACGAATCCATTAATGTCACAAATAAATCTAAAACGTTTGAGATGTTGTGAACCATAAGTGATAACATAAACTTTAAAACTTAAAGTTAACTAACTCACAAAACATTTCACGACGTCATTGGACTATTGGACATACAAGTGACTTAGGACTCGTAACAATCATTGACAATGTACATTCAATAACTAGACAATAAGACCTTCTGTTGACTAACATTATGTCTTTCGATATGTTGGTTCTTTTGGCTAATGTTATTTCAGATCACGACATGGCTGAACAAATGAATGTGGATGGATCTGAAGTTCTCTCCATTGCTGATATCTATCCTTATGGCTATCCAATGAAGATAGGAAAGAATAATCTCCGTGTTGACTTTGACACCCTCACTTGCTCAGAATCTTCGTGTCTAATTGCTATTGATATTCTGAGGACTCATCCGTATCAGAATATGCTCACTCACTCTGCAACTGCTCCTGAGATCTATATCCAACAGTTCTGGAACACTATGGAAAGGGTCAAAGGACGGACTGCTGTGACGGTGACTCTGAATCACAAACAAGTCACCATTACACCTGCAGACTTAAGGGCTGTTCTCCTAATTCCTGAAGTCGATCCAACCAAACTATATGCCACACCTGTTGAAGAGCTCACTCTCCAATTCTTAATCGATATCGGTTATGACGAGGCTACAGGAGTAATCACCAAGCATTCTCACGTAGAGCTTAAGAGTATTCCTCAACCCTGGAGAACTCTCTACATGATCATCACCAAGTCTGTTTCTGGTCGTGACAGTGGCTATGAGCATCCTAAGCTCATGGAACTGCAAATATTTTGGGCACTGGTCAACTTGAAACACATCGCTATCGAAGCTCTGATCTGGGATGACATGATGTCATTTCTCAACAAGCTTGGCTCAAAGATTCCCTACATCAGATATACTAAACTGTTGATCCAGAGAGCACTTGGACTTCATCCTGATATTCCAAGAGGCTCAATGACCCCGACAATCACGATATGTTGACGGAACCTATTCTATCTGTCAGAATCAAGGAATCATCTACAAAGAAACAAGGTGCTGTGTTGCCAGATTTCCTTCTAATTGAAGATGTCAGAAAGCTCGAAACGTACAAAAGGTATCTGGAAGCAGTTAGACAAGGCAAAGTTGGTCATCTCGACGAAAAATCTTCTGGAACACCTGTAAGGAGAATCAGAAGAGGAAGTGCAGGAAGCGCAACAAGTACTGTGAGTCAAAAGAAGTTTCCTAAAAGGAATCCTCCTTCTAAAAGGATTTTTCCCGTAAAGGAAGCCGAACCTATTCCCACACTTGAACAACAAAGAAAGCTTGTGGACGAGAGCTCTGAAGATACTGATACAGATGAAGAGGTTCATTACTCTGCAACTGCAAACGAAGCACCTGCCTCAGTAGCAAAACCTCCAAGTCCTCCAGCTGTCCAAGGAAAAGGGAAGACTCCAGCAATTGTTCCCTATAATGAGAGCTCTGAAGAAGAAGAAGAGCAACTGGATAAATCATACAGGAAGAAGTTTACAATCGTCAGACACCTTCAAAAGGCTGAAGAATTTGCTAAAGATCAAATGGGTGGCCCCGGAGGATCAAGTGGTGCTGCCCACTCCTCTCCAGATCCTGATGCGGTTAATCGACCCGATAAGGGATCTGGTGCCACCACTCTTGTGCAACAACAAAAGCCTGTAGAGGATACTATTGTATATGATTTTGAGAAACTGGAAACTGAGAAAGATAAAGATGCTGCTTACGACGATGTGCTTCTGGATAGTCCTTCACGCTCACAGAAGGAAACTTCTGAACCACCAAAGGACCCGAAATCTCCTCACATCTCATCATCATCGGATTCTTCATCTCATTCATCACCACCACCATCTAAGAGGTCAACCAAATCATCATCCAAATCTGTGAAGAAACCACCTAAATCTTGGATTTCTCAGACTCATGAAAGAATTGTGAAAGCTGTCCAACAAGTCAGAAAGAAGGACATACTTTACAGAAAACTGAATTGGTTTGCTGACCAAATACAGTACTTAAATGATGAGAAAGACAAGATGCAGAAAGAAAGGGAATTTGTTCAGAAGTTCATGAAGAGTCATCGTAAAGAGGAACTGAACGAAATGATCGAAGGTTACACTAACAAGTACCTTCAGGATATCGTTCCTAAAGTCCAAAAGGAACTGGAGAAGACAGCGAGAGATCATACCCATAAGTTTCTTCTCGACACTGTCCCCGGTGTGACTAGAGAAGTATTTTCCAGACAACTCACCCCTAACATCGTCGCATTGGTTAAACATACAATGGCCAAAGAAGCTGATCTCTCTGAATCTGAGTTAATCGCTAAACTAGTGATGCAAATGTCAAAGCGATCTGGAACGTTTACTTCGGATGAAGCTAAATTTTTCGAAGGTCTACTTGCTTTTCAACTCAGCTCATCATGCAAGGAGTCAACCGATCAACCCAAACGGCCAAGAGATGACGATGATAAGGACAAGGACTCTGCATCTAAACGTCAGAAGAAATCTGGTGAATCTTCTTCGATGCCACCTCCTCTACAACGGACTTCTTCTCAACAAAAGTCTCCTCCACCTCGCTCTTCTACTGATAAACCTCGGGACGATTCCGAGTTACCACCCCTGTCTAAAAAAACAGGTGATTACTTTGAGTATACGGGTGGTGACGATGAAGAGGTCCTCGAGCCCCAACAACAACCCACCTCTCCCAAACAAGGACAGAAACCAGCATCATCATCTAAGCCTTCGAAAAAGAAGAAGAAGACGCTTCATACTGACGTCATATCATGGCTAGATGACGATAAAACTGAAGAATTTGATTGGTTTGCTACACTTGTTAACAACACTCCCTACCCTGAAGAAGGTCAAGAATTGGTAGACGGTAGTACCTTGGAGCATGCAAAGATTTTGCAAGAAAGGTTCCGTGTGAAGAAGATGACGAAATATGAATTGAAGCGCATCAAGAATGAAGCATTCCTACTTTTGAAATACAGCTCGGAAAGTGCAATCGAGGTTGAGTATCACCTTGAAAACATTGCTCGCGCCATGTCTAATAACATGGATTGGCTCAACCCAGAAGCAAACATCGACTTCACAAAACGGGACAATCCTCCATATTACACCGACTGGTCTCGACCTCTACCTACCATTAGCCAACCCGATCAGCCTAGGATTCCTTTCAGACATTTCTTCAACAAAGACTTAGATTTTCTTCAACACGGTGGCGATGGTTCAAGGAAATACGCTACATCTCTGACACTTCCATTCCCTGCTGCAATATACTCTGATTGTATAGCCATCGAGGAACGTGCTACCCACATGTTCTCCGACAAAGTGGTAGCGTATGACCAAGATGCAATGTATGGGATTCACCATTGGCCGGAACGCCGAAGAATCTACTACAGAAGCTGCTTGGTCCAGAAGTCTCAACATGCAGTGTACAGTACTAAAAGTATCGTGGCCATCCAACATGTTGGTCTATCGTCTAAATGGGACTACACTTTTCTCAAGAAGATTGTGGTCAAAAGAAAAGACGAAAGGGACTATGCTTTCTCTGAAGCTGACTTTGAGAATTTGAACATCAACGATATTGAAGACATGTATCTTGCCAAAGTTCAAGGTCGCATGAGACAATTTCCAACTGAAGTACAACGTGAATTCATCAAGTCACTGCTCATCTTCATCAGACGCATAGTCATCAAAGAACGTGTTGAAGATCTTCAGCTTGCCGTTGAATCATATCAGAAACGTGTCAACCTTACTCCTCCAACACTTGATCTTCCCGACATCAATCAACTAACTCAATATACGCTCATCAGCAAACCATTCGGAGTTGTTTACCACAGTGAACTTCAAAGAAACTGCTTAATGGCGTGTAGTGAACTTCAGAAATTCGGGGATCATACCTTGAAGCGGGTTAGGGATGGATTGGCATACAGGTTGAAGGATATACACCTGAAAATTGGGTCTTCTAAGCGCTGGAATTCTCAGGAAAGGAGGGATGTGAGAAGGATCATCACCATGATTGATGAACGGTTGTTCAGAAGGGATCAGTTCAGAACATTGGAAAGTTTTGTTGGTGGTCGACCCAGGATCAACATCACCGGCTATCAACGCCCTGTTCGTACTCCTGGGAACATCACTGCACTTCCTGGTACTCCTTGATTTGGTTCTTTCATTAAAATTTTTGGATGTATGATGATTTTTGTCAATGGCTTGTGCACACATAACAGTGTACAACCCGTAATTGTCAAGAAAGGACCCTGTGGTACGCCTCAGTGCCACAATCCTTATAAAAGGAGCGAAAGCTTCTTATTTTTGAGTAAAACCTATCAAATCTTTCATTTTTCAAGGTTTTGCTCAAAAACACAAGTACTTCCCCATATGATTTTTCAAAACCTCAACCGTTTATATCACTAGTTGAGGGGGAGTATTTGAATTAAAACTTTGTTCACAAATTGTTCATAGTGGTCATCTTCCCGCAACACTCAAAATGGTCATATTTATTCTCAAACGTTCAAAAATAACATTTTTATATGCCATTTTTGAGGGGGAGAAAATTTGTGTGATAAGAAATATGTTGTGCAAAATGCAAATGAATTTGTGTACCTCAGACTTAACCAACGAATTGACGGTACTAAACTGTTAGTAACTCGAAAAGACTTGTCCTGGACGGGTAATAATTTCAAGCTAGTTCACTAGTAATGTAAACGTGTCTTGCAAAGGACTTGTCCAAGTAGAAAGTACCATTCGAGAAACTCTTGATAGACATGAACTCTGACGGGTATGACAACCTTTCGAGGTTTGTCTACACCTTCAAGGTAGTTATTAGAGCTAGTTGTCACCTAAAAGCTGACAATGTAACTCTTTAACTATGCAACGTAACCGTGTCTCGCGGGGGATTGTCTATCTTCAGTGGATCAATTCAAAAAGTGCGCGCTCTTTCCTCACTGTGCATTTAACCATTAAAACTATTAAGCACATGTGGAGAGGGAGTATTTATGCAAAACCTCATCTCTCACAGTGGTTCAAACATGTTTTTCATTTACAAACCCTTTGAGAGATATTTTCACATACAGTGGTTTTAATGGCAACATAGGTTAGTCATGGAGTTATAAGGTGACTAAGGTTAGGAATAACCGTCCTATGATCCGCCAGAGCCGGAGGGATCTACCCAAGGACACTACCATTAGTTAGTGTTAGAAGTCCTTAGGAATGATTGTAAAAAGGAGAAAATGAGAATCGGAGAAAGAAGGAGTTGAAGAATCAAAAAGAAATGTAAAGTAAAGGGTGAAAAGAAACAGCCCTCCAGATTATTCAACTTAGGGCAGACACCGGGTTCAATTCATATGCTACTGGCTGTCACTCAGTGACACCAGTATTGAAGATTAAAAGTCGTCATGGACCCAGTGACGCACGCACTAAACCTTCTTAGCCACTCAAGTTTCTCTCAACAGAAGCTTGTTTCATTCTCACAGGGAACCCTACGTAAACTATTGGCTTTCTCTTAGAGATCCCTAGAGCCACGAGATTCATCAAAAGATCTCTTAGGAACACTTGACATTTAATCACTTGATGATCAACAAATAAGATTATCAGTGGTTCATATCGAGTCCTTCACAGATCTTAGCAATCTGTCAAGAACATTTATGAGAGGTTCACATCTGTGATCCTCAGTGATTGAATGGAAACTCCTGCCAGGGTCAACATCAAACAGCCCTGACAGCAGGTCACTTCGGTAACTCCCCGTGGATTACGCGGAGTGTGTCTCAAACGGTCTACAGTCGTGAGGTGATGCTACGGTGTACCTCAGCGACTCATCTGAAATGTAGATGTACTTCGGTACATCGCGTTATCTCACTTGTGGGACTCCAGTTCAGGAACGGCCTTTGTAAGAATTAGAGTTGTGTTTTCACACTATGCTGTTAACACTCTCGAAGTTCAAACTTGTAAGTGCCGGAATCCGCTTATTACTAACCGTTTGACATGTTTTCTTCTTATGGAAGCTCCGGAGCGGAATGATCGTGCTGATTCTTCTCATGCTCACGCCAACATAATCACTAATGGAAGTTCTATTCGAATGCAACACAACAGTCAGAATGATTCTTCATCAAATCAAAGAATCTACAAAGTCAAAGACTTAAAGAACTTCATCAGTATTGATTTCCAACGTCAAAGAGCGTGTGAGCATGTTGAAGAATGACGTGGAGACACTGGAGCAGCGAAGCAGACCTGAGGCAGACTGATGCAGACAACAACATACTATCACTTTCACCACAAAGAACAATGATCAAAGAACAAAGTTAAAGATGATGTCGAAGCATAACTGTTCAAAGATAACTATCTCTCTACACTGGGGAGATTGTTCGAATCAAGGCAATTCCTCTCACAAGAAAGAAGAATGTCAGAAGACGTCACAGCTACTATTACATCAACGCCTTCACCGTTTACATTCATATATACTTGAGGGGGAGATTGTTGGAATCACTCCTAAACAGTATTTCAAGTATTTATATTTCATATGTAATATGTAGCTTTATTATGGCATTTATGTTTGTTTAAGGTCAAGCTTATGTAGAAGACCCATAAGCTTAGGCCCAAGCCCAATAAGGAATAGGGAAGGAGAGGGAGTGTTGCCCTAGCTCCTTGCCTATATAAACAATGTAATAACCCTCACTTGAGGGTTGGTTGTTCAAGTTATTCTCTTTCACATTCACCTACGCATAACCGGTCATAATATTATCTTGTGTGTGTGTGCTTATAACTTGTTCATCCGCCTTCATCTCTTCTCTTATAACTTGTGTTTGTAAAACTAGTGACCTAACATAAACCCATGCTAAGATCTTGCAATATTATAAAATGATATGATCACTCCTATTTTATTTAGCTTCATTCTATATTTTTTAACTGTTCTAACATATATGACAACTTTCCAAGCATTTTGACATAATTTTAACTAACAGCTAATATCTTTGACAACCTACTAAATTTTAAGTACATTTGCTATTGTCACCAGGGCCAACTGAAGTATAAGGCCACTAAAGCACACGCTTTAGGCTCTTTTTTTTTAAAGCCTCAAAGATTTACTGTATATTTTTACAAAACTAATTTCAAACAAACGCTAAGATTTAAAAAAGTGTCAAAATGGGAATTTCATTCAATGAAAATAAGAAACAAGCTAAAATAATAATAAAGCCTCCGTAGGCCTAGGGACGGCCCTGATTGTCACAAATATTAAGTAGTTTGTAGTTTTGTCTTAGGAAAATTAACACTACACATAAATACCTAACAATAACATGCTAATAGGTTTACAACCATACAACCAAAATCCTTACAGTAGATTTAAAAAGTCTAAACTAGATTGGACGTTGTGGTTGCAAAACCTTATGACTTCCTTGTAATTTGTTCCTAGCGCCTTGCTAGTTTTTTTTTTAATTCTGCCGTTCAAAAAAAAAAAAAAAAAAAAAAAAAAACCATTTCATAAGTTAATGAAAAGCAAACAAAACAGGACCAAAACAGGATCGTGGTCCTCTTTCTACCGTCTACAATGTTCTAGTACAATTTTAGACAGAATATTCGACTCTTGATTTTTAATTTTCCAATTTTCAATGTCAATCTTCCTAAACAAAATTACTCCACGTAAACCTGTGTATCAAAATAATGTCGTCATTTATTTCTTCATTATGTTGTCATTTTTTTTCCTAAGGTTTGGGTCAAATGTTATACTTGGTTTTGTTTCTACAAAAATTTCTGGTTATGGAAATTTTGCCTCACTTTCGTATGCTTACATCCTTTGGACCACCAAATATGTGATAATCCATTGTAGAAAATTCCACATGTCACATTTCATTCTCGGTTGTGGAAACTTTATGCCAATAGAGGAAATACTAGATTTAGAGTAAAAAATTGTGTGACAAAAAAAAAAAAAAAAAAAAAAAAAAAGGGAGAATTGTATATATATCCCTGCAAAAACTCAAAATTGCGTATATATTCAACTTAAACTTATAATTGCATATATATCATTTCAAAAGCTAAAAAATTGCATATATATTCAACTTAACTTAATAATTGTATATATATCATTTCTAAACCTTCGTAATTGCATATATATCCTTCTAAACCTTTAATATATCATATATATCAAAATAATTATTTAATATAACTTTAAACTCTAAATTATGATAATTATAATTTTAAAATTGCAGCAAACATATTTGTTTTAAGGGTACAATGTCCCGAGGTTCAAATGAACGACCAAAAATAATATATCAAGAAAATGTTTAACTTCACGAAAAAGTCACTTTATTTCATATCTAATACGAATACATGAAATAAACTATCAAATACATCATGGTTGTTATATATTATACATCAAAGATAAAATATGTTTGCAATGAAAGTTATATACTACTGCCAACAAGTTTATAAATAAAGAAAAATATATTTAAGAAATACTTTTTTAATAATTATAATTCTTATGTATTCTAGAGTTGTAAATTTAAATTAAATAGTTATTTGGATATATATGACATATTTAAGGTTTACGAAAGATATATATGTAATTTTAAGTTTAGATTGGATATATATATGCAATTTTTAAGCCTTTGAAAAGATATATATGCAATTGAAAGTTTAAGCTGGATATATATGCAATTTTGAGCTTTTGCAGGGATATATATGCAATTTTCTCAAAAAAGAACATATATTTGTCTAATTGTAAGACATTAACAAACTAGTACCAAATATCACAAATGAAAGTGTTTAAAGTCTCTATAGATAATGATCTTAAAAATGAGTTTCACCAAAACGTCAAGTGATAATTACCTGACATTTTTTTAAGTGTTATGTAACCAACTTTTTTTTGCCGTTGTATGAATAAACTTTTAAATTTCGATCTTTGTATACATTTTGTTCATGTACAATGACCATTTTACCCTTTCACTATTATGTAACAAATAATTTCACAACCACAGTCTAATTCTATCGACTCCGCTTACATAACACAATTCAGATGAGTTCATGCTGAGTTATTCCATGCCTAAACCCCAAGGTATATTTTGACCCGTCTGGATAGCAAATGTTGGGGATAAAACAATCTCTAGTAAAATGGAATCTAGCTTCCACCAGACCAACGCATGAAAATTCCTGCAAGTTTTTTGCTGCTAACCAGACCCTCATCCTCTGTAGCCCATGGACATCCAGTAGCTACTGTCCATTTCTACTGCTTAAAGTAATTGGAATAAGATCTCCTTTATACACTGAAGTGGTAAAAGTTGAGTAAACACATAGTAGTACACGTCTAGATTTTGATTCTTCTTAACGTGTCATTTCTAAGGACCCACCTTTGGTCTTTAAGGTCTTGTATTTTCTTTCTAGGTGTAAACCGTGACTAGTCTGAGGGAGCGTTGTCACAGTTTTGGGCTCACTGGGTGAATTCACTTGGTTTAATGTCTTGAAATGAGCGGCTATTCATCGTGCAAATTTGCTTGCAGGATCTGCTGTTAGATCATGATTTGTTCCTGATTGAATGATCACACCATCCTTCATTACCTACCAGGCTACCACTATACTCGTAGTGATATTGTTAAAATATAGTATGAAACAGATCGCACACAATGGCGTTACAACATACCAAAATCATATTCGATGCACTATAATCTCTAACCGATGCACATTAACAACAATCTTATGATCAAGCAAATTCAGAAAACATTGCAGCAGAAGAACTAAATTGACCTTTGAATAGAGGACGCGCAAAAGAATTTGGTATAATTAATTGTACCTTGAACATATAGGCACTGGTATGAACGTCAACAACGCTAAAAGCATCGTCAAGGATATACACATATGAGTTATTACAGAAAGAGTCGTTAATTGAATACGCTGTTTTGATCCTCCACTGAGGTTCAACCCTAGATATCTCGACCTCTATGCTTAGATCACTATCAATCAATCCACAAAAAGGTGTGAATTGGCGGGAACACCCTGACCCGGGTGCTTTTTGGCACCAGCCATTATCCATCCCACAAAGAATAACTTCGGCAATTCTCCTGGCCCAGTGGGGCACCAACTGGAGTGAACTCAAACCCTTGACCTTTTAACCGCAAAATCTCTCCAGTGGGCCTATGAGTTTTTCGGAGGTGGGTACCAACTGAGCCAAAGCCAATGTCTCAAAGTGACGAGCCAAATTCATCCTTCGATAAGTTCATCATAAAACGTACCCCTTGTTCATTTTGCCTACCAAATAGAATGTTTTCCCTAATCGTCCTCGTTTGAATCCAAGCACTTTGTGGCATCATAATAGGAGTGTTCATGGGTTGGGTAATACCCGAATAAACCGAAAACCGAACTGAAAATAACCGAACCGAACTTGTAACCGAACCAAATTTACCAAAACCGAACCGAACCAAATTGAATATCCGGTTTTCGGTTCGGTTATGGTTTTAGCTAGGGGTGAGCATTCGACCCGACCGAGACCCGACTGGACCGGACCGGACCGAATCGGTCCGGTCCGGACCAAAACCGACGAGTTTAGGCTAATTTGGCCTTGTTGGACCGGACCGACCGAAGGACCGACCCGGACCGAGACCGGACCGACCACAATCGGTCCAGTATCGGTCTATGATTTTTTCCGAAATCGGGTCTCGGTCCGGTCCGGTTTTTGGACCGTGCACACTCCTAGTTTTAGCTTTGTAAACCGAAAACCCGAAAACCGAATTCAAATTAATATATATATTTTTTTTATAAAAAAAAGATATTAAAACTCTTTCATACTATAAATATAACATTTATTAAGCTTGATTTTTTTTGCTAAAGATGTATATAAATTAATGAATGAATAATTAAAATTATGTAATTCGGGTTATTCGGTTCGGTTCGGTTATGGGGGTTCAATTTTCGGTTATTCGGTTTGGTTTAATCAATTTGAATTCGGTTCGGTTTTCAGTTATGCTCATAAATAAAATTTTACCGAACAAACCGAACCGAATAAATCGAATAACCCGATAACCGAACCGATGAACACCTCTACATCATAATGTCAAAGATTAGATTTCGTTGTTGGACTGCATAATGGATCGTAACTCGGGGTATGTAATATTCATATTGGGCCTTTAGCAACTATAAACGGGCCCAGTAAGTTATCGGTACACATGATGATGTTCTGATTTGAAATATACATGCAGATGCATTGCAAGTTTTTTCTTTTTTTTTTTCCTTCTAATTTGGGGATCGTGTTTTCCAACCTTCTAACCGACTAATTAACGGGGTTTGAACTTACCGCCACACAAATTCAAACCGGGTAAACCGCCACACAGATGCATTGTAAGTTTGTAAACCCATGCTAAGAGCTTGCAATATTGTAAACATTTCTCTGTAATTTGTTCGTTAAGAGAATCTTATCCTAGATAATGGTTAATGAAACACAAAGCTAGTGTCTTTGAGCCAGAATCATAAAATGATATGATCACTCCCATTTAATTTAGCTTCATTCTATATTTTATAACTGTTCACATATACTGTAAGCATTTTGACATAAATTTAATTTATAACAGCCAACATCTTTGAAACACCATGGCCGAATCAACTATAAGAGCAGAGGGTATGGGAGAAATTAACACGCCAAATGCATCAATATTTCATGCCAAACTCGTGCCAACCATACTGGCACTTTGTGCCATTGGTGAGCCAAATGTTCTCAAGCCATTTGAATGGCTCATGCCATTGTGATGTTTTGTGTCCTTTTTGTTTTGTTTTTTATTGGATTGTGAGTGAGTGAGTATTTTTAATGAGGTATTTTGTGGGACCAAATAACGTGTTAGTGGTGTGTTATAAAAGAGGCTGTTTTAGTTATGGGAGGTGATACTCACACCACACATTTTGATTAATACACCACAAACTGTGCATTACAGTATTGTACAGTACAAACTGTAATGCACAGTTTGTGGTGTATTAATCAAAATGTGTGGTGTGAGTATCAATTCCCTTTAGTTATTGGTGTGTTATTGGGAGGTGTATGATGTGGCGCTGAGGTGGTATACCCATAACGTGTTATTGGTATCTATGATACCTTGTGCTCTAAGGCCACTAAAGCAGACGCTTGAGGCTCATGTTTTTTGAAAGCCTCAAAGATTATATTTTTGTTTATGTATTACGAAGTACTAAAAACTAATTTCATACAAACGCTAAGAGTTAAAAAAGTGTCAAAAATGGAAATTCATTCGATGAAAATAAGTCACAAATATTAAGTAGTTTGTAGTTTCGTCTTAGTAAAATTAACACTACACATAAATATGTATCAATAACAGTAATAGGTTTACTGAAGATATACTATTTCATAAGTTACAGTAATAAAAAGCGAACAAAACAGGACCAAACAGGATCGTGGTCCTCTTTCTACAGTCTATAGAAAGATCCAAAACAGAACAAAACAAGCATATTTGCCCGCGCTTTGCTGCGGGGGCATTATGTTATATGTTGGTTTCACTTTCTTTTTCTTTTTTTTTTTTCTTTTTTTTTTTTATATTTTGCTTCTGAAAATGATCTTTTCTATGGATGTAATCTTGTTATCTTTTTTATGCTTGCTGAAGATACATGTACTCGTACATATTTGGTAGACACTTGAAAGTGATAGTACAAAGTTAAGATACACATGGATGGTAGATGTTTGATTGTACAATCACTTACTGTACACTATGGTCAATAGTCTATGTTGAATGTGTATTAGGAAGTCCTTATCATGTATTATCCTTGAACAGTAAAAGTGCAAACTACTTTCACCCAATAGCAGTTTGACAACCATCAAAAGTAGCAACTGTTGGCAACTATTAACGCATAAGCAACATAAAATGGACCAATCAGGTGCCAAATTAAGAGAAGATTAACCACTAATGACTTCCATTATTGTACCATCAAATTTCCACTTTTATAATATATTATAATGTATTTCATAAGTTCTAGTACAATTTTAGACAAAATATTATTCGACTCTTGATTTTTCATTTTCCAATTTTCAACGTCAATCTTCCTAAACAAAATTACTCCACGTAAACCTGTGTATCAACATAATGTCGTCATTTATATCTTCATTATGTTGTCATTTTTTGTTAAGGTTTAGTTCAAATGTTATTTTGGTCTTTGTTTCTACAAAAATATCTGGTTATGGAAATTTGCCTCACTTTCGTATGCTTACATCTTTGGACCACCAAATATGTGATAATCCATTGTATAAAATTCCACATGTCACATTTCATTCTCGGTTGAGAAAACTTTATACCAATAGAGGAAATACTAGATTTAGAGTAAAAAATTGTGTGACAAAAAAAAAAAAAAACATATATTTGTCTAATTGTAAGACACTAACAAACTAGTACCAAATATCACAAATGAAAGTGTTTAAAGTCGTCTCTATAGATAATGATCTTAAAAATGAGTTTCACCAAAACGTCAAGTGATAATTACTTGACATTTCTTTAAGTGTTATGTAACCAACTTTTTTTTGCCGTTGTATGAATAAACTTTTAAATTTTGACCTTTCTATACATTTTGTTCATGTACAATGACCATTTTACCCTTTCACTATTAATAAATTGGTTAAAAAGCGTAAAGGTAAAATGGTTACAAAATACACATAAATTTTGAAATTCAAAAGTTAGAGTATACAATAGCATAAAGAGAGAACTGGATACACAAAACTCAAAAACACAGAATACATTATTAACCCCTTAGTACGTATATTTATATTATGTACCATTACATATAAAACATAGAATTCATCAAAAAGTATGCGTACTTAACCGATTGTTACTTATCAAGCTTAGAGCACCCACAATGAAAATGTATTTGCGTGGCGTGGATGTAATTTTGGTCGTGGTGGGTTGGCATCATCGTTGCTTTAGGCTCATGGTCAAGGAGCACGTGCTCCTGAAGCATAGCAGAAGACTTCGCTTCCTTTTTTTTGGTCGAGGTGTCACTGCGACTAGTGCAGAAGTGCCAATACTCCTGTAGCATTTATTTATTGTGTAAATTGCAATAATCGTCCGTGTGATATGTACAAATGGCGGACTCGGTTTCTATTCTTTCTAAAGTATAAGTTTCGTCCATGTGAAAAATCTTTGGTGCGAAGATCATCCGTGCCTCAAAATGAATTGACTAAAATGCCCTTGTCTTCGATCAGACTTTTTCACTTCACTTTGAGGCATTTTAATCATTTCAATTTGAATATGGACACAAAAAGTTATAACTGCATTTCCAAAAAAGTAGAAACTGCAAGTGCAACTTGGCAAGAGCAAGTTTTGCAATTTACTCTTTGTTTATTTTTGTAGTCAGTCATGTAGATTCCACCCCAAAGAATAGGGGTGCATTATTAGAGCAGGAGGTGTGGGGCTCGTTGTGGCTCGCCATAGCCATAATGACATGGCAAGCTTGCCATGGCTAGCCATGACACCGCCCCCATCTTCATCCTCCGCCATTTTACTTTCGTCGTATGTACGGCGAAGGTAAATTGTCATATTTTTTTTCTTCTCTTTTTTATACTTGTAATATTTGTATTTTTAAGAAGTGGTGGCCTCCAAATGAGTAAGTTGAGGTTAGTTATAAGTGAGGGGGGGGGGGGGAGGTTAGTTGTGATTAGTCGTGAAGGTTTGTTATGTGATGTGACACCCGTGAGCCCCAAATGAGTAATTTGAGCTTGTCATGGCACCTTGTGCTCTTATTGAAAGGACCAGGACCTAAAAAGATAGGGTATTACCCAAAATGTAATTGTTAAAATAAGGCTATCTTTACCACAAATTTATCCTTTATTGTTTTTGAGCCACTAAATTGTCTTCTTTTTTAATTGGGGCCAAAAAAGTTATGAATTTTCTCACATGGCCGTATGGTCCAACTTGAAAAATCATGTAAATTTTAACACATGGTTGAAGTACAATTACCAAATTTCATTAAAGATGACAAACCATATAAAATGTATATAGACATTGTTTTATGAGATTTCACTATCGGTTCTTTTCTCCGTTGTACAAGGAATTTGGATGGAAGGAGTATAAGGCAAATTTGTTGAAATGTTAACAACATTGTCGCGAGAAACCGACGTGATACTATACACATATAGAAAAACACAATAGTGATTCATCACGAAAGAACATCACGATAAATATAATTATTTAAAGAGATTTTCTACAATGTGTCATGATGATACATGTTTAAAACATTTAATAAACTAATATTACCATATTCAAATCATCAAATGTAAATTGATATTCACTTTCCGAAATTTCTTTTATTTGTCAAGTTTAATAATGTTTTACATGGAAATGAATTTATTTTAAGAAAGAATTATGTTCAATTAATACTTTTAAAGCCATGCTCTTTAATGGCACAAGTTAGAAAATCTCCTATTTAAAATATGAGATTGTCTAACAATTGCCCTAAAGGGCAAAGGCATTAGATAAGTCCATTAATTCAACACAAAATTTATTTTTAAAGTGAAAAATGCATTTAATATACACTAATTAAAGATATAAATTATCTTAATTAAATGTGATTTTGTATTTAATGAAAGCAAATTTTCTTTATTTAACAATTTAAACTAATGCCCTAAAGGCATTATTTAGACAATCCCTTAAAATATATTTGTTGATTCATTTTACAAAAATAAGCAAAAACTGAGTACCGCTACACGTTTACAAATGCCGGATTGCAAATGATAATAATTACTAATAAACAATCAAACCAAGAGAAAGACATTAATACTATCAGCTATTCAAATGAAGTATAAGCTCCATTATAAATTTGTTGGTGGTTATTCGTCCCAAAGCAGGGTGAAGATAATCAATAACTGTTCAGCAGAAACAACAAACTGTCAGCAGTAACGTATACCACTTCAGTGGTTACCGGATATCACTTGGAATCGTGTGATCACTTTCCAAAGTAAACTATTCGACCCTAATGCCTGGGTATCACGAATATCTACTTGGGATAAGACCAAATGCAGTTAGAGAATTAGGCACAATTCTTTAACCCTTGCGCTTATAAGTGTTATGTGTTTGTGTGTTTTTCATGCATGTTCAGATCTCCTATTTATAGGAGGTTACTCTTGACCGTTCCAATGGAATTATGAGTATTAATCGGCCCATTAATAGCCTCATAATCATCCCCATTATAGCCGTTAGTGGTTACATGACCAATTAAACGTGGTCATAATGATGCAGTTGTAACTGTCATTTATCAGTACTTATATCAGTACTTTCATAGTGCTTTCAGTGGTTACACTGCTTCAGTGGAAACGCCACTGCTTCAGTGTAAACACAACTTCAGTGAGATACCACTTCAGTGGAAACACTGATCCTGCTGAAGTACTCCTTCAGTGGAAACACTGATAATCAGTGTTAACCACAACAGTACTTTCACCAAGCACTACCAATACATACCACTATTAGAGTCAGGGTGTTCATGGACCTTATGGGTGTACACTCCGTACCTCCTAACCCATTACAAGGTGTGAACCATCCCACAAGTGCACTAAATTTTCCAACAATCCTCCCCAAATTTAGTTCACTCCCTTTGCATGTAAAATAAACATCAAGCAAAACATGTGCATAAACGAAAATGTCCTGAGGATTGAATTTCCATCTTAGTAATTACACGTTCAAATTTTCGAGAATCAGGGTGTTCTAAGAATTGAACCCTTCAACCCATTTGAATACATGAAGATAACTACACACAAGTTTTCAAACACTTAAAAGCTCCTGACACTATACAAGCCATGTGTCCATATCCAAATTCATAAATGTTGTAAAAGCTAAAAGTCCAAAAGCTTCCTGAAGCGGCAAAACTTAAACATTTACATAGGTGGTTCCTCTTTAGTCATGCTCCTGCCAAGCACTTTTTCAAAGAAAATATAACCATTAAGAAGTAAATACTCCATCCTCCTTTCAGCAGGTTCTGAGCACAACCTTGGGATGTAAATAAAACATGTGCTCCAGTCCACTGAATGTTCAGCTTTCCACATTGAACTCAGCTCCTAAGTTTCCTCAGGAGGGAGTTGGGTGTCCTAGCATTCAGTGACTAAGTTGGACTTAAACCCATCCCTTTAGCAGACTTTATAACCAAGTCTCTAGCCAGACCCTTCGTCAAGTGATCAGCTAAGTTCTGTTGAGATCTCACAAACTCTATAGATACCACCCCATTCATGATAAGCTCACGAATCATGCTATGTCTGACACCTAAGTGTCTAGACTTACCATTGTACATCTGGCTATAAGCCTTAGCCAATGTAGCTGCACTATCACACCGGATAGAAATAGGTGCTATAGGTTTAGGCCACAATGGAATCTCAAGAAGCAAGTTTTTCAACCATTCAGCTTCTTTACCAGCAGCTGCTAGAGCCACAAATTCAGATTCCATTGTTGAACTGGAGATGCAAGTTTGCTTCTTGGATGCCCAAGAAATTGCACCTCCACCAAGTAGGAATACCCAGCCACTGGTAGACGAATTGTCTTCAGTGTTACTGATCCAACTTGCATCAGTGTAACCTTCCAACACTGATGGGTAACCAGTATATGAGAGACTATAATCCATAGTTTTCTTCAAATACTTCAGTACCCTCTGAACTGCTTGCCACATAAACTTCTTTTGATACCTAATATCAGAGAGTATATGACCAATGGGTAGTCACAACCTTCCAATGTGACTACGTTCAACCTAGTCATTGTGACTTCTGTTAAGCAGATGGTCACCGACCCATAAGGATGAACCACCTCCACGTTAAAGAACCCGTAGGTTCTTCGTTTGAACGTAGAGGTCAAGTTGTTACCTTAGACTTAAACACCGAGATCGTCGACGACCATTTCTTCGACTTACCAACTTTTTGAACGAAGAACTCTAAGGTAACACCGGATTTGGATATCGTGGATAAAGATAGGCCACACTATCACGTCGATGTAACCGATTCCGAATATCGGTCTACATGTTACCATTCAGATCTGTGAATCCACAGTCTGTATCGTACTAAGCACTCGAATAGTACTTACCCCACCATAGATATCTCAAACACTCTAGAGTTGTCT
>BPTQ01000008.1:97102904-97187554 GCA_019973895.1 Chrysanthemum seticuspe
ATTCGACCCTAATGCCTGGGTATCACGAATATCTACTTGGGATAAGACCAAATGCAGTTAGAGAATTAGGCACAATTCTTTAACCCTTGCGCTTATAAGTGTTATGTGTTTGTGTGTTTTTCATGCATGTTCAGATCTCCTATTTATAGGAGGTTACTCTTGACCGTTCCAATGGAATTATGAGTATTAATCGGCCCATTAATAGCCTCATAATCATCCCCATTATAGCCGTTAGTGGTTACATGACCAATTAAACGTGGTCATAATGATGCAGTTGTAACTGTCATTTATCAGTACTTATATCAGTACTTTCATAGTGCTTTCAGTGGTTACACTGCTTCAGTGGAAACGCCACTGCTTCAGTGTAAACACAACTTCAGTGAGATACCACTTCAGTGGAAACACTGATCCTGCTGAAGTACTCCTTCAGTGGAAACACTGATAATCAGTGTTAACCACAACAGTACTTTCACCAAGCACTACCAATACATACCACTATTAGAGTCAGGGTGTTCATGGACCTTATGGGTGTACACTCCGTACCTCCTAACCCATTACAAGGTGTGAACCATCCCACAAGTGCACTAAATTTTCCAACAAAATTGATAGAAGGGTATCCGCATAATGTGGCGCCAGATATTCGGTGACTTTTTTTTATGACGAGCAATTTTTTTTCATTTAAACCTTCCTTATTTGGTAGATGGTAGTGACAACTGTGGTTATTATGGCAGCAGTAGGCGGCGTCACCGGTTTATGGTGGTTTAAAGTGAGATAGTGGTTTAGAGTAAGAGAAAGGGAACTAGTGTATGTTTTTATTTGTTGAGTGTGTTTGTTTTTTAAAGATTCCATACATCATGTAAAATGTATAGATCTAAAACATATTTAATGGGTCGTTACAACTACATTAAAAAGGTATTAATTATTAGATTTTTTACTAAATGGGTTGTTACAACTTCATATTTAATGGGTTGTTAGGGGGGAAGGAGTGGTACCCTACTACCCGAAGTGCCACGTCACCTCTATCCAATAAAAACCCTCCAACTCAAAACTACCCAATTCTACTCTAACACTACCCGATTTGGAGGGAGTGGTACCCTAGTACCCCATTTTTTTTTTTACATAAAATCACATATAATATTAAAATAAAAACATACCATTTCATTAAAATAAAAAAAAAACATTACATAATACTTAAAACTTTTTAAATATTTTTATTTGTGCTATACAATTTTTAATAAAAATTATACCAAATGAAAATATATTTAAAACTCAATCCGTTCATATATTTTGTATCAAGTATTATGTCATATAAACAAAAGTACTTAAGGTCAAAGTTGAAAAGTAAAGACCGAAAAAGTTAAAAGGGGACAATAATTTTGAGACGGAGGGAGTACAACTTAAATATTGAAACTACAACTTAAAAAAAAAAAAAAAACATTACATAAGTTGAAATAAAAAAAAAATTGAAACTACAACTTAAAAATTGCAAGCCCATCCGTGTTTGGCCGCAAGTTCACGTTTTTGGCTTAGAACGAATTCCAACATAGCGGGATCGCGAATGTGATCATGCGGCTCAAAAAAAAACTTCATCTCCCGTTGTGTATTCTTGAACTTCGCCCCCTCGAGTTGTGTAGCCAACAATTGTTTCGCCAACGCATCATTCTCGCGTTTTTCTTCCAAATATTGTGTCTTCTTTTGTGTGTAGGAGTTGATTTCATCCGCAACACTTGAGATCGAAGAGGAGGGTGCGCCTTGCTTCTTTTTTATCTTTCTTGATTCAAGTGGAGGGGTGGGGTCTTCATTCATGTCGGGAATGGTGTTGAAGAATTGCTTGTCGCACCGCCAATATCTTGAAAACATTCTTGCTCCGTCCATTTGTCATGACCTCTGACAACCTCCCACGCCAAGCTATGAGCAAATTGTTTTTTTTTGCTGTATAGTAATCCGCCTCAGCTTGCCTCACCACGTCCAAGTCGTTGCACCCACTATCCTTAGCACGTTTCTACATTATATACAAAATAATAAAAAATATAGCTTAAACAAAATAATGTAATTGTAAATAATAAAGTATAGATTATGTAAAATAAAAGAGTATAGCTTATACCGCTTGGAGGTAGTAGCCGTTGAAAATACCCATGGCTGTGTTCATTGTTTTCCACTTGGTATTCAATGCATGAAAAGTTCGTGAAGTCGAACCCAAAGTTGCCTTGTAATGCTCGAGAATCCGTTTCCAAAAACCGTCGGACTTTTGTTCATTACCGACAACACCACATTCGGAGATTTGAATCCATGCTTTCGCCAAAGCCTCCTCTTGTGCCGGCGACCAAACTTCACGGGGCCTCCTCCCGCCGAAGGCTTTTTTCTTCCCTCTCGGATCGACTTCTTGAACGTCCTCATCTTCGTCTTCTTCGTTTGGTAGTTGTTGTGTTTCGAGTACGTACTCTACGTCTTCGTCATTGTTTTCGAACGGGGAGAACTCGCTTGTAGTAGTGACGTTGTAGTGTTGTGGATTCATTTGAGGAGGACCCATATTATATTGGTAAAATTGATGTGGAGATGGGGGTTGTGGAACGTAAAATTGATTCGGAGTTGATTGAGAATAAAATTGGTTTGGAAACGGAGTTTGTTGTGGTTGCGGTTGAGACCGACCTTGACGCTAGGTGGAATTTTTTTTTACCTCTTCTTGGATCCATGGTTTTGTGTTTTTGAAAGATTAGTGTGTGTTTTTATTTTGAAAAAATGAGTTTGTGATGTTTGGTTTTAAAGGGAATTTTTTTATTTTTATTTATTTATTTATTTATTATTATTATTATTATTATTATTATTATTATTATTATTATTATTATTATTTTTAATGCATAGCAGCCCAACGACTAGTCCCCAACGTTCGTATTTTTGAAAAAATCACACACTCACCGATCGGTATAAGAACCCAAATTTGGTACCCGATTGCGCTACCCGATTTGGGAGGGATGGTGTTACCGATCGGGTTAAGGTACCCGAATCCCTACCCGATCATCACTCCCTCCCCCCTAATACAACTACATTTAATTTAAAGATGTTAAAATAAGCCGTTACTATGACTATGCGTTGGAACTAATACATACAATTTAAATTTTTATGACTTTCTTTAATAAGAAATGTTTTTGTTCCTAAAATTTAAGACTTCTTATTTAGGATATCCTAAATCTTTTATAAATGAGTATAGGTATTGGGTTTTATGGCTCTTTACTAGTCCTAAACTATCGAAATATAACTGTTTAACACTTTAACTAATTGTAAAAATTAAGACCCAAACAATTAAACAAGATCTCTATTATATGTTTATTATTAAAACTCAAAATAACTTAAAATTGAGTAAAGTGTTTTGCTTTTATTACTTCTGGAAGTACACTTATGGCAAGTTTTAAATACTCTTAGTTAAAAATGATAACAACGTTTATTATTAAATTAATAATTTAAATATTATTTAATCCTCAAACTTTTATCACTTTTTATTTAAAAAACCTTTAGACAATTTTTTCTCGCAATAACTACAAATTGAACTCGTAAGTGTTGCATCAAGGGTTACACCAAAATATAAATTGCCGCTATACACTATCGCTTTGCGCGTGTATTCGTCTAGTATTTACGTACACATGATGAAAAGTTTAGTGCCCATTTATTTAACAGTGATACGCTATAAAATTAGGTGCAATGGTCAACCTTGACTTCCTTTCTCTCATTTTTCACCTCAGCAACATATTTACCATTCAGCACATCAACACTCCACTCACCTTTCACCCGTAATGGTCACAACTCATCTCACCTTTCAAACACACCCCGCAAAAGGCTTAGGTTATACATACCCCTCTAAATGGATAATGACGGCCCCTCTTTTTTTTTTATTATTTTTATAGTTTAAGTACAAAACATAAAATATAAAAGTCAAAAGTATTAAAAGATAAAAAACGCGTAACATAAAACGATAAAAATCTGGCTTTTTGTTCATAGACTGATGAAAATGGCTTTGGGGGGGGGGGGGGGGGGGGGGGGGGGGGGGGACGGGACGGGACTAACCTATAGGAGGTACTCCTAACAATACCCCTCACAAATCAAATAAACAATAATAAAAACAACCACTTTACATGATACCTGAGTAGTGACGGCCATTATTTTTTTAGCTTGCTTCACACATGAGATGGCGGTGTGCAGTGACGTGTGCAGTGACATGGCGGGTGACCATCACCAACCAAAGATGATGGGTCACGCACATTGTATCAGTCTTATTCAGTATGGAATTTATTTATGGCTTAGATACAACCCCTAACTTGTGGAAACTTTTCAACTTGAAAGCCACTAAAAGATAAGCATCGAGTTATTTGACCATGTTTTTTCTTGTTTAGCACATATGTTCAATTTTGACTATGATAACCACATGGAACAAAAGGGTACCATTTTATATTGGGTTTTATCAAATGTTATTATTAAAAATAGATAAAAAAAAAGTAGTCAAATGGCATAAAAAGTCACTCAACTTATGATCTATTTTCAATCAAAGTATTTAACTTTTTTTTTCTTGCGCATAAAAGTTTTAGCGGATTTAGGTTTTTTTCTAACTTTCGTTAACCCAATTCGTTAGTAAATTACATGTTTGATCCTTGAGTTTGTATAATCATTTCATACACCGTCCATCACCACCAAAAAAATTCCAAAAAAAAAGTTTTTGAAAAAAAAAATTCCAAAAAAATACAAAAAAAACATCGAAAAGAAAAGAAAAAAAAATATTCAAAAGAAATTTCGAAAAAGAAAAAAAAAAATCAAAATTTCAAAAAATTTCAAAACCGTTTCCAAAAAGTTTTCAAAAAAAATTCAAAATTCTTTTCGAAATTTTTTTTGGAAACTTTTTTTTACCGATTTTTTTTTTCAGAAACTTTTTTTTTGAATTTTTTTTATAATTTTTTTTTTTCGAATTTTTTTTTAACGAAAATTAGAAAAAAATCAAAATCCGCTAAAAAAAAAGTTGAGCGCCTTTATATGCAAGAAAAAAAGTATAGTACCTTGATTGGAAATATACCCTAAGTTGAGTGCATTTTTGTGCCATTTGTCCAAAAAAATTTAATCGATACACCTTTAATTGAAATAGTTATTAAAATCTTTCAGTAAAGCAGTAATTAATAGTTAAGGATAAAACTGTCATTATATAAAAAGTATAAAAGAAAAATTAGTAATAATTATGTTTTTTTTTAAATTGTGTATCTTTTTATCAGTAGACAATAATTTCGAGACGAAGGGAAATATTGATTTTCAGAAAGAAAAAAAAGAGACTGAAAGCAGATTATGCTTAATTAGGTATGATATTTTCATAATACAATTTGATTGCATATTAGGCAACTCAAACATCTAATAGAAAAAATTAATTCATAGTTTTCATTCAGACAAAGTTTTGTAATAATCGCGGATGCAGACACAGAATGCTTTGAGTCTATGAATTAATTTTTTCTATTAGATGTTTGAGTTGCCTAATATGCAATCAAATTTGATTGTCGGGCAAAGTTTCGTAATGATCGCGGATGCAGACACAGAATGCTTTGAGTCTGGACCGCTAGGCATTCTGCGTGCATCTTTGAGTCTGGACCGTGGCCAACTTTGTTATTGGGCTTATTGTTGATCCTGTACTTGTGATTGCTTTGTTGGGCCTGGGCCCAGTATGTGTATAGCACGAGCTAAGCCCAGTAGGCCTGCTGTACGTGCTATTCGTCATCAGTTTCGTTGTTGGGCCTGGGCCCAGTATATGTATAACACGAGCTAAGCCCAGTAGGTCTGATGTATGTGTTGTACGTCATCAAGTCCCCTAGTTTAGTGTATTCATTGCGTGCGGTGAATGTTACTAGTCTTAAGGTAACTAAGCACTTTTTCTTCCGTACCTTTGAAGTGTCGTTCTGACGTTTCTCTTCTTGGTAGGTGTACCGTGCAACGTGGACACTTTTGGGCTTTTCATGTTCTGGTTGATTTGACCCGGTGGGCCACCCATCTTGCTGTTACCCTTATCTTTAACTTTCAATTTTGATCGTTAGATCAAATTATTTTTAACGCGTGTCTTTCCTTAGGGTTTCCCTGGAAGCAAATGACCCGGTCGTATAAGTACCCCTCATAGGCTTTACTATCTCATTTTTTCATTTTACTGTTCTTTGCTTACAAACGATACTTCCTTGACTTTCGGTATGTCTTTCTTGGACTGCTCCTTTCTTCCCAGGTTTTTCCGTTTTTTCAGGTTAGAGTCTAACACTTTTTTCTTCCTTTATGGGTACCATTATGCATGCTAAATCTAAACTTTCTCAAGGGGCGCTCGACCGTTTTTGTAATAAATTTTCTATTCCACTGATCGTTCATCCGGAGTTGCATGGTCCTAACCAGACCATTCATCAGTCACCGGAAGGGAAAATTGGTACGTATACCCGATTTTTTGAGTATGTCAATTTCCGTGTTCCCTTGTCTGTTTTCCTTTTAGCCATTCTTGACTATTATCGTATTAATATATCCCAACTGTCGGTCATCGGAGCCGCTAAGGTTTCACACTTTGAGATTCTTTGTCGCGCCCTTTGTATTACACCAACGGTTGGTTTGTTTAGGTGTTTCTATGTTCAATCTAAAAGTAACGGTTGGTTATCTTTTAGCAAACGGTCTGATAGTGCTCGTGTTTGCTATACCAAGCCCATTGACTCTCTTAAGAATTGGAATGACCACTTCTTCTAGGTTGATGCTTTTGCCTGTCCTGTTATTTATCCGTGGCATAATGCCAAGAGCATTCATAGAGATGCTACTCCTGGAGACGATGATTTTGCTGCTAAACACTTTGCTTCTCTTGCCGCCAATCCTTCTCCATTTCATAAATTTCCGGAACCCTTTCTTTGCTTGGTTGGGTTGAGTCGTAATTACACTTTAGATGCAGATTCTTATTCTCTATTTTTTGATGAGGGTGGACAGGGTGGGTATGCCATATATGCATCCCTCTATTTTGCTTGTTTTGACTTTATGTTTTCTGAACTGTAGTTTTCCTCTTTTCTTTCCTTTTGCAGGGATGGATTTGCTTTCATTAATCCAAGTTAAGGATCATATGAAGTTGAAAATTAGGGCTCAGAAGCGAAATGCAGACGAGCCCAGGTTGCTGGATTTTACTGAAAATCGGACAATTTCCCTCAACCCTCCGCCTTCAGGTGATGGGTTAGGAGTTAATGAAGATATGGGAGCTAGTTCTGAAACTAATAATCTTCATCTGGGTGATAATTCTGCTGGTGCTAATGTTGCGGAGCCTGTTCATTCCGTTGCCAGAGCTGATGTTCTGACGTCTGAAGTTGCGTTTGGGACTGTGTCGGCATCTATTCGTGACATGGCCATGGGCTCTCGTCAGAAGAAGAGAAAGGGTTTTGCTGAACCTACCTATCCTCCTAAAAAGTTAAGGAGTGATCATATGGATTCCAGTAGGTCTTCTGTTGGTGGTAAGTCTTCGGAGACCATTAAGAGATTGTTTGCTCAAAGTGTTCGACATCCGGAAGTTTGTTATAAAGCTTTGCCCGCTCATTCCTCGTCTTCTCCTTCATTATCAATCACTCCATTTGGTGAAGCTGTAACTCCTACGAACTCTACTTCTGGTTTACTTCGTCTTGATGGTTCTCCTATTAGGTTAGCCTCTTTCTTGAGTATTATTATTTGTAATGTTTTAGCGTTTTCCAGTTTGATTGACTTGCTATTTTTGTTGTTTGTTTTTGTCAGGTCTCCTGTTCCGGTTATGACGGATGCCATTGCTACTACTGTCTCTTATGTTATTGAGAAGGGAAAGGACAAAATGGACGGCCCTTCTTCTCTTCCTGATGCTTCTCTGTCCGCTGGCGGTTTGCGTGCTACTTTTAGCAATTTTTCTGATTGCGATATTTCAATTGGGGATATCCGCGCTGCTGCTGATACAGACTCTAGCTCTTCATCGGATGTTCACGTTCCAAGGTGGAGTGTAACCAAAAGCTCTCTTCTTGACAACTCTGACGAGTGTCGCGGGATGGTTGATGAGTTTGCTCCTCCTGCCTTCTTTTCCTCAATCCGTGATGATAAGGATTTAAAACGTACACTTTAAAGGGGTCATTTAAGCCCTTAATCGCCTACTTTTATATCCGTTACTGCTTAATTTCGTTCCTTTTCACTTTTTAGGTCTCTTGGAAGCAAAATGCTGGAATGATGCATTTTTGGACGAAAAGGAGTGAATATATGAAGAAAATGGCTAAGTCAAGATCGAAGACACTCAAGCTGCTGAAAGTGAACCTGACGGCGTTCCAATCAAAGGGCGACGCCGTCCCTTTATATGAATAAAAATCTCAGACGGCTCAGTAGACTTTTTGCTAAAATACACCTGACGGCGTCAGGCTTTGAAGAGGAAGGGCGTCAATAAGACTTTTCATCTCAGACGGCCTAGATCCAGAATCAGACGACGTCCCTACTGACGCCTGACGGCGTCACAACTACAACGTGACGCCGTCCCAACGATTACTTGGCCAAGACGAAAACCCTAATGACGGAGATCTGACGGCGTCCCACCTATAAGGCGACGCCTTCGCAAGTGTAAAATTATATATAGAAATCGAATTTTCAGAATTTGAGAGGTAGACTTGTGGAGTAAAAACCCTAAATGTTTGTAGTCCGACTTTGACAGTATCTTAGGGTCCCAAACCTTATTTTACTCATCAAGATAAGTGTTTTATTCCATTGATTTCATTATGTCTTCCATTGAATGTGTGTATGCTTGCTTGTTTAACATGTCTGGCTAAATTTCTAGTGTGTTTGCTTAGATCTATGAAACCTAGCTATTAATTATTGATTGGTTGTCTCTTATCTTAATTGTATTTGGCCTAGGAGTGCAATTAGGCTATCGTTGTGTTTAAATGCTTGAGTAATCTTTGTGAACCATAGTTTATGAATCACTTAGCGGATTTCGTAGTCTAAACATCCAAAGATAACCTTAGAGTTAGTTTATGAATCATCTAGCGGATTTCATAGGCAATAACCTTAAGGTAGTCTCAAAGAGTTAGGGAAAACGGTACACTCTACGACCTTAGAAAACACAGCGCGTTAAGAATAATGACGTGACAATTCAACCATCAATAAAAGATAACTAGGGAGTAATAGTATCTTGGTAAACACATTTTTAATCATCATACGAGCACACATCAATAGACATAAGACTACCCGTAGTTTAGTTAATTAGATAGTAGAAGTAATCGGTAGAAGTACCACCTCCCAAATCCAAGCCCCGAGATTTTATCCTTAGCTTTCTAAAAAATATAAAAAAGATAAAAAAAGAATCTTCCTCAACCTCAACCTTAGCGTAGTACACTTCTCACTAGCATTCCTATTCCCCTAGAGAACGATATCAATACCCGAGGCTTACCCAATACTACACTACAACGATTAGGTTCACTGCCTAGGGTGTTGAAAAACTTGCTCGACGAAAAGGAAGTTCCTTTGACCCCGAATGCGCCTTGTAAGCGCATCAAGTTTTTGGCGCCACTGCCGGGGAATAGAATAGCTAGTTAGATTTCTATCTCGTTTGGGTTTCCTTGCTTGATTCATATCAAGTGAGACTTTTTTTTTCTCATTTTTAGCTTCCTTGTAGTCTATCCCCCTTCTTCGTGACTTTGTTAGTAATCCCATCACTTTTCATCAAGGAAGGTGATAACCCATCAAACAACAACCCACCACCAAATAAACCACTTCCACTCAAACCAAAACCCATTGACCAACACCCCTCTAACAATTGTCGTAACCGATATGTTAGTAGAAACAACGATCTTCAAGATTTGCATAGGGTATTTGAGAGTACAATTAGGGACGCTGTTGAAAAAGCGGTTAGCGCCTCGATTGTTGGCTCCATGATTAGCAATAGTTCGGGTAATGATTTAGCAAATGAAAATGTGAATGAGGTAAATAGTGCTTACTTCAATCTTTACCCCACTAAGGAAGAAGTTGCTTACCACCAATACATAATCGACAATCCTCGATCACCCATCATTAGGATATGCCCAAAGATTAGGAGAGGAAATCCTTGGAACATCAAAATCCCTTGTATGATTGGATATAGGAATGTCGAGCACACCTACATAGATACGGAATCTCCAATTAATGTGATGTCATCAACAGTTTACAATGACATAATGAATGAGCGGCTTAAGATTAGGAGAGACCCTAAGTATCCTGGTGGGGTTTGCAATTTTGTGGGAAGAGTCAAGGATGTACACGTCTTTATAGGAAACTTCACCTACTTAGTTGATTTTATGGTCCTAGAAGACATAGGATGTGTCATTGACTATAGCTTGTCCCAAGTTGTGTTAGGAAAACTGTTTTTTAAGATATTGGTTTTCACTTACACATCAAACCATAATACAAAGTTGGCGTATAAGTGGAATTCTAGAGAGAGAAAGTTAGAGGTTTAGGGAACTTAGTGAGAGAAAGTGAAAGATATTATTATGAGCTCCAACTCTCTACCTTGCAAGGTAGAGAGTATTTATAGTCTTACATAAAACGCCACACAACGGGCTGTGGATCAGGCATACAGTGGGTAAAGACCCGTCCGTCCTCCACGGTGTTACTTAACTAAATACTACTTAGCTTAAAATAACTACGACTACGAGCTTTCTAACGATTACATATACTTGAGGTGACCGACTCTTTAATACCTGGAATTTCTAATTCCTAACAATCTCCCCTTAAGGGAGGTCACCTCAATCATGTACTAAAATTACATTGAATACAAACAGATATTACACTAAAAATTGTTCTTGCATTCTTGATGTAGTACTTTGCTCCGAAGCTCGTAGTCATTGATTCTTCTCATTGCATGTTCGGTTAATCCAAGTGGAGATCTTTTACTGATCCACGTGATAATAATTTTGAGCCAGCTTTTGCGATCATCAGCTATCAAAAATCTCTGAGACATCCATTGTGGTGTTGGTATTATGTGATGCTGTGACTTTCGGACCGACATGCTCACATTCTGGATCATGATATCTTCTCATCAGAGTAGCGGAAGCTTTCGTTGATTCATGATATTGGCAGCAGCGTAGCAGAAGCATGGAGTGAAAATATCGGAGTCATTGATGCACTTATCATGATTTCTTGAGAGATGAATGTATTGTGTGAGCATGCGGCTATGGATTGACCGCTTCATTCTGATCAGCTGCAAACGTCGGGCGTACCTGCATACAACAGTTAGCAATAAAGCATACAAAAGTGTCTTTGACCACTTTAGTTGAATTGAGGTACACGGCCCACGGTTCCCCGTTGATCAGTACATGTACTGCCTGTGATCAGGTATAATTCCGAAGAATTTCCTTGACAGGGTTTCGCAGCTGCTCTAGCTGTTCTCAAACCGGAACGTCTCAAAGAAGACAACACGGAGTGAGTGAACCAGCGAATTTAAGTCCACTGATTGATGAAAAGAGATTTGAAAAACAATCGTGTATTGCTCAATAGAAATTGTTTTTGCAATACAATAAAGGTTTTATTGAAAATCAATTATCAATCATAAAAACACCTTTTGATTTGAAAAATTAGTACATGGTCGATGTGCTAAAGAAAAGAGTTATTAAGCACAAAGACCGGTTTTTCAAAGGTATCCGTCAATCCATAACCTGAACCAGGATTGATTCAAGAGATTGAATCGCCCCATTGTTTCTGTTCAGTTGTCACATGGTTGATCTATATAATAGATCTCACATGCCACCTACCAGGAGCTTGTTTGATGTTGGCTCCAGAAGGTTTTCCATCTTCACTGTGAATATGTTCACATATCACTCGGATGTTCTGGCAAAACCACAAGGATAATGCGTAGGACTTAAGATATAATCTCTCTTTCCACATTGTGTGAAACAGAGAGTTGATTCGTGTAAAGTGAGTGGTGAAAACAAACACAATATCAACGTATATCAAAATACCGTAAAATTCGACAAATTAACCCTTTAGGAAAAAGATTAACGTATCAAATCTTACGGGTGTGATAAAAGTGATACCGGGAAAGTGATTTCCCGGGTCGTGTCCCAACGAGGTGTGAAATTGAAGGAATCGTTGAGTTTCGTGATTTGAACTTGAATTGGTTTTGAATGATTTTGGATTTGATTACGAATTCTACAAATTAATGAACGGGAAGGTAATTAAGGCAAGGGAATCCTAATAAACTAAAAATAAACTATCACTAAGCCTAAGGAATGATAAAACGAAGCTACACTAAGTCCTAGGGTAAAAACGTAAAAACCGGGAAACAACCCGAGCCATAAACGTAAAAGTTTTGCAATTTAAGGGCTACGGGTGTGAAATTAGTTTTCCTACGTTCTATTTGACTAAAAATAATTTTAGAAAAAAGCCGGGATTTTTTTCGACTTTTAAAATAATTACTACGAATTAAAAACTAATTTAATCTAATTAATTAATTAAAAATATTAAACTATTTTATAAAAATCTGGAAAAAACCCCTAAAAGTACTTTAAGTGTTACTGAATTTAATCAAAATCTGAAAATAGTGTGTTGTTAAGCAAATAAGCTACCAAATAAGCTAAAAAGATCTTAAGAGTGAAACTGCTTAATACCTTTAAAGGTTTAATTGTGTAATATTAAAACCAAAGAAGTCCCAAGGGCAGCTGGTATTTGGTTGTGGTGTTGTGGTCGTGTTCAGCAGGGCGCGCAGGTCCAGTGTTCGAATCCCACTGCCCACCTTTTTACCACTTTTTTAATTTCTTTGTTTTGATTTGGCTATTGAATTTGTATCAACAAAAACAACTACCCTACGAGAACTCCCAATCAATAACAGATTCAAAGTCCCAGTTTCAAATTTCTAACAGCTAATAACTTACAAACTAGACTACCAATAACAGTAGGATTTCGAGCACTCTAAAAGCTAGCAAAAAGTTCAAATTAAAATTTCTAACAAGTATCACTAACTAAGACTTCCATTCACATGCTAAGTAAGCAAAGCTGATTATGGGCAGGTTTTAAAAAAAAAGAAACTAATCAAACGCCCAAGTTGCAACTACTAGGATCAAATGAGCACTTAACCAAACACCCTTTTTTAAAAGCATTAATTAGGCTAAGAACAGTTTTTAATCTACTCTAAACTAATGATAAAAGGAAAAGACACTCAACATAAGCAAAGAAAAAGGGAAAACTGATAAATAAAAGGGGAATTCAGTTGGCTTATCAGACTTATCTAGGGGGAGTCCTAAACGTAAGCAAACCAGGGACTAAACAAGCATTAAGGGAAACGGATAAACTAAATCCTAAAGGTCCTATTCTATATTATCTAAAAGCTTTACCAGTACCTAAATCACCTAGTTCTATTCTACTGATAAGCTGAAAAAAAAATGAGATAAAAAGCACCTGTTCATATCAGTTATGCAGGCTAAGCAAAACAGCAGCTGAAGGTGTCTGTTTGAGCTTAATTACAAGCTGTAATGTGGCTCCCCAGAGTGAGAACAAGCTTCAGAAAACAAGGTTAGTTAATAGAGATTCAAAAAGAAAGATTTGATGAGACAATGGACATCACAACAGCTCGATAATAAGCTCATATCAACTTAACTTGGGCTGCTGATTCAGAGACCAAACTTGTTAAAATAGACCAAACTCTTTAAAAATTAACTACGAATCTCAAAAGATGTTTGACTCTTAAAAGTCAAACGGGTAAAATACTCTTTTTGACCATTAAAATACCTGACCCAAACAGTCCTTAATGGACTTTTTTACTTCTTGAAACAGATTTTGATCCCTAAAAAACATTCGACTTAATTCGACTGATTAGAAATACCAACAACATCTAATTTTAACTAATGATGAGAGAAGAATGTAACAAAGATAATTTTGCATTAATAAAAAAAACTTGCATTACAAAAGAAAAGTAAAAGAAACTTTTTGAAAAACTAAGTAAGGGATGCCTTTGAAGGCTACAATAATGCTCTATTTATACTAAGTCTTTGAGTCTTCTAGTCTCCTTGGTGTGTTTCTTTTGAGAGACAAAATAGAGCTGAAAAGCACTTGTGTTTTCTTGAGTGAATCAGAGCCATCCATTAACCTTGAAGAGCAAAACCATGATCACAACCATCAAATCCCACCATGAATCTTGAGCTCCAATGGGGTCTTCCAAGATTGCCAAGGTGTAATGGCAACCTGTGATGGTCTTTTGACTCTTCCTGTGCTGATATCTAAGCTGAGAGTGACAAGGGGATAGTGGGGAGTGACTCAGGTATGAGTTTGATTTTTGGCGGGATTGGGTATTTTGGAGGAGAGTGGGTTTTTGTGTTTACTGGTTTTGGGAAAATGAAGGGGATGAAGGGGTTTTATTACTGGTTTTGGGGGGGAAGGTCAAATGAAAGGGTCGTTGGGTTTTAAAAGGTTAGGTTTGTTTATTTGTAAAATGGTTTTAAGTAAAAAGTATTTTTGTGGTTTTAAATTTTGTAGGTTTTTTTTTTTTTTTTTTTTTTTTTTTTTTTTTTTTTTTTTTTTTTTTTTTTGAAAATAAAAATTGTTTTAAGAATAATAGAACTTTTACAAAACGGTTTTTAAGGTTTAAAATGGATTTTTGGTTTAAAAGGTGCTTTGGGTGTTATCGGTATCGGAAAATGGTGGAATGAGATTTTTGGGTTCGGGATAGGATTTTGGTTGTTTTTCCCCCTGATCACTCTCAAAACGTGTCTCGGGCTTTTGAAATGTAGAAAACTGCTTCCCGGCTACGTCTTGACTGCACCTTTTCCAGATTCAGCTCGATTTGTCCCGTTTTCGCTCTGTTTTCAATCCTTTTGTACCTGAAAGACATAAAACACACTCCGAGGATATTTTTAACATATTTTGATCGTATTTGGGTGTTTTTAGTCATTTTTGAGGTCTTAGGCGGGTAAAAACGATGAGTGAATAAGCACTCATCAAATTCCCCCACACTAGGCAATTGCTAGTCCCTAGCAATCAATCATGTGAAGTAATGAAAGACTCAAGATTACCAAGACTACCCCGCTTCGAGTTTTTATTTGATACTAGACGGAAAGGTAAACAACATGCTTGATTAACAAAAAATAAGCGGTATCATGGAACGGGATTCACACAAAATGGGTGTCTCCAGGGAATTGTAATCGTCATCCTCTTTTTTATACTCCCAAACTAAGTCTAGACTTATTGTGCAAATGTTTTTGTAAAATTCTAACACTACTTATACAAATAATCTATGTAAGTCGAGACTTAACTTTTTTACTCCCGCAATTTATACAGTTTAAGTGTGTGTGTTGTTTTCAAAACTTTGATCATAAAAATCGACACTCATCACGGTTGTTATCTATTCAAGTATGATATTAATTCACCGGAAATCTAAAAACTTAAGGTTCGAAATGGGCCTTTTCCATGTAGCGGCTTTCTTCTCGGCACATCCCAAACCAGACGGCTTTAGGTGACCAGGCTTTTGACACCCCACAGAGAATAGTACCGGAATCAGCTGGATTTCGAATCCAAAGGTTTAGAAACTTCTGCTAACTTAATATTAAGACTTGAATGGAAAACAACCAACGATTATCTAGAGATTTGAAAACTCAAAGGCCAAATTACTCCACGTAACGGTTTTCTTCTCGGCACATCCCAAAACATAAGTTTTAAGTGATCAGGCTTTTGACACCCCACAGAGAATACTACCGAAGCTTTCTAGACCTTTGAAATTAATAATCTCTAAATTCCCGTTGCTTTTATAAAAAAATTTGACGAATCCGAGTTCAACTCCCGATTTAAATCTGAGAAAAAGCAAGTTTCGCACATTTATACATAACTTTTTATTTCACCAACATTTTTTTTCTTTTTTTTTTTCATTTTTCATTCCCTTTTTTTTTTTTTTTTTTTTTTTTTTTTTTTTTTTAACTTGCAATTTTACTTTTGCATCATTCAAGCACTTTTACGATACTTTCATTTTGCAATTTTATTCCGATTTTAAGAAAGTATGCTTTCCCAAAAATTTAAACAAAAAGTTGAACTCTAACTCTTTATCAAAATCGCTTAAAAATTTTATTGCATAACAAAACGATTTTTTATGTTCAAAGGTTTGAAAACGACACTATATTAGGTTCAATTAAGAGCTACTGGGAGAAAAAGCCATAGATTACTTATATAAGCTTTAAAGAGAACCAACTACTCCACGCTTAGCATTTTCATTTGCACAACTTGTAAAAACTTAGCCTAATCGTTAAGGAAGCAGCTAGATCAACACTCTAGCAGAGTCGGGATTCCCTTTGTTCTAACCTAATCAAGACTAAACTTTTATTAATACCGAAGCATTAACACTTTTATTTTTATGCAAATTTTTTTTTAAATTTTGGGTCAAAACGGGGGTACTAGGGACTAAAGGGTACAAATGTGACAAAATTCGACAGAATTCCCCCCCACACTTAGAATTGAATATTGCCCTCAATATTCAAAGTCCCGGCCGAAGCCGATACTATCGAACGGAAAAAGGTAATACCACTAGCCAAGTGTGTGGACGAAATCTATCATTTTACACAAAAAGGATTTTTGAAAACATATCCCCAGATAAACGTTAGTAATATTGATCGGATATTGGGCGGCTGGATTGAAAAGAGGCGCATCAATCATCACGATCAAGGGGATTCCTGAAAACATGAGCAAACACACAAGAAGCAAACACCGTGGAGGTTTCCCCCCACACTTAGTTGTTAGAAAAGAGAAAGAAGTCAGAAACATGGGTGAATACCCATGGAATGCTACTGTTTTTGTTAACCGAGTCGCTAGCTTGACTCGACCCCGAATTCATTGGTTCGTGGGGAAGGTTTGGAGATCCGGGACAACCATGGATGGTATGTCCCCTCCAAAATAATGCTTCAACCTATGTCCATTCACCTTGAAGTTTGGCCCGTCAGTTTGAGATAACTCGACGGTGCCATATGGAAAAACTTTGGCAACGGTGAATGGACCAGTCCAACGGGTTTTAAGCTTCCCCGAGAAGATTTTCAGTCTAGAATTGAAAAGAAGGACTCGGTCACCAACGTTGAAAACGCGGTTCTTGATCTTTGAGTCATGGATCTTCTTAGTCTTTTCTTTATAGATCAATGAGTTCTCGTAGGCTTGATCACGGAGTTCATTTAATTCATTGATTTGAACTTTCCGGTGATCACCCGCGGACTTAAGGTCAAAATTTACATGCTTCAAGGCCCAATAGGCTTTGTGCTCGAGCTCGATCGGGAGATGACACGCCTTTCCGTACACAAGCTTGTAAGGAGTACACCCGATGGGTGTTTTGTAAGCGGTACGGAAGGCCCAAAGTGCATCTTCAAGTTTGTCCGACCAAGAGGCACGGTTTTCACCTACGGTCCTCTCCAAGATTCTTTTCAAACCACGATTCGAAACTTCCACTTGCCCACTAGTTTGGGGGTGATACGCGGTAGAGAGACGGTGAGTGACACCGTACTTAAGCATCACTTTTGCGAATTGGTCGTTGCAAAAGTGCGTACCGCGATCACTAATGATGGCACGGGGAGTTCCGAAACGGGCAAAGAGAGACTTTAAGAATTTCACAACTACTCGGGCGTCGTTGGTGGGTAGCGCTTTCGCCTCTACCCACTTGGACAAATAATCGACCGCCACGAGTATATACTTGTTCCCTCGAGAAGACGGGAACGGCCCCACAAAGTCGATGCCCCACACGTCAAAGATCTCGCACACTTGAATGGCATTTTGAGGCATTTCATCTCTTTTAGAGATGTTGCTATGACGTTGACAAGCGTCACAAGATTGAACTAAGTCGTGGGCATCTTTGTAGATTGTGGGCCAATAGAAACCGGAGTCAAACACCTTTTTGGCGGTGTAGTTCGGGCCATGATGTCCCCCCGTGGGTCCATTATGACAAGCCTTGAGAATTTCAGCGGCTTCTTGGCCGTGAACACACCGTCGGATGACTTGATCCGCACAGATTTTGAACAAGTAGGGGTCGTCCCAGAAATAATGCTTAACATCTTTGAAAAACTTGTTCTTTCGTTGGGACGACATCCCTTTCACAACAAAGTTACCCGCATGATAGTTTGCAAAGTCGGCAAACCATGGGGTACTCGAATCTCTACGATGAGATACCACATTAAGTGTCTCGAGAGGAAATGTTTCATTGATTTCCTTTTTCTCGAGCACACCTTGATGAGGATTTTCAAGACGAGAAAGATGATCAGCCGCTAGGTTCTCGGCTCCTTTTTTATCACGGATGATGATATCAAATTCTTGTAGGAGGAGAATCCATCGGAGCAATCTCGGCTTTGCATCTTGCTTAGCAAAAAGATATTTGAGGGCCGAGTGATCCGTATACACTATGCTTTTGGACAAGATCAGGTATGGCCGAAACTTCTCGAAAGCATACACCACGGCTAGTAATTCTTTCTCCGTCGTAGTGTAATGTGCTTGAGCTTCGGTCAAAGTTTTGATAGCATAATGTATAGGCTGGAAATGTTTTGATTTTCGTTGCCCCAAAACTGCACCTATGGCGAAATCACTTGCGTCGCACATAAGTTCGAATGGTAATTCCCAATCGGGGGCAACTAGAATTGGTGCTTCAGTGAGCTTCTTTTTCAGAGTTTGAAAAGCTTCAATGCACTCACTAGAGAAGACGAAAGGAGTGTCTTTTTCAAGAAGTCGGGTCATAGGCCGGGATATTTTCGAGAAGTCTTGAATGAAACGACGATAGAATCCGGCATGACCAAGGAAACTTCTAACTCCTTTGACGGTTGTGGGAGGAGGTAATTTTGCAATGACATCAACCTTAGCTTTGTCAACCTCAATCCCATTCTTAGAAATCTTATGGCCGAGGACAATTCCCTCTTTAACCATAAAGTGACATTTCTCCCAATTTAGACAAAGATTCGTGTTTTCACAACGTTCAAGCATCTTGTCCAAATGGGAGAGACATGTTGGGAAAGAATCCCCAAAGACCGAAAAATCATCCATGAAGACTTCCATAGTCTTTTCGATCATGTCATGGAAAATGGCCATCATACACCTTTGGAACGTACCGGGAGCATTACACAAGCCAAAAGGCATGCGTCGGTAAGCAAATGTTCCATAAGGACACGTGAATGTGGTCTTTTCTTGATCTTGTGGGTCAATGGGTATTTGGAAGTAACCCGAGAAACCATCGAGAAAACAATAGTATTCGTTTCCCGCTAATCTCTCAAGCATTTGGTCCATGAAAGGTAATGGAAAATGGTCTTTACGAGTGGCTTCATTTAACTTTCGATAGTCAATGCAAACACGCCATCCCGTAACCAATCGAGTAGGAATCAACTCGTTTTCATCATTTTCAACAACGGTTATGCCACCCTTTTTGGGCACACAATGAACGGGGCTCACCCAAGGACTATCCGAGATAGGGTAAATCAATCCGGCATCGAGAAGTTTTATGACTTCTTGTTTGATAACCTCATGAATTTTAGGATTCACCCTTCTTTGTTGTTGGACCGCCGGTTTGAAGTCATCCTCCATAAGAATCTTGTGTGTACAAAATTCTGGGTTAATACCCTTAATGTCGGAAAGTTTCCAAGCGATGGCTCGCTTGTGTGACTTCAAAACCTTTATGAGAGCGGCTTTTTCATCCTCACTCAAGTCTTTAGCAATAATGACGGGCAATTTATTATCACCCTCCAAAAATGCGTACTCGAGATGAGGTGGTAAGTCCTTAAGCTCGACCTCGGGAGGATCATTAGATTTTTCAATGGTTTTGATTTCCTCTTTATGAAGTTCTTGAGGAGGGAGTGATGAAGGATCTTCATTGAGCATCTTCTCGATGAGAAGTATATCTCCCTCAATGTCGATGGGAGCGTGATCAATCTCCCATGGAATGGAATCACTAGCCAAGTATGCTTCAATCTCTTCCAAAATAAAGTCACTTCCCTCAAACGGAGTGAGGGGAGGGGAAGAGAGAGCAACGATGGGATCAACCGAAGTGGGATTGCCACTCGAGAATCCAAGAAGTTCTTGAGAATACTCCTCCGACACAATGTCAAGGACATCAATTTTGTTGACGGAATTGTCTTCATAATTGGGGGAGTATCTCGTAACTTGATCGAGATTGAAAGTAACGGCTTCCTTGTTTACCCTCAAAGTGATTTCCCCTTCATCAACATCGATCAATGCCCGACCCGTTTTTAAGAAGCACCTCCCAAGGATGAGGGGTACTCGAGGATCGGCATCAAATTCGACAACAACAAAGTCGGCGGGGAAATGAAACTTGCCTACTTTCACAAATACATCCTCGGCTATACCTAGCGGTCGAGAACTTGTCCGGTCCGCAAGCTCGAGGATCATACATGTAGGTGTAAGCGGAGGTAATGAAAGCTTTTTCCACATGGAATGTGGCATCAAGTTAATGCTAGCACCAAGATCGGCCAAGGCGGAGCATTGAACTATGCCTTGAAAATCACATGGGATGAGAAATTTTCCGGGGTCTCCTAGCTTTTTGGGAAGCTTTTTGAGGATAACCGCCGAACAATTTTCGTTCAAAGAAGTTTTAGCCATTTCGGAAATCTTTTCTTTGTTATTCAACAAATTTTTGATTGTCGGACCGAACTTGGGCATAAGAAGAAGAGCGTCCGCGAAACTAATCTCGAAGTGCAAATCTTGAAAGATTTGGATAAGCTTCTCCATTTGTTGACTAGTCTTATCACGGAGCTTTTGGTCATTAAGCCTTGAAGGATAAGGAAGTGAAGGCTTAGGAATGGTCATCGGAACAACGGGTTCCGGAATTGGAGGTAAGACCACCGGAGGTTGGACTTGTGCGGTACTTCGTGGGCTTGAGATATGCACCTTGTCCTTTGGCTCCTCGGTTTCTCGTTCCACATCCCTCACCGGAGAAGGAGTAGGCATCGAGGGTCCCTCATAAGATTTACCACTTCGAGTAGCAATAGCATTCAACTCTCCCTTTGGGTTGGGAATGGTATTACTCGGAAGAGCTCCCGAAGTTGAAGCTTGATTCTTTTGACTCATGAGACTAGCAATCATGCTTTCAATCTTGCTATGAGATTGATCAATCTTGTTACTAGTAGCTCTAAGCTCAGATGTGAAATCATTCTTCAAAGTGGTAATTTGATTTTGCATGGACACCATCTTAGCTTCATTGTTCTTGATGTAGTTAGCAAGTTCAATGGAAGCTTGAGGAGATGAGGCTTGCACGTTTTGTTGCGGTGCTTGGAATCGGTTTTGATTAAAATTTCCTTGATTTTGAAAACTTTGATTTTGAAAACCATGATTTTGAAAATTCCGATTCTGACTCTGATTTTGATTGAACTGATTATTTCTGTTTTGCACATTTTGATTGTTCTGATTTTGATTAAACCCGGGTGGTCCAAGGTAGTTGTTAGAACGATAGCTTAGAAGGTTACGGTCTCCTTGCGGTTGGTAGGAATTACCTCCCGAGTTGTAGGATCCCGAAGCAGCATATACGCTCTCTTGAGTGAAGCCACCGGAGGCTGGACACTCGAAATAAGGATGTGGACCACCACAAGTCTCACAACTCTTGTTCACGACATTCACTTGTTGGTTGTTATTATTCAAACTCATTTTAAGTACAGCAGTGGATATTTCTTCAATCTTTTTGGTGAGAGTCGTGTATTCCGAAGATGGAAGAGTGGTAGATCTCATTGACTCACTCCTCTCGGCTGAGGAATCCCAATAATTGTGGTGGGCAGTCATGTTTTCGATGAGATCATAGCACTCTTCGGGTCGCCTTTTCATAAAGGTACCACCGGCAGCAGCATTGATTGTATCACGATGTCTCAATGTTAACCCGTTATAGAATGTATCTATTTGGGTGACAAGCAACATGTTGTGGTTCGGACATCGATCAATCGAAAGCTTATAGCGTTCCCATGCCTCAAATAAGGACTCATCGGGTTGCTGCCGAAAATTACTGATTTCATTCCGTAGTTTCGTCACCATCGACGGTGGAAAGTATTTTGCCAAGAATTTGGAGATCATTTCATCGAAACTATGGATTGAATTCTTGGGAAGACGATCAAACCATGCGGTGGCATGAAGCGTCAAAGAATAAGGAAAGAGGTATAAGCGAAGGGCGTCATCGGTGACCCCATTTTGCTTCATACTTTGGGTGACGGTGAGAAATTTGTCAAGATGCTTGTTGGCATCGTCACCCGGTGATCCGTGAAATTGGCAAAAGGTTTGGACTTGTTGTATCATGTGATGCTTAAGTCCAAAGTCCGTGGCTTCGATGTTAAGCGGGGCAATTGGACCGCCCCGTCCATCCATCGTGGGTTGGCAAAGCTCCTCCATCGTTCGGAGATCGGGAGCTTGATCTTGTGGACCAGGTATTGGGACTTGAGGTCCGTTCCCTTGGTTATGTGTCATTGTGATTTGTTCGACGGCACGTATCTCGGGTACGTTTGCTTGGTTACGGTTACGTCTACGAGCTTGCGAGCGAGTGCGCATGCACTTCCAAAAACAACACTTTCAATTAAAACAAGACCGAGGCAAAACACAGTGAACTTAAACCAATAATCCCACGTGAAATGATCACTTCTATAAGTAAAACGCACAAAGGAGCGGAGAGACTTAGTAGGTCAGCGCGAAGCTTATTAAAAACCCGTCTCTTTTCAGCCGCAATTTAATGTCAGGCCGTCCTTATACCCCTCACACAGTTTGTTAAACCGATAAAAGTAAACCAAAACACGAGCGACACAAAGGCAAGTTTTAAATCTTTTGTTCGGGAACTTATAATGATAACACCTCAGTTGAGAATGTTATATTGATTGTGTCTTCTATATTATTTAAAACAACAAGGAAAATCTTTTTGTATTTTTAATCTTTTACATATATATACAAAGAAAAGAAAAATATTTTTGTATTTTTATAAAAAACAATAACTTCACGAGGAAGGTTCTTCAAGTCACTAATCGTCAAAACTTCACGATATTGTCGCAACACACCTCCCCGGCAGCGGCGCCAAAATTTGATTCGTGTAAAGTGAGTGGTGAAAACAAACACAATATCAACGTATATCAAAATACCGTAAAATTCGACAAATTAACCCTTTAGGAAAAAGATTAACGTATCAAATCTTACGGGTGTGATAAAAGTGATACCGGGAAAGTGATTTCCCGGGTCGTGTCCCAACGAGGTGTGAAATTGAAGGAATCGTTGAGTTTCGTGATTTGAACTTGAATTGGTTTTGAATGATTTTGGATTTGATTACGAATTCTACAAATTAATGAACGGGAAGGTAATTAAGGCAAGGGAATCCTAATAAACTAAAAATAAACTATCACTAAGCCTAAGGAATGATAAAACGAAGCTACACTAAGTCCTAGGGTAAAAACGTAAAAACCGGGAAACAACCCGAGCCATAAACGTAAAAGTTTTGCAATTTAAGGGCTACGGGTGTGAAATTAGTTTTCCTACGTTCTATTTGACTAAAAATAATTTTAGAAAAAAGCCGGGATTTTTTTCGACTTTTAAAATAATTACTACGAATTAAAAACTAATTTAATCTAATTAATTAATTAAAAATATTAAACTATTTTATAAAAATCTGGAAAAAACCCCTAAAAGTACTTTAAGTGTTACTGAATTTAATCAAAATCTGAAAATAGTGTGTTGTTAAGCAAATAAGCTACCAAATAAGCTAAAAAGATCTTAAGAGTGAAACTATTTAATACCTTTAAAGGTTTAATTGTGTAATATTAAAACCAAAGAAGTCCCAAGGGCAGCTGGTATTTGGTTGTGGTGTTGTGGTCGTGTTCAGCAGGGCGCGCAGGTCCAGTGTTCGAATCCCACTGCCCACCTTTTTACCACTTTTTTAATTTCTTTGTTTTGATTTGGCTATTGAATTTGTATCAACAAAAACAACTACCCTACGAGAACTCCCAATCAATAACAGATTCAAAGTCCCAGTTTCAAATTTCTAACAGCTAATAACTTACAAACTAGACTACCAATAACAGTAGGATTTCGAGCACTCTAAAAGCTAGCAAAAAGTTCAAATTAAAATTTCTAACAAGTATCACTAACTAAGACTTCCATTCACATGCTAAGTAAGCAAAGCTGATTATGGGCAGGTTTTAAAAAAAAAGAAACTAATCAAACGCCCAAGTTGCAACTACTAGGATCAAATGAGCACTTAACCAAACACCCTTTTTTAAAAGCATTAATTAGGCTAAGAACAGTTTTTAATCTACTCTAAACTAATGATAAAAGGAAAAGACACTCAACATAAGCTAAGAAAAAGGGAAAACTGATAAATAAAAGGGGAATTCAGTTGGCTTATCAGACTTATCTAGGGGGAGTCCTAAACGTAAGCAAACCAGGGACTAAACAAGCATTAAGGGAAACGGATAAACTAAATCCTAAAGGTCCTATTCTATACTATCTAAAAGCTTTACCAGTACCTAAATCACCTAGTTCTATTCTACTGATAAGCTGAAAAAAAAATGAGATAAAAAGCACCTGTTCATATCAGTTATGCAGGCTAAGCAAAACAGCAGCTGAAGGTGTCTGTTTGAGCTTAATTACAAGCTGTAATGTGGCTCCCCAGAGTGAGAACAAGCTTCAGAAAACAAGGTTAGTTAATAGAGATTCAAAAAGAAAGATTTGATGAGACAATGGACATCACAACAGCTCGATAATAAGCTCATATCAACTTAACTTGGGCTGCTGATTCAGAGACCAAACTTGTTAAAATAGACCAAACTCTTTAAAAATTAACTACGAATCTCAAAAGATGTTTGACTCTTAAAAGTCAAACGGGTAAAATACTCTTTTTGACCATTAAAATACCTGACCCAAACAGTCCTTAATGGACTTTTTTACTTCTTGAAACAGATTTTGATCCCTAAAAAACATTCGACTTAATTCGACTGATTAGAAATACCAACAACATCTAATTTTAACTAATGATGAGAGAAGAATGTAACAAAGATAATTTTGCATTAATAAAAAAAACTTGCATTACAAAAGAAAAGTAAAAGAAACTTTTTGAAAAACTAAGTAAGGGATGCCTTTGAAGGCTACAATAATGCTCTATTTATACTAAGTCTTTGAGTCTTCCAGTCTCCTTGGTGTGTTTCTTTTGAGAGACAAAATAGAGCTGAAAAGCACTTGTGTTTTCTTGAGTGAATCAGAGCCATCCATTAACCTTGAAGAGCAAAACCATGATCACAACCATCAAATCCCACCATGAATCTTGAGCTCCAATGGGGTCTTCCAAGATTGCCAAGGTGTAATGGCAACGTGTGATGGTCTTTTGACTCTTCCGGTGCTGATATCTAAGCTGAGAGTGACAAGGGGATAGTGGGGAGTGACTCAGGTATGAGTTTGATTTTTGGCGGGATTGGGTATTTTGGAGGAGAGTGGGTTTTTGTGTTTACTGGTTTTGGGAAAATGAAGGGGATGAAGGGGTTTTATTACTGGTTTTGGGGGGGAAGGTCAAATGAAAGGGTCGTTGGGTTTTAAAAGGTTAGGTTTGTTTATTTGTAAAATGGTTTTAAGTAAAAAGTATTTTTGTGGTTTTAAATTTTGTAGTTTTTTTTTTTTTTTTTTTTTTTTTTTTTTTTTTTTTTTTTTTTTTTTTTTTTTGAAAATAAAAATTGTTTTAAGAATAATAGAACTTTTACAAAACGGTTTTTAAGGTTTAAAATGGATTTTTGGTTTGAAAGGTGCTTTGGGTGTTATCGGTATCGGAAAATGGTGGAATGAGATTTTTGGGTTCGGGATAGGATTTTGGTTGTTTTTCCCCCTGATCACTCTCAAAACGTGTCTCGGGCTTTTGAAATGTAGAAAACTGCTTCCCGGCTACGTCTTGACTGCACCTTTTCCAGATTCAGCTCGATTTGTCCCGTTTTCGCTCTGTTTTCAATCCTTTTGTACCTGAAAGACATAAAACACACTCCGAGGATATTTTTAACATATTTTGATCGTATTTGGGTGTTTTTAGTCATTTTTGAGGTCTTAGGCGGGTAAAAACGATGAGTGAATAAGCACTCATCAAGAGTCTTCATTGAAAGTGTCCTAATGAGATTTATTGATGATCTCGTGGCTCTAGACTCAATATGTGCATATTTGGATCCTGTGCCGGAGACTAGGGAGAGGGTCTCCTTCTTCAATATCAACAATCTCTAAGAGAAAGTCGATAGATAATGTTTGTTCCCCGTGAGAATGAAACAAGTCCTTTTAAGAGGAACTTGAGTGGTTTGGAAAGTTGAAGTGTAGTGCGTCACTGGGTCCATGACGTCTTGTCTTCAATACCGATGTTACCATCAGTAGCATATGAATTGAACCCAGTTTCTGCCCTAAGGTTGAATAAATGGAGGGCTATTTGTTTTCACCCTTTTCTCATTCAATTCTTTTTAATTCTTCAAACCCTTCAGTGCTTACCGAGACTTCATTGCAAGAACCTTGTTGGGTTTGTTCCAGTACTTGCTCTGCCTCAGTCCGCACTCTTCCCATATCTCACTTTTCTCCTTTTATCATCATACCTAAGGACTTCTACACTAACTAGTGGATTGTCCCTGGGTAGATCCCTCCGGTTCTGGCGGATCATGGGAACCAATACCTAACCTTATCATCCTTATATCACCGTACATAAAGTAAAGTTGGTCGGTCTATTTGGTATTGTTCATCTGCCATTGGAACCAATTGAAAACCATTTGAAAATCAATCCAGATACTTAAGATGTATTATCAAAGCATTTTGTACCTGAATTGTTTTTGATATTTTTAGAATGAGAACTCCCCCTCAACATGTGCATCAAATGTTTGAAATCGTTTTGCACACGGAGGCAAGAGGAAGAATTAACTTCTTTGATTACCATTTTCTAAAAGATATCAACATCTCATCCCTGATCAAATCAAGTAGATAAAGTATTTTGGGGAAGGATGAGGTTTTCATACTTTTGCTCCCCCTCAATATGTGCCTCAAGGTTTGAAAGGAGTTTTGCACATACTAGAGGGAACCTGCACATTGAGATAAATGATCACGTTTCAAATCATAGGTGTAAGATAGATGCTCCCCCTCAACATGTGAATGGAAAATTTGAAATCGTTTGTCACATGCGGGGAGGATAACATGTACATCCTTGTAAAACCATTTACCGAATCCTCAGTTTAAGTCCAATTTAAATCACAAATTCTCCCCCGATCACAATTATCAAATCATTTGAGATTTGTGATCTCTTATAGATTTAAATTGATTTTGAAAGCTTTTGAGGAGAATTGTGACTTGATTATGAAAGCGTTTTAACTGATAAGGATCGGATTTTAACACTTTAAGCCATTGATAAAACATGCATGAATATCTTTTGAAAACAATTTAATGCCAAATAACTTTTTAATTTAATTGAAATCATTCTCCCCCTCAATCAATGACATAGGTTGTTGATTGAGAGATTGATATTTTGACAAATAAGTCCAGATGATTATCAAAAATAGAGTCCGAGTTATTTTTCAAAGCAGTTAGTTTTCAGCAGATAAATGTTTATAGAATCAGAGCATGGAATTTTGAAAACATGATAAAGTATGGCTCTGTTCTTTCTTTGAAAAGCGGGTTACTGCCTGAAGTGACAATAAACCATCGTTTCTCTTTCTCCCAATTTTTTTTTTTTTTTTTTTTTTTTTTTTTTTTTTTTTTTTTTTTTTTTAAAGAATTCGAACAACATCTAAAGTCCCCGTGTCATTCTTTGAATGACAGCACAAAGACCGTAGATATTATCGAACCGAGAAAAACATATCAAGTTGATAATTTTTTATTTATTTATTTATTTATTTTTGAAGAATTTTCGAATTTTTTTTATAGATTTTGAAGGTTTTATATTTTTCTATTTGATTTTTGAGGATTTTATAATTTTGTATTTTGTTTTTCGAATAGATATATACAAGATATAGATGAGCATAGACGTTTACTCCTCGTCTTCCTCCTGAAGACGTTTGAGTGTTTCTGGTTGAAGGCTTTTCAAGCCTAGTCGTGGAAGTATGAACTCAAAACGTTCTCTTGGAAGAGCTTTGGTGAAGATGTCTGCTAACTGATATTCAGACCTCATAAAATAGAGTTCCACCACACCTTTTTCCACTTGTTCCCTGATGAAATGATGTCGAATGTCGATGTGCTTTGCTCTTGAGTGTTGTACGTTGTTGCATGAGAGAGCAATAGCACTTTTATTATCACAGTACATAGGGATTTTGTTGAATTCAAAGCCATAGTCAGATAGTTGAGATCTCATCCATAAGATTTGAGCGCAACAAGATGACATGGCTATGTATTCAGCCTCTGTAGAGGAAATAGAAGTACTCATTTGCTTCTTTGAAGACCAGCTCACAAGCTTATCACCCATGAACTGAGCACCTCCGGACGTACTTCGACGTGTATCTTGACAACCTGCATGATCAGCATCTGCATAGGCCGTTAGTGACATACCGGTGTCCTTCGGGTACCATAGTCCCATATTGATGGTTCCTTGGAGATACCGAAAGACCCGTTTAATTGCTTCAAGGTGCTTTTTTGTAGGCTTAGCCTGGTATCTAGCACACATGCAAACAGCGAACAAGATGTCTGGTCTACTAGCTATGAGGTACATCAGGGATCCAATCATACTACGATATTTCGTTTGGTCTACCATGATCCCTGAGTGGTCCTCATCTAGTTTGGTTCGATCAATCATGGGAGTGTCAACATGGTCACTTGAATCAAATCCAAATTTCTTTAAGATTTCAGTTGCATATTTAGATTGATTTATGAAGATGCCTCCGGGACTTTGTGAAATTTGTAATCCCAAGAAAAATGACATTTGTCCCATCATTGACATTTGAAATTTTGAACTCATTTCATTTGAAAAATGATCACATTCCATTGGGTCGGTCGAGGCAAAAATAATATCATCAACATAAATTTGAACGTGAATTAAGTGTTTGCCTGACTTTCTGGTGAACAAAGTAGGATCAACTGCTCCTTTGCTGAATCCAGTAGATAGAAGAAACTTTGACAGCGTATCATACCATGCTCTAGGAGCTTGCTTCAAACCATATAGGGCCTTTTTCAAGTGATAAACATGAGTAGGATGCTCTGAATTCACAAAGCCCTCTGGCTGACTGACGTAAACCACTTCTTTCAGATCTCCATTAAGAAATGCGGTTTTCACGTCCATCTGATAAACAACCATGTTCTTGCTAGCAGCATTTGCCAAGAAGATTCTGATCGCCTCGATACGAGCAACTGGAGCAAAAGATTCTTCAAAGTCAATACCTTCTTCTTGACGATAACCTTTAGCTACTAACCTAGCCTTATTTTTCAAAACATCACCATGCTCATCAAGCTTCACTTTGAAGATCCACTTAAGAGCAATGATCATAGCACAATCTGGAGCTGATACTAATTCCCATACATCTAATCGAACAAACTCATGAATTTCATCTTGCATGGCATTGAACCAGCTGTCTTCATTCATAGCAGTTTTAACATCTTTAGGTTCGATCTTTGAGAGTAAAGAGTTAAAGAAGCACCATAAGGCATCAGTAGCAAGCTGCTTACGAGTGGATACCGGACAAGAAGGATTTCCAATGATGTTGTCTAATGGATGATCGTGAGTCTATTTTCTGAGGTGTTCATGTTGTAGTTGTTGAGGGACTGAAGTAGCAGAGTCGATTTCTCATGAAGAAGATGGTTCTGATGAAGATTCAGGAGCACATATGTTTTCAAATGGAGCATCTTCAGGAGTAGCAAAGGGATTAACTTCATCATTGATGCCAGAAACATTTCCATGATGTACATTTGAAGAATGATGATTTGGTGATGAGACTGAAGGATCAGCAGCAGGTGCTTCTTGACTTAAAGATATTGAGACTGAGGGATTGACTTCATTCACAGGAATATGAGCAGCCTCTGTTGTAGGAATCGACACCTCATTAGTACTTGGATCATAGAGTTCATCAAACATATGATCAAACAATTTCTTTAACTCATCTTCAGATGGAGGTACATATGGAGTTTTTTGAGAAGAGTTTGGAACAAGGGATGAACCAATGGGACTGTTTTGAAGTGTGGGTCCTGAACTGGATTGTCCAGGAGCCATTTGACCGGTCAGCTCATCAAACGTAACGTGAATTGTTTCCATGATATTTCGGGTTCTTTTGTTGTAGATTCGGTATCCCTTTTTGTTTGGAGCATACCCTACAAATACTCCAATGTCTGCTTTAGCTCTAAGTTTGCCTAAGTCTTGTCCCTCATTAGTTGGATAACACAATGCACCAAACACACGAAGGAAAGAGAGATTAGGTTTTCTGTTGTGGACAAGTTCATATGGAGTTTTTCCATGAACAGTGTGAATCAGGGACCGATTTTGTGTGTAGCATGCAGTGGCAATAGCTTCAGCCCAGAGAAACATTGGAACCTTTGAGTAAATCAGCATTGTTCTAGCGGCTTCTACAAGAGTTCAATTTCGTCTTTCAACTACACCGTTCTGTTGAGGAGTTCGTGGAACACTTCTTTGATGGCTGATTCCAACGCTTTCATAAAATTCACTGAGTTGTTTGTTGACAAACTCAGTTCCATTGTCTGTTCTGATTATTTTGACTGTTTTGTTAAGTCGAACCTGCAGCTGTTTGATGAGTTTGATGATGATATCAGGAGTTTCATCCTTTGTCCTTAAGAACTTGACCCATGTGAATCTAGAGTAATCATCAACCACAACTAACACATATTTCTTCCCAAAGATATTCTGCACCCTCATTGGTCCACATAAATCCATATGAATCATATGAAGAACTTCTGTGACAGAGTTAGTAGGTTTGGGTTTATGGGCATACTTCTTGCTTTTTCCCAATTGACATGCTGAACAAAGATGATCCTTTTCATACTTGAGTCTAGGTAAACCTACAACTAAGTCCTTTCTGGAGAGATCATTGATGGTATCGAAGTTCAAGTGATTGAGACGACGATGCCATAACCATGACTTTGTTTTAGATGCCTTTGACAACAAGCAAATTAGAGAAGACTTCATCATATCTTCGATAGAGATGGTGTATAGATTTGAACCACGTGAACCTCTTAAAAGTTCCTTACCATCAAGTTCTCTAACGAAGCAGGTATGTTTTCTAAAGGCTACTTCTAGATCAGAATCGCAGAATTGACCAACAGAGAACAAGTTGTGACCAAGACCTTCTACATAGTAAACCCTGGAGATAACACTTTTGCCAACAACATAGTCTCCATAACCCATAATAGCACCGAAATGATCATTCCCGAATCTAACTGTCCCGATGAATTTGCTCACGAAGTTCATGAGCCGTGACCGGTCGCCAGTCATATGCTTGGAACATCCTGAGTCCAGGTACCACAGAACGATTTGAACGATCTGCAGTTGAACACAGACAATAATAGATAACTGGATAATTGGGATCCCCATGCAAGAATGGGTTCCATTTGGTTAGTAACAATGGTTGGAACACTCACATCAGAAATAGAAGCATTCATATCAGAAATTAAGGCACTGGAATCATTGTGAATAGATGCAGTACTAGTGTCTGTATTAGCCCTGTTCACAGTGTGCTCACTTCTTAAGGGAATAGTTCTACCAGTAGGCATCCATTTTCTAGTGGGCATTGTTGTCTGATTATTCTTATGACCAATAGGTATCCAATAATAGCCTATCTTACTAAATGTTCTTCCTGTGGGTTTCCACTGTTTTCTAACTTTCTTTCGTTTTTGCCTTTTAGCCTTCTTAGCATGAATTTTAGCATTAACAATATTAACTGGACAATTAACATCATTAGGCAAAACATTAACACCACATTCATGATTAGAAACAGAATTCAAGCAGACATCAGTACAAGGTTTGCAAATAGTATCAGAATTCGAATTAATTACAGTACGCCTATGGCTAATACTAGAATCAACACGATTCGTTTTATTCGATTCAAGCTTAAAGTTCCTAGATTGTTCTTCTACTCTTTTCCAGTGCACATTCTTAGCTTGCGAGGTCCTATCATTCCTTGTATTGTCTTGAGACTTTGACTTGCTCCCTTTAATGTCACTGATTACTCCTGTAGAGGGAATGGGAACATTAGTTGGTTTTACTATTCTTTGCATCACCTGTTTAGATGTGCTGGGATCTGAACTACATGCAGGCACACTAAGGTTCACATTCAAGACATTGGGCATCGAATGAATATCATACTTGGCATTAGGCATCGAACATGGAATCAAAGGATTAACTCTCTCACCTAAGGTCTTTGGGCATATTGTGATCAAGCATTCTAGGATTTCTTGAGATCGTTTGGCATATAAGCATGCATGTCCAATTGCATTATCATGAGGTTTTTCTAACTTATCCTCTTCAACAATCTCACGTAGACATTCTAGGCAATCCTTCAGGGATGAGAAGTATGTTTGAATAGCAAGTTTGTTGTTCCTGAGATGAGGAGGGACATATTTCACAGACAAAGCATATTTATTACAAGAGTGAACCTTTGATACACCATTCTCCCCATTGGTCATTGGCATTTTCCCTTTTACCTGACTCTTCAGATTCTCAATTTCCTTTTGCAATGAAGCTATTTGTTCGTTATTTTTGTTACGAGTGACCTTTATTGATTCAAATAACTCATTGAAATGACGTTTAACCTTTTCATTTTCTTCTAGAAAACTTTCGTTTTCCTTTTGTAATGCATTTACTAGGTTTTGAAGATGAAACATTTGAGAATTCTGAGAATCTAAAGGAGGAGGCATTTGGGAGCCTGTCATATTGTTCGTTTGACCCTTTAATTGAGAGATTTGGGCTTTCAACTTTCTGATCGTGTTGCAATGAGCTTGAATATGTTCATCACGTTTGTTAATTTGAAAAACTGCATCAAACTCTGGAGCATCTGAGGATGTCTTGATATTTGAAGTTTTGACATTTTCTTTAAGATGTTGATATCTTAGTTGTAAATTAAAATGCTCAACTTCTAGTTTAGAAAAATGTTTAACCAAGTTGTCGTGATCATCCAGTTCAATTTTCTTGTTTAGTTCAGAATTAGTTTTTTCAAGCTCAATGACACGATCATGGGAGACTTTCAGGGCAACCGATAATTCATGAAATTTGGAAGCATTAATGGAACAATTTGTAGCAGTGAAGAACACATCTTGAGCAATACATTCAGAAATCAGGTTCTCATTTAGTGTATGCAAGTTCTTCCTCTCAATCTCATTATATTTTAGTGCTCGCTCATAGTTACTAACTTCAACTATCATTGCATCAAATTCCTTTTCCATTCCCTTAATATCAGTTTCTATCCCCTTTTTAAGACTCTCAAAGTGATCTTTTAGAAGTTTAAAGAAAGGCATGACCTCAGTTAAATAACATTCTTTCATTTGCTCAAAACCCCTTTCTCCTTCAGTTATACCAGTGGGTGTGATCTTTTTCTTGCACGTTTTCTCAAAATCAACAAATAGTTAAAAGATAACATATTGGCTAATTAAGGTCTTGCTTTTAGTGGCAATTGTTCTAGGAACAAGATGCATTGGTGTATTAGGAGGATACACAGTCGCTCTAGGCATTTTCCAAAGGGGAGGGTTTGTTTCAACAATATTTTCAGCTTTCTGCTTATCTAAATCCACTTTCCAGAAAACTTGTTCGGGTGTTAACAATGTCTGAGGCTTAAACATGTTCAAGGAAATCCAATTTTCCTTCTTGTAATCATGGGGTGTGATCTTTATTTTCTTCTCTTTACATTTAGGATCATCTAATTTCTTGTTCATCTTTTCCCTAGTGACTTCATCTGATTTCTTATCTTCCTCAGTGCACTCAACGCAACTAGGTTTCTGTCTAGGTTTAAGGATTTCATTGCCATCATAAAGAACCTTATGAGCATTTCTAGCCCTTTTAATGACCTCTAGATTTGGTTCCTCAACAAGGGGAATGCTATGCTTATCGCTTAAGACTCTATGCTTAGTGATCATGTGAGCAGTCTGAATGGTGTTCCCTTGTATGTACAACTTGTTTTCCAGTTTGTTTTTCAAAGTTTTCAGATTAGAAAAATCTTTCAAGAGTTTTGATTCCTTTGCATTAAATTCTTGCTTAAGCATTTTCACATTTTCTTGAAGTTCTTGTTTTTGTTTAGCAGTTTTAGAAAGCTTTTCTTGCAAGGAATTTATCTCTTGTTTTAATACTTCTTCTCGAAAATTACTTTTTCTAATGATTGTACGCACTTGGTCATCCATTTCCTGCTCACGAGTGGTCAACTCAAATTTTGGACTTTGTTCATAAATAGCAACACGTTCTTTATAGGCATTTAGTTCAGAAATTACAGAATCATTAGGGGCACATGCAGTGTATTCATCAGAGACATAGTCATTGTTGACTGCAGAAGATGCATCACTTGGTACAACATCACTTTCACTTTGTTTCACATATTGATCATATGGGACAACATTGATATTACCCATATTTTCAATATTTGATTCAATAGTTTCAGTTGATAGTACTTTGTCATGCATCTTTTGCACATCAGCATCATCGTATAGTTTTAGTACCTCTGAGATGAGTTTGTCTTTGGATGGGCCAGCTTGTGGTGAAGAAGAGACCTTGGGAGAGACCATTGGAGAAATGCTAGCCATAAAAATTGTGTGTGCAGTAGGTCCATCATCCACATCAGAGTCGTATGCATCACAATCAGCGACTTGAAAGGCATTCTGATGATTCTGACCTATCTCCTGAATAGGCTGCTCATCCACATCTGCATCATAGGTCTTGGCATTGCCCTCAGCAAGAAACAACAATTCCTCTTCATCCAAAGCAGCACCATTATCCTGAGCTTGTATAAGCAGCATCTTATCTCTGAAGTAATCAGCATTCTGTGGACGTTTTGGAGATGTGCAGTTCCTTGCAATGTGTCCCTCACCACCACAGTTATAACATTTGATCGGCTTAGCTTGACCTTGATTACCATTCCTTCCTCGATTCTGATTACCAACAAAACCTCTACCAGCTCCACCTCTTCTTTGATCAAACTGCCTTTCTTGAACAGACTGACCCATAATTTTCCCATCTCTGATCAAAGCATGGTTGTGAAGATTGGAGGCGGTTCGGATCTCATTGCAGGTGTGAAGTTTGTTGGTGTGAGGTGAAAGTGTCCTGTTCTCTTTAACCATGAGTGTCAGTTGAGTGATGAAATGTTCCATGAAAAAATTTGCATCAGGTTGCTTGAACCTTGGATCAGAAATGGGTTTGTGATTATCATCTCCCGTGGGTACAACTTGAGAAGCATTGGTGGTAATCCCATCATTTGTGAAAAAGGCAGTTGAATCATTTGTAGAGCTTGTTTCTCCCTGACCTTTGAACTGATCAAGAATCCTCTTTTCAAACATGGCATGTCTCTCATTCTGAAGGAGGAAGGCATAGAGTTGCTCATTGTTTGTATTCTTCAATCTATTAGTGAGCTTCACAGAAGTGACGAACTTGTGCCATTCGGGATTCATGTTGTTCACAAATTTTGAGTTCAGCTGAATGTTAGGCATAGTCATTCTGATGTTCCTCATATCATTTACCAATTTATGAAATGTCTCATAGTACTCATAGACACTCTCATCTGGTTTCATCTTGAAGTGTTCAAATTCGTCATAGAGTTGTGATTCTCTATCTTCCATACTTAATTCAGAACCTGAGAGAAACATCTTGACATTATCCCATACTGCCTTTGCTTCGGTGTTGTGATTGATCAGCTTGTAGATGTCTTTAGGAAGACCTTGAAGAACAATGTTAGAAGCCCTGATATCAGCATCGAATCTCTTTTTCTCCTTATCATAAAGCTCATCATACATCTTTGGTCTGTCCATTCCGTAAATCAGAGTTCCATCTTTAGCAGTATCAAGTACATCTCTAGTTGTCTCAACTCGATACGGTCCTTCATCAATGGATTTGAGAATGTTGACACCATTTTCCTTTCCAAGACAGTACAATCTGATTTGTTGAGCCCAAGAATCATAGTCAGTTCTGTCAAGCATGGGTGGACGAGTATCTGAACCAGCTGCTTGAACATCCTCGGCAACAGTGGAGATGATTGTAGAAACGTTGGTAGACATAATGACAAATTAAACGGGATTTTATAACTCTATGATTAAACTGGGAAATCGATTCTTTCACGGGATTTTACTAAATCAAGAGAAAACCGTAAAGAAATCACCCAAGTCGCTAGAAAATAATGCACCAAGTCGCTAACACCTAATTCGCTATACCACCAATTCGCTAAAGTCCCAAGTCGCTAAACAAAGGACAAGTCGCTAAATAGCAACTCGCTAAGCCTCTAGTCGCTAGCAAAATTTTGGCAGCAATTCGCTAAGATACAAGTCGCTAAGGAATCAAGTCGCTAAATAGCAACTCGCTACTTACCAAGTCGCTAACACCAAGTCGCTAGCAGTAGTGGAGCATCCACTACTTGTACTGTTAGTCGCTAGGCCTAAGTCGCTAACTCCACTAACTGTAACTCGCTACAAAAATGTAAAGCAAGTCGCTAGCAAGAAAGAAATCCGTAGGTCAAGTCGCTAGCAAGAAAAACATCACAAACATCACTTTTCAATCCAAAAACAACCCAACCAAGATGATTCAAGCTTACCAAATGAAAACCTAAACACTTGTGATGATTCTAAACATAAAAGTACTAACAAAATCCAAGCTTTAACACACAAAATCAACCAAATGATGCACAAACCACTAAACTTATTCAAACTCAAAAACCACCTAAAAACCACTAGAAATCCAAAGATGTGCAAGATATGATCTAACCATGGCTCTTGATACCAATTGTAAGATATTGGTTTTCACTTACACATCAAACCATAATACAAAGTTGGCGTATAAGTGAAATTCTAGAGAGAGAAAGTTAGAGGTTTAGGGAACTTAGTGAGAGAAAGTGAAAGATATTATTATGAGCTCCAACTCTCTACCTTGCAAGGTAGAGAATATTTATAGTCTTACATAAAATGCCACACAACGGGCTGTGGATCAGGCATACAGTGGGTAAAGACCCGTCCGTCCTCCACGGTGTTACTTAACTAAATACTTCTTAGCTTAAAATAACTACGACTACGAGCTTTCTAACGATTACATATACTTGAGGTGACCGACTCTTTAATACATGGAATTTCTAATTCCTAACAAGTTTGTTGAAAAGTTTAAACTAAGCTATAACAAATCCGAAGGAATGATTAGATTTGAGGAAGGGGACGATGAAATTACTTATAGGATGCCTTGGAAGATGAACGGATATGGCCCTTTATCCCTTTATGAACGAGACAACATTAGAGCTTTTGAGGAAAAAAGCGAAGAAGATGTTAAAAAAGGCTTGAACTTTATGTGGGAGAAAAGGAGGCTTTACTATAAGGATTGCCTGACCCTAGGACCTAGGTATAGATTGGATGAGAATTTTGACAATATGATAGAGTTTTCATTGAGGATAAAAAATGAGACAACGTAGGAGCACGACTTCGAGTCTAGCTACAAAAATCATAAATAAAGAAAAGCGCTTCGTGGGAGGCAACTCATGCTTAATTGTTTGCTTGTTTGTGTGTCATATATCTTTTCATTATTGTATGTTCTCATGTTTGAATTTGTGAAAATGCTTTATTTTGTCTTTAACCTCGTCTAAATTACATATAAAAGAATTTTACAAAAAGGATAAGTGTAGGGAGGATTACACACGTTTTCAAAAGAACGTGAACATGAGAATTACAACTAGTGAAATTGATATATATGTGTGTTTTTTTGAGTCAAATGCTTGTATCAAGTCATAATGGATGTTTTGCAGGAATATTTCCAGATTCTAAAGGTGTATTTTTTTCAGGAAAATGCAGCATACCAGTTTCTGTCAGGACAACCTAACGGCATCAGGATTAGAACCTGACGACGTCAGGAGGAGCAGAAACAGCTTATAAAATTTTCTTGTTTTTTGTGCTATTTATAAAATTTTGAAATTCTCATGTCTTAATTTTCCAGAAAAACATCCATTCCACAAGCATTGTATCTTAGTGTAGTAGAGTCATATATAGTTTTACCGCCGATTTTACGCGTAGGTTTCGTCTGCTTTCTTAAAGTGTGCAGGTTTTATTTGGCAAGAAGAAGAAACATAATATTGGATGGAGCATATCACGTATACATTCTTCTTGGGAAAGAATTTAACAACTACTTCACACGGATCCTACCGAGCTAATCAGGGGAGTACTAGTTTCTTTCTCTTTTAATTACCTTCCGTTATCATAACTTTGATAATTTTGGGGAACATTGGGGACAATGTTCAGTTTAAGTGTAAGGAGGGAGAATAAAACGAGAACTTTGAAACTATGCTTATCCTTGATCATTTGTCTTGTCCTATTTCATTTGTGTAATAAACCATGAGAGATATTTGTTAGGGCAATTTGAGCGCCAAATTTAAATTTGTTTATGACATGTACGAGTGGGACTTTAGTCTTAATAAAGCGTCTCATGGATAGAAATTATATGACTAGCACAAAAACCGTTTACCACTCAAATTCCACCCCAAAAATGTGAGGTTCGCCCCTAGATCTATAGGAATTAAAGCATTCACCTTTAATGCTTCAAGAGTGTACCGGTTGTATAATAGATTCTAGAACTTGTTTTGTGATGCATTCCGAGATCGCTAGTGAGACTACACTTGTGTAGTTAGGAATAACTAAATGATAAGAGGCATTAGGATAACCCTTGTTTGATACCCGTATTATAATTACTTCTTCCACATCGGCCGAGTAATTACCGCACACCCTTGCGATGTACTCATCTTTAGTACACGATACCCCTAATTAACCCCTCAGAGCCTATCATTTTCACGGTTCTCATGATGCTTCGGTTTTCCGGAATATCAATGAAGAGCATTGATTACAATCCACCCCCAAATGTACACCCAAATCGCCTTAGCCTACCTTGTATGCACTCACCTTTAGTGCATTATTGTTATCATACTAAACCCTTAGTTTAATTATCTAGTTACTTGCATGGTTGCTAAGTCGAGTCATATCTTTTGTACACAGTTTTGGGATGATTGGGACACATGGGTAAAGTAAAATTTTATGGAGTGACGGGAAGGAACGTCAAATTCAAATTCCCTTTATTTACGTAATTAAATACTCCAAGTGTTTTGATCTTTTCAATTCGGGTCAAATTAGTGTTAGAGTAATAAAAACTCAAATGTAGGGATGTTCCTATAAATCCCTTATATTTTGATGTTATCTTAGAGGATGAGAGAGTAAAAGTGTATGCAAAAAAAATAAAAATAAAAAAAAATAAAAAAAAATAACATACGGGCTACCATCCTACATCCATCTTTATATTTATGTATGTTTGTTTCAAGTTATCTAGAGTTTAGTGAGTCGAGTTTTGGCTTAGCAACGCCATTCTTTTCATGCTTGTAACATAATATTTTTGACTTGCCACCACTAAATCGCCTATTGTTATGCTTACATAGCGCGTTCGGGGTCAAAGGAACTTCCTTTTCGTCGAGCAAGTTTTTCAACACCCTAGGCTGTGAACCTAATCTTTGTAGTGTAGTATTAGGGTAAGCCACGTGTATTGATATCGTTCTCTAGGGGAATAGGAATGCTAGTGAGAAGTTACTACGCTAAGGTTGGGGTTGAGAAAGATTATTTTTTATCTTTTTATATTTTTTAGGAAATTGAAAGGTACGAATCTCGGGGTTTGGATTTGGGGGGTTGGTATTTCTACTGATTACTTCTACTTATCTAATTATCTAATCCTAAGGTGAACGTAGTCTATGTCTATTGTTGTGTGCTCGCATGATGATTAAAAATGTATTTGCTTAGGCTTTATTACTCCCTAGTTACCTCCTATTGATGGTTGAATTGTCACGTCCTTATTCTTAATTGCGTTGTGTCTCTAAGGTCATAGGGTATGCGTTTATCCCTAACTCTTTGAAGCTACCAAAGGTTAATGACTACAAAATCTCTAGGATTTATAAACTTAACACTAAGGTATTCTTTGGATGTATAGCCTACAATTACTCTAGGTGATTACAAACTAAGGTTCAACAAAGATTAATCAAGCATTAACAACACAACGAATGACCTATCGCAATACTAGGTCAATCACAATTAAGATAAGAGACAACCAATCAATATTCAATAACTAAGTTTCATATTACCTAAGCAAACACACAAATAAATTAGCCGGACATGGAGAACATGCAAGCATACACACAATCAATTGAAGACATAATTAAATTAATGAAGTAAAACACTTATCTTGATGTAAGATAGGGTATGGAACCCTAAAATACTGTACAAGATAGCATTGGTTTGGTTTAAGTTTTTACTCCACAAAACTACACACTAAAAACTAAAAATTTCGGATTCTATATATAAGGTTACAATTGCGACGGCGTCACCCTTTAATTTGTGACGCCGTCGGGTCGCCGTTATTAGGGTTTCGTCTTGGCCACGTTATCATTGTGACGGCGTCACCTTATGTCCGTGACGCCGCCGCCTTGAGTCTCTGACGCCGTCTGGATCAAATCTAGGCCGTCTGAGCTGCGACGCCCTACTCTTTTAAAACTTGATGCCGTCACTTGAAAATTAGCAATTTGGCTACTGTATCGTCACAAACCTTGTTCCGACGGCGTCACAAGTATAACCTGACGCCGTCCCCTTCAGTTTCAGCAGCTTGAGTGTCTCGATTCTTGACTTTGGCCATTTTCTTCGTATATTCGCGCCTTTTCGTCCGAATAAGTGTCATTCCAGCAATTTGCCTTCAAGAGACCTAAAAAGTGAAAAAGGAACGATATTAAGTAATAACGGATGCAAAAGTGATCAATTAAGGGCTTAAACGACCCCTAAAAAAGGTACATTTTAAATCCTTATCAAATATCCCTACACTTGGTATTTGCTTGTCCTCAAGCAAATGTGCTTTTAGCCAATTAATTTATAAGTTAGGGGTCATGAAGCATTAGTTTAGAATGATCCACATCACATATAAGCCCCGCAAAAGTCATAACAAGCACGAAAATTACATACTAGTACCTCACATGGGGTGTTTGAATACTCACATCTCTCGGGTGTATATGAAATATAACAAGTTGGAAATGGAAGATAAACACTCATTAGTCGGTCCTAGTACATAGATTACCATAGGCTTGAGACTAGATCAAACCTCCATCGCTTTGGCGTAAGCACCTAGGAAAGACTATCCAAGAGGTCTTTTAAAGGGTTGTAACGTTAGGCTTAGGGTAGGGAAACAAAGGGTTTGGTGGGATAGGCGATTTAGTGGTGGCAAGTCAAAAATCTTTATGTTACGAGCATGCGAAGAATGGCGTTGCTAAGCCAAGACTCGACACTCTAAACTCTAGATAACTGAAATAAACAAATATAAATTTAAAAGATAGATGTAGGATGGTAGGCAATTTTTTTTGAACACTCTATTTATTTCTTTTTCTTTTTTTTTCTATTTTTTTTGATTTTTTTTTCATACACTTTTACTCTACCATCCTCTACGATAACATCAAAATGATAGGGATTTATAGGCACATCCCTACACTTGAGTTTTTATTACTCAAACACTAATTTGACCCGAATTGAAAAGATTAAAACACTTGGAGTACATTATTACGCAAATAAAGGGAATTTGAATTTAACGTTCCCTTCCCGTCATTTCATAAAGTTTAACTTTTCCCATGAGTCCCAATCGTCCCAAAACTGTGTACAAAGGATATGACTCGACTTAGAAACTTATGCAAGCAACAAGATAAATGAACTAAGGGTTTAGTGTGATAACAATAATGCACTAAAAGTGAGTGCATACAAGGTAGGCTAAGGCGATTTGGGTGTACATTTGGGGGTGGATTGTAAACAATGCTCTTCATTGATATTTCGGAAAACCGAAACATCACGAGAACCGCAAAAAGGATAGGCTCTGAGGGGTTAACTAGGGGTATCGTGTACTAAAGATGAGTACAACGCAAGGGTGTGGGGGAATTACTCAACCGATGTGGAAGAAGTAATTTTATTACAGGTATCAAACAAGGGTTATCCTAATGCCTCTTATCATTTAGTTATTCCTAACTAAACAAGTGTAGTCTTACTAGCGATCTCGGAATGCATCACAAAACAAGTTCTAGAATCTATTATACAACCGGTTCACACTCTAAGCATTAAAGATGAATGCTTTAATTCCTACAAATCTAAAGGCGATCCTCACATTTTGGGTGGAATTTAAGTGGTAAAGGGTTTCTGTGCTAGTCATATAACTTCCTATCCATAAGACACTTTATTAAGACTAATGGCTCACTCCTACATGTCATGAAAAGTTTTAAATTTGGTGCCAAAATTACCCTAACCGATATTTCTCATGGTTTATTACACAAATGCAATTGGACAAAGCAAATAATCAAGGATAAGCATAGTTTCAAAGTTCCTGTTTTATTTTCCCTCACTACACTTAAACTGAACATTGTCCCCAACGTTCCCCGAAAGTATCAAAGTTGATAATGGAAGGTAATTAAAGAATAAAGAAACTAATACTCCCCTGATTAGCTCGGTAGGATCCGTGTAAAGTGGTGATTACATCTTTCTTCAAGAAGAACGTTTGCGTTAAAAGCTCCTTCTCATCTTATGTATCTTCTTCTTGGTAAATTAAACCTGCACACTTGAAGAAAACAAACGAAACCTTCGCGTAAAATCGGCGGTAACAATATATATAAGACTCCACTAAACTAGGATATAATGCTTGTGGAATGGATGTTCACAGAATTTCTGGAAAATCAAGACCTGAAAAATTCCAAAAATTTATAAGTAGCTCAGAAAACGAGAAAAAGTCATAAGCTGTTTCTGCTCCTCCTGACGCCGTCAGGTTGCGATCCTGACACCGTCAGGTTATCCTGACAGAAACTGGTATGCGATTTTCTGGAAAAAATTCTGGAAAATTTACATCTTTAGAATCTGGAAAACATTCCTGCAAAACATCCGTTATGACTCGATACAAGCATTTGACTCGAACAAACACACATGTATATCTTTTAATTAATTGTAATTCTCATGTTCACGTTTCTTTTGAAAACGTGTGTAATCCTCTAATAACGCTACACGCGTCGTTCGGGGTCAAAGGAACTTCCTTTTCGTCGAGCAAGTTTTTCAACACCCTAGGCAGTGAACTTAATCGTTGTAGTGTAGTATTAGGGTAAGCCACGGGAATTGATATCGTTCTCTAGGGGAAGAGGAATGCTAGTGAGAAGTTACTACGCTAAGGTTGGGGTTGAGGAAGATTATTTTTTTTTAATCTTTTTATGTTTTTTTAGGAAATGGAAATGTACGAATCTCGGGGTTTGGATTTGGGGGTTGGTATTTCTACCGATTACTCTACTTGTCTAATTATCTAATCTAGTGGTAGTCTATGTCTAATTATTGTGTGCTCGTATGATGATTTAAAGATGTGTTTACTTAGGTTTTATTACTCCTTAATTATCTCCTATTGATGGTTGAATTGTCACGTCCTTATTCTTAATCGCGTTGTGTGTCTAAGGTCGTAGGGTATGCGTTTATCCCTAACTCTTTGAAGCTACCAAAGGTTAATGACTACAAAATCTCTAGGATTTATAAACTTAACACTAAGGTACTCTTTGGATGGTTTAGCCTACAATGACTCTAGGTACTATAAGCTAAGGTTCACAAAGATTAATCAAGCATTAACTACACAACGGATGACCTATCGCAATACTAGATCATTAACAATTAAGATAAGAGACAACCAATCAATATTTAATAATTAAGTTTCATATTCTCTAAGCAAACACACAAGTAAATTAGCTGGACATGGGAAACATGCAAGCATACACACAATTAATTGAAGAAATAATTGAATTAATGAAGTAAAACACTTATCTTGATGTAAGATAGGGTATGGAACCCTAAAATACTGTACAAGACAGCCTTGGTTCGGTTTAGGTTTTTACTCCAAAGACTACACACTGAAAACTAAAAAATTCAGATTCTATATATAAGATTACACATACGACGGCGTCACCCTTTGATTTGTGACGCCTTCGGGTCGCCGTCATTAGGGTTTCGTCTTGGCCACATTTGTCTTGCGACGACGTCACCTTATGCCTGTGACGCCGTCCTCTTCAGTCTCTGACGTCATCTGGATCAAATCTAGGCCGTCTGAGTTGCGACGCCCTACTCTTTTAAAACCTGAAGTCGTCACTTGTAAATGAGCAATTTGGCTACTGAGCCGTCACAAAAGTTGTCCGACGGCGTCGCTAGTGTGCCTGATGCCGTCCCCTTCAGTTCCAGCAGCCTGAGTGTCTCGATTCTTAACTTTGGCCCTTTTCTTCGTATATTCGCGCCTTTTCGTCCGAATAAGTGCCATTCCAACATTTTGCCTTCAAGATACCTAAAAAGTGAAAAGGAACGATATTAAGTAATAACGGATACAAAAGTGATCAAATAAGGGCTTAAACGACCTCTCAAAAAGGTACATTTTACAACCTTATCAAATATCCCTACACTTGGTATTTGCTTGTCCTCAAGCAAATGTGCTTTTAGCCAATCAATTTATAAGTTAGAGGTTATGAAGCATTAGTTTAGAACGATTCACAACACATATAAGCCCCGAAAAAGTCATAACAAGCACGGAAATTACATACTAGCACCTCACATGGGGTGTTGGATACTCACATCTCTCGGGTGTATATGAAATATAACAAATTGTAATTGGAAGATAAACACTCATTAACCGGTCCTAGTACATAGATTACCATAGGCTTGAGACTAGATCAAACCTCCATCGCTTTGGCGTAAGCACCTAGGAAAGACTATCCAAGAGGTCTTTTAAAGGGTTGTAACGTCAGGCTTACGGTAGGGAAACAAAAGGTTTGGTGGGATAGGCTATTTAGTGGTGGCAAGTCAAAAATCTTTATGTTACAAACAAGCGACGAATGGCGTTACTAAGCCAAGACTCGACACTCTAAACTCTAGATAACTGAAACAAACAAACATTCATTTAAAAGAAAAATGTAGGATGGTAGTCCGTTTTTTTTTTTTTTTTTTTTTTTTTTTTTTTTTTTTTTTTTTTTTTTTTAACGCTCTATTTTCTTTCTTTTTCTCTTTTTCTTTTTTTTTTCGATTTTTTTTTCATACACTTTTACTCTACCATCCTCTACGATAACATCAAAATGATAAGGATTTATAGGCACATCCCTACACTTGAGTTTTTATTACTCTAACACTAATTTGACCCGAATTGAAAAGATCAAAACACTTGGAGTACATTATTATGCAAATAAAGGGAATTTAAATTTAACGTTCCATTCCCGTCATTCACAAAATTTAACTTTTCCCATGAGTCCCAATCGTCCCAAAACTGTGTACAAAGGATATGACTCGACTTAGCAACTTATGCAAGCAACTAGATAATTGAACTAAGGTTTTAGGGTGATAACAATAATGCACTAAAAGTGAGTGCATACAAGGTAGGCTAAGGCGATTTGGGTGTACATTTGAGGGTGGGGTGTAAACAATGCTCTTCATTGATATTCCGGAAAACCGAAACATCACGAGAACCGCGAAAAGGATAGGCTCTGAGGGGTTAACTAGGGGTATCGTGTACTAAAGATGAGTACAACGCAAGGGTGCGGGGGAATTACTCAATCGATGTGGAAGAAGTAATTATATTACAGGTATCAAACAAGGGTTATCCTAATGCCTCTTATCATTTAGTTATTCCTAACTACACAAGTGTAGTCTTACTAGCGATCTCGAAATGCATCACAAAACAAGTTCTAGAATCTATTATACTACCGGTTCACATTCTAAGCATTAAAGATGAATGCTTCAATTCCTACTAATCTAAGGGCGATCCTGACATTTTGGGTGGAATTTAAGTGGTAAAAGGTTTTTGTGCTAGTTATATAATTTCCTATCCATGAGACGCTTTATTAATACTAATGGCTAATGGCCCACTCCTATATGTCATGAAAAATTTTAAATTTTGTGCCAAAATTACCCTAACCGACATTTTCTCATGGTTTATTACACAAATGCAATTGGACAAGGCAAATATTCAAGGATAAGTATAGTTTCAAAGTTCCCGTTTTATTTTCCCTCCCTACACTTAAACTGAACATTGTCCCCAATGTTCCCCGAAAGTATCAAAGTTATGATAATGGAAGGTAATAAAAGATGAAAGAAACTAATACTCCCCTGATTAGCTCGGTAGGATCCGTGTAAAGTGGTGGTTACATCTTTCTTCAAGAAGAACGTTTGCGTGAAAAGCTCCTTCTCATCTTATGTATCTTCTTCTTGGTAAATCAAACCTGCGCACTTGAAGAAAACAAACGAAACCTTTGCGTAAAATTGGCGGTAACAATATATATAGGACTCTACTAAACTAGGATATAATGCTTGTGGAATGGATGTTTACAGAATTTCTGGAAAATTAAGACCTGGAAAATTCCAAAAATTTATATGTAGATCAGAAAATGAGAAAATGTAATCAGTTGTTTTTGCTCCTTCCTGACGCCGTCAGGTTGCGATCCTGACGCCGTCAGGATATCCAGACAAAAACTGGTCTGCGATTTTCTGGAAAAAAATTCTGTAAAATTTACATCTTTAGAATCTGGATGCAAAACATCCATTATGACTCGATACAAGCAATTGACTCGAACAAACACACATGTATATCTTTTAAGTAATTGAAATTCTCATGTTTACGTTTCTTTTGAAAACGTGTGTAATCCTCCCTACACTTATCCCTTATGTAAAATACCTTTATATATAATTAAGACGAGGTTAAAGACCAAATAAAGCATTTTTACAAATTTAAACATGAGAATAAACAATCAATAAAAGATACACGACACAAACAAGCAAACAATTAAGCATGGGTTGCCTCCCACGAAGCACTTTTCTTTATTTATGAGTCTTGTAGCTAGACTCGAGGTCGTGCCCCTACGTGACTTCATTACCGTCACCTTCTTTCTCATGACGGTCTCTATTGGGGGGGGGGGTTCCATGTTGTAAAAGTGCCCTATGATGCACCTTTCTAAGAGGTCGTCCTCTCCCCAATCGGTTCTATATTCCGGTCCTAATTTCAAGCAATCCTTATAGAAACCGAAAATCTTTGCCATAACATAATCTACTCCTTTCTCTTTATCATCTTCATTCCTATAGTAGACCGATAGTTTATGTTCCTTTTAATCATTGGAGAGTGATGAAAACTTTTCAATCTTAAACGGCATTTGGTAAGCTACATCATCGGTCTCATCCTTGAACCGCACTATTCCTAATGAGGGATCATAAGTCATCCCGGAGCTTTCTAAGAAAGGCTTCCCTAGAATAACGTGGGACAAGCTAGGATCTATGGCCGTACTAATGTCATCCACTATTATGAAATCCGTAGGAAACATGAAACTAACTACATACACGGGCAATCTGATACGCTTACGCAGCGCGTTCGGGGTCGAAGGAACTTGCTTTTCGTCGAGCAAGTTTTTCAACACCCTAGGCAGTGAACCTAATCGTTGTAGTGTAGTATTAGGGTAAGCCACGGGTATTGATATCGTTATCTAGGGGAATAGGAATGCTAGTGAGAAGTTACTACGCTAAGGTTAAGGTTGAGGAAGATTATTTTTTATCTTTTTTTATGTTTTTTTGGAAATTGAAAGGTACGAATCTCAGGTATTGGATTTGGGGGGTTGGTATTTCTACCAATTACTCTACTATTATCTAATTATCTAAACTAAGGTGGTGGTAGTCTATGTCTAATTAATGTGTGCTCGTATGATAGTTTAAAGATGTGTTTACTTAGGTTTTACTACTCCTTAATTATCTCCTATTAATGGTTGAGTTGTCACGTCTTATTCTTAGTTGCGTTGTGTGTCTAAGGTTGTAGGGTATGCGTTTCTCCCAAACTCTTTAAACTTACCAAAGGGTCTCGTCTACAAAACCCACTAGGGATAATAAACTCTTACTCTAAGGCACTCTTTGGATGGTTTAGCTTACAATTACTCATGTAATTATATTCTAAGGTTCACAAAGATGAATCAAGCATTAAGTACACAACGAATGACCTATCGCATTACTAGATCATTAATCAACTAAGATAAGAAACAACCAATCAATATTTAATAATTAAGTTTCATATTCCCTAAGCAAACACACAAATAAATTAGCCGGACATGGAGAACATGCAAGCATACACACAAATAATCAAAGACATAATTGAATTGATGAAGTAAATACTTATCTTGATGTAAGATAGGGTTTAGAACCCTAAAATACTGTACAAGACACCCTTGGTTCGGTTTTAGGTTTTTACTCCACAAAAGACTCTTAAAACTGAAAAATTCGGATTCTATATATAATATTACATATGCAACGGCGTCACCTTATGTTTTGTGACGCCGTCGTGTCGCCGTCATTAGGGTTTCGTCTTGGCCACGTTAACCTTGCGACGACGTCACCTTATGTCTGTGACGCCGTCCTCTTCAGCTTCTGACGTCGTCTGGGTCGCATCTAGGCCGTCTGAGTAGCAACGGCCTACTCTTTTAAAGCCCGACGTCGTCACTTGAAAATAGGGTTTTTGGCTTCTGTATCGTCACAAAAATCCTCCGACGGCGTCGCAATTAACACCTGACGCCGTCGCCTTCTGTTTTCAGCAGCTTTGAGTGTCTCGATTCTGACTTTGGCCATTTTCTTCATATATCCGCGCCTTTTCGTCCAAATAAGTGCCACTCCAGCATTTTGCCTTCAAGAGACCTAAAAAGTGAAAAGGAACGATATTAAGCAATAACGGATACAAAAGTGATCAAATAAGGGCTTAAACGACCTCTCAAAATGGTACCTTTTAAAACCTTATCAAATATCCCTACACTTGTTATTTGCTTGTCCTCAAGCAAATGTGCTTTTAGCCAATTAATTTATAAGTTAGGGGTCATGAAGCATTGGTTTAAAATAGTCCACAACACATATAAGCCCCGCAAGAGTCATAACAAACACGGAAATTACATACTAGCACCTCACATGGGGTGTTTGGATACTCACATCTCTCTCGGGTGTATATATGAAATATAACAAATAGGAAATGGAAGATAAACACTCATTAACCGGTCCTAGTACACAGATTACCATAGGCTTGAGAATAGATCAAACCTCCATCGCTTTGGCGTAAGCACCTAGGAAAGACTATCAAAGAGGTCTTTTAAAGGGTTGTAATGTTAGGCTTACGGTAGGGAAACAAGGGTTTGGTGGGATAGGCTATTTAGTGGTGGCAAGTCAAAAATCTCTATGTTAAATGCATACGAAGAATGGCGTTGCTAAGCCAAGACTCGACACTCTAAAACTCTAGGTAACGGAAATAAACAAACATAAATTTAAAGGATAGATGTAGGATGGTAGCCCGTTTTTTTTTTTTTTTTTTTTTTTTTTTTTTTTTTTTTTTTTTTTACACTCTATTTTTTTTCTTTTTCTCTTTTTCTATTTTTTTTCGATTTTTTTTTTCATACACTTTTACTCTACCATCCTCTACGGTAACATCAAAATGATAGGGATTTATAGGCACATCCCTACACTTGAGTTTTTATTACTCAAACACTAATTTGACCCGAATTGAAAAGATCAAAACACTTGGGGAACATTATTACGCAAACAAAGGGAATTTGAATTTAACGTTCCCTTCCCGTCATTTCATAAACTTTAACTTTTCCCATGAATCCCAATCATCCCAAAACTGTATACAAAGGATATGACTCGACTTAGCAACTTATGCAAGCAACCAGATAATTGAACTAATTGTTTAGGGTGATAACAAACATTTGCACTAAAAGTGAGTGCATAAGGGGTAGGCTAAGGCGATTTGGGTGTATATTTGGGGGTGGGGTGTAAACAATGCTCTTCATTGATATTCCGGAAAAACCGAAACATCACGAGAACCGCGAAAAGGATAGGCTCTGAGGGGTTAACTAGGGGTATCGTGTACTAAAGATGAGTACAACGCAAGGGTGCGGGGGAATTACTCAACCGATGTGGAAGAAGTAATTATATTACAGGTATCAAACAAGGGTTATCCTAATGCCTCTTATCATTTAGTTATTCCTAACTACACAAGTGTAGTCTTACTAGCGATCTCGGAATGCATCACAAAACAAGTTCTAGAATCTAATATACTACCGGTTCACACTCTAAGCATTGAAGATGAATGTTTTTAATTCCTACTAATCTAAGGGCGATCCTCACATTTTGGGTGGAATTTGGGTGGTAAAGGATTTTGTGCTAGTCATATAACTTTCTATCCGTGAGACGCTTTTTTTAAGACTAATGGCCCACTCCTATATGTCATGAAAAATTTTAAATTTGGTGCCAAAATTACCCTAACCGACATTTTCTCATGGTTTATTACAAAAGTGCAATTGGACAAAGCAAATAATCATGGATAAGCATAGTTTCAAAGTTCCCGTTTTATTTTCCCTCCCTACACTTAAACTGAACATTGTCCCCAATGTTCCCCGAAAGTATCAAAGTTATGATAAAAGAAGGTAATCAAAAACGAAAGAAACTAATACTCCCCTGATTAGCTCGGTAGGATCCGTGTGTGAAGTAATGGTTAAATCCTTTCCAAGAAGAATTTATGCGTGAAAAGCTCCTCAATCTTATGTAACTTCTTCTTGACAAACTAAACCTGCACACTTGAACAAAACAAACGAAACCTTCGCGTAAAATCGGCGCTAATAATATATATAAGACTCAATTTAAACTAGTATATAATGCTTGTGGAATGGATGTTTACAAAATTTCTAAGAAAATTAAGACCTGGAAAATTCCAAACATTTATAAGTAGCTCAGAAAACGAGAAAAAGTGATCTGATGTTTTTACTCCTTCCTGAAGCCGTCATGTTGCAATCCTGACGCCGTCAGGTTATCCTGACAAAAACTGGTCTGCGATTTTCTGGAAAAATTCTGGAAAATTTACATCTTTAGAATCTGGAAAAATTTCTGCAAAAACATCCATTATGACTCGATACAAGCATTTGACTCGAACAAATAAATATATATATCTTTTAGTTAATTGTTATTCTCATGTTTACGTTTCTTTTGAAAACGTGTGTAATCCTCCCTACACTTATCCCTTTTGTAAAATACCTTTATATGCAATTAAGACGAGGTTAAAAACAAAATAAAGCTTTTTTACAAATTTAAACATGAGGATAAACAATTAATAAAAGATATATGACACTAACAAGCAAACAATTAAGCATGGGTTGCCTCCCACGAAGCGCTTTTCTTTATTTAAGAGTCTTGTAGCTAGACTCGTAGTCGTGCCCCTACGTTTTCTCATTACCGCCCTCTTGACGGTCTCTACCGGGGGATTCCATGTTGTAGAAGTGTCCTATGATGCACCTCTCTAAGAGTTCGTCCTCTCCCCACTTGGTCCTATATTTCGGTCCTAAGTTCAAACAATCCTTATAGAACCCGAAAATCTTAGCCATAACATAATCTACTCCCTTTTCCCTATCCTTATCATTCCTATAATAGACCGACAGCTTAAGTTCCTTTTCATCATTAGAGAGTGACGAAAACTTCTCAATCTTAAACGGCATTTGGTAAGCTATGTCGTCGTTCTCATCCTTGAATCGCACTACTCCTAACGAGGGGTCATAGGTCATCCCGGTGCTTTCTATGAAAGGTTTTCCTAGAATAACGTGGGACAAGCTAGAGTCTATGGCCGTGCTAATATCATCCACAATTATGAAGTCCGTAGGGAACGTGAAACTACCTACATAGACGGGCAATCCCTTAACTCTACCAAGAAATTTGCACTTATCCCTAGGATTATCGGGGTCTTGCCTAGTTGGGATAGGCTTCTTCATTATCCAATTGTAGTAGGTGCTAGTCATTATGTTGATTGGGGATTTACGATCAATGTAGGCCTTTGCCACAAAAAGGTGTCCTATGCAACATGGTATGTTAAGATTCCAAGGGTTCCCAAACTTGATTCTAGGGCTTTTCCTAGCATACATGTGACGGAGGTCACGCACTAAGTGAGGGTGGCGAGATAGTTCTTCTTCCGTAGGAAATTTGTTGAAATAGTCAATGTCTACTTCATCTACTTCCTCGGGTGTTTCATTATTCACAAGCGTATGGTCCTCTTCGTCATCTGTTCTATCAGGTTTCACTAAGGCGATGGTATTGACGAATTGAACGTGGTTAGTTAGCTTGCTTGGATCCTTAATCTCTATACCTGAAGGTTCAGAAGTTGAGATAGCACTAACCTTCCTATCACTATTGGCTATGGCTTTCAAAAGGTTGTCTATCTTCCTATCCATCTCGGCTTGTTGATGGTTAAAGCGGTCCGATAGCTTAGCCATTTGGGTTTCTTGGGATGCAACTAGGTTTTGCAACATCCCTTCGATGTTTTGTTGGTTAGGACCGTTAGGTGGGGGCAATGAGAAATCATTAGAGGTAAATTATTTGGTTTGTCCCCAGTAGAAGTCGGGCTTGCTTTTCCATGCCTCACGGGTTTCATTGAAATTCCTAGGTCCGGGTGGTGTAGGGAATCTTCCTCCCGCTCCATTAATACGCGAGGATGCGTAGTCAACGGAAGCGTGTTCGGGGGATCGGGTGCTAGTGCGCGTGTTATGAGGATCACAAAATGGCTCGCACGAGGAAGAAACTTTGTTCACATGGTGTGAAGACTTAGGATTTTCGTAGGAACTCATGAGGAATTTAACTTGATCTTCAAGTTCGATCATCCTACGGTCGGAAGGTTGTGAGTTGATGGAAGGCAAGGAGATTGCCTTGACGGTTTTAGGTAGCTCACGGGGGTCATCCCAACTTTCGTTGTCGTAGAGGGCAAGGTCCTCTATTATACCCCATGATTCTTTCGCGGTGAGATCACTAAGTTTTCCCTCGGCCGCTTGGTCAATGGATCGCTTAGCGGGGAAGTTGACATGATCATAAAAGATTTGGACTTGGAGCCAAAGATCAATGCCGTGATGAGGGACTTTATGAAGTAAGTCCTTGAATCAGGTCCATGCTTCGTAGAGAGATTCACCTTGACGTTGTTGGAACATCAAGATGTCATTCCTAAGCTTAGTGGTTCTCCCCGGTGGGAAAAATTGAGCAAGGAAGCGAGAGGTAAGATCATCCCAACTTGAGATGGAGCCGGCGAGAAGTCGCTCAAGCCAATTACTAGCTTGGTCCCGCAGAGAGAATTGGAAGAGACGCAGGCGCGTGGTCTCCCGAGTAGTAGCATCAAGGTCGATGGAATCGACAATTTTGAGGAAATCCCTCAGATGCTGATTTGGATCTTCCGAACGAAGTCCATGGAATGCACATCCGTTTTGCACCAACCGAATGGTGTCGGATCGCAGGGCCGTAGTTTGGGCTTGGTCGGGAAGCTCAATGGTGTTCCTATAGCCTAGGTGGCTTGGTCTTGAGTATTCACCAAGAGTACGGGCTCTTGGCGGGTCATTTGGTGGTGGGTTGATGAGTGGTGGTTGGTTATCATCTTCCATGATGAAAAGTGATGGGTGTTACGAACAAAGGTCATGAAGAAGGGGGATAGACTAAGAGGAAGCTAAAAATGAGAAAAAATTTACTTGATAGGAATCAAGCAAAGAACCTAAATGAGGTGGACTACTAACTAGCTATTCTATTCCCCGGCAGCGGCGCCAAAAACTTGATATGCTTACGCAACGCGTTCGGGGTCAAAGGAACTTCCTTTTCGTCAAGCAAGTTTTTCAACACCCTAGGCAGTGAACCTAATCGTTGTAGTGTAGTATTAGGGTAAGCCACGGGTATTGATATCGTTCTCTAGGGGAATAGGAATGCTAGTGAGAAGTTACTACGCTAAGGTTAAGGTTGAGGAAGATTATTTTTTATCTTTTTTTATGTTTTTTTGGAAATTGAAAGGTACGAATCTCGGGTATTGGATTTGGGGGGTTGGTATTTCTACCAATTACTCGACTATTATATAATTATCTAAACTAAGGTGGTGGTAGTCTATGTCTAATTAATGTGTGCTCGTATGATAGTTTAAAGATGTGTTTACTTAGGTTTTACTACTCCTTAATTATCTCCTATTGATGGTTGAGTTGTCACGTCTTATTCTTAGTTGCGTTGTGTGTCTAAGGTTGTAGGGTATGCGTTTCTCCCTAACTCTTTGAACTTACCAAAGGGTCTCCTCTACAAAACCCACTAGGGATAATAAACTCTTACTCTAAGGCACTCTTTGGATGGTTTAGCTTACAACTACTCAGGTAATTATATTCTAAGGTTCACAAAGATGAATCAAGCATTAAGTACACAACGAATGACCTATCGCATTACTAGATCATTAATCAACTAAGATAAGAAACAACCAATCAATATTTAATAATTAAGTTTCATATTCCCTAAGCAAACACACAAATAAATTAGCCGGACATGGAGAACATACAAGCATACACACAAATAATCAAAGACATAATTGAATTAATGAAGTAAATACTTATCTTGATGTAAGATAGGGTTTAGAACCCTAAAATACTGTACAAGACACCCTTAGTTCGGTTTTAGGTTTTTACTCCACAAAAGACTCTCTTAAAACTGAAAAATTCGGATTCTATATATAATATTACATATGCGACAGCGTCACCTTATGTTTTGTGACGCCGTCGTGTCGCCGTCATTAGGGTTTCGTCTTGGCCACGTTAACCTTGCGACGGCGTCACCTTATGTCTGTGACGCCGTCCTCTTCAGCTTCTGACGTCGTCTAGGTCGCATCTAGGCCGTCTGAGTAGCAACGGCCTACTCTTTTAAAGCCCGACGTCGTCACTTGAAAATAGGGTTTTTGGCTTCTGTATCGTCACAAAAATCCTCCGACGGCCTCGCAATTAACACCTGACGTCGTCGCCTTCTGTTTTCAGCAGCTTTGAGTGTCTCGATTCTGACTTTGGCCATTTTCTTCATATATCCGCGCCTTTTCGTCCAAATAAGTGCCACTCCAGCATTTTGCCTTCAAGAGACCTAAAAAGTGAAAAGGAACGATATTAAGCAATAACGGATACAAAAGTGATCAAATAAGGGCTTAAACGACCCCTCAAAATGGTACCTTTTAAAACCTTATCACAATCCCTTAACTCTACCAAGAAAATTGGAACTAACCCTAGGATTATCGGGATCTCGCCTAGTTGGGATAGGCTTCTTCATTACCCAATTATAGTAGGTGCTAGTCATTATGTTTGGGGACTTGCGGTCAATGTAGGCTTTTGCCACGAAAAGGTGTCCTATGCAACATGGTATGTTAAGATTCCAAGGGTTCCCAAACTTGATCCTGGGCTTCTCCTAACATACATGTGACGGAGGTCACGTACTAAGTGAGGGTGGCGAGAGAATTCTTCCTCCATAGGAAACTTATTGAAATAGTCATTGTCTAATTCATCTACTTCCTCGGTTGCTTCACTAACTTCAAGTATCGTTTCATGGTTTGCTTCGTCATTTGTTCTATTAGGTTTCACTAAGGTGATGGTATTGGCGAATTAAACGTGCTTAGCTAACTTACTTGGGTCCTTAATCTCTACACCGGAAGCTTCGGGAGTTGAGATAGCATTAACCTTCCTATCACTATTGGTTATGGCTTTCAAGAGGTTATCTATCTTCCTATCCATCTCGGCTTGTTGTTGGTTAAAACGGTCCGAGAGCTTAGCTATTTGAGCTTCTTGGGATGCGACTAGGTTTTGCAACATCCCTTCTATGTTTTGTTGGTTAGGGCCGTGAGATGGGGGCCATGAGAAATCATTGGATGTGAATTCTTTGGTTTGTCCCCAATAAAAGTCGGGCTTGCCCTTCCATGCTTCTCGGGCGTCATTAAAAGTCCTAGGTTCGGGTGTTGCAGGGAATCTTCCTCCCATTCCATTAGTACACGAGGATGCGTAGTCAACGGAAGCTTGTTCGGGGAATCTTGTACAAGTGCGCGTGTTACGAGGATCACTACAAGGCTCACACGAGGAAGCATCTTTGTTCACATGGCGTGAAGACTTAGGATTTTCGTAGGAGCTCATTAGGAATTTGACTTGATCTTCAAGCTCGAGCATCCTACGGTCGGAAGATTGTGAGTCAATGGGATGCAAGGAGATTGCCTTAACGGTTTTGGGCAACTCAGGGGGGTCATTCCAACTTTCGTTGTCATAGAGAGCAAGGTCCTCTATTATACCCCATGATTCTTCCTCGGTGAGATCACTAAGTTTTCCACTGGCCGCTTGGTCAATGGATCGCTTGGTGGGGAAGTTGACATGATCATAGAAGAGTGACTTGGAGCCAAAGATCAATGCCGTGATGAGGGACTTTATGGAGTAAGTCCTTGAATCGAGTCCATGCTTCGTAGAGAGATTCACCTTGATGTTTTTGGAACATCAAGATATCATTCCTAAGCTTAGTGGTTCTCCCCGGTGGGAAACATTGAGCAAGGAAGCGAGAGGTGAGATCATCCAAACTTGAGATGGAGCCGGCGGGAAGTCGCTCAAGCCAATTACTAGCTTGGACCCGTAGAGAGAATTGGAAGAGACGCAGATGCGTGGTCTCCCGAGTAGTAGCATCGAGGTCGATGGAATCGACAATTTTAAGGAAATCCTTAAGATGCTGATTAGGATCTTCGGAACGAAGTCCATGGAATGCACATCCATTTTGCACCAACCGGATGGTGTCGGATCGCAGGGCCGTAGTTAGGGCTTAGTCGGGAAGCTCAATGGTGTTCCTATAGCCTAGGTGGATTGGTCTCGAGTATTCACCAAGAGTACGGCCTCTTGGCGGGTCATTTGGTGGTAGGTTGATGAATGGTGGTTGGTTATCACCTTCCATGACGAAAAGTGATGGGGTTACAAACAAAGGTCACGAAGAAGGGGGATAGACTACAAGGAAGCTAAAAATGGGAAAAAAAGCTTACTTGATAGGAATCAAGCAAGGAAACCTAAACGAGGTCGACTCCTAACTAGCTATTCTATTCCCCGGCAGCGGCGCTAAAAACTTGATAACGCTACACGCGTCGTTCGGGGTTAAAGGAACTTCCTTTTCGTTGAGCAAGTTTTTCAACACCCTAGGCAGTGAACCTAATCGTTGTAGTGTAGTATTAGGGTAAGCCACGGGAATTGATATCGTTCTCTAGGGGAATAGGAATGCTAGTGAGAAGTTACTACGCTAAGGTTGGGGTTGAGGAAGATTATTTTTTATCTTTTTTTGTTTTTTTAGGAAATGGAAAGGTACGAATCTCGGGGTTTGGATTTGGGGGTTGGTATTTCTACCGATTACTCTACTTGTCTAATTATCTAATCTAATGGTATTCTGTGTCTAATTATTATGTGCTCGTATGATGATTTAAAGATGTGTTTACTTAGGTTTTATTACTCCTTAATTATCTCCTATTGATGGTTGAATTGTCACGTCCTTATTCTTAATCGCGTTGTGTGTCTAAGGTCGTAGGGTATGCATTTATCCCTAACTCTTTGAAGCTACCAAAGGTTAATGACTAAAAAATCTCAAGGATTTATAAACTTAACACTAAGTTACTCTTTGGATGGTTTAGCCTACAATGACTCTAGGTACTATAAGCTAAGGTTCACAAAGATTAATCAAGCATTAACTACACAACGAATGACCTATCGCAATACTAGATCATTAACAATTAAGATAAGAGAAAACCAATCAATATTTAATAATTAAGTTTCATATTCCCTAAGCAAACACACAAGTAAATTAGCCGGACATGGGAAACATGCAAGCATACACACAATTAATTGAAGACATAATTGAATTAATGAAATAAAACACTTATCTTGATGTAAGATAGGGTATGGAACCCTAAAATACTGTACAAGACAGCCTTGGTTCGATTTAGGTTTTTACTCCAAAGACTACACACTAAAAACTAAAAAATTTGGATTCTATATATAAGATTACACATGTGACGGCGTCACCCTTTGATTTGTGACGCCGTCGGGTCGCCGTCATTAGGGTTTCGTCTTGGCCACGTTAGTCTTGCGATGGCGTCTCCTTATGCCTGTGACGCCGTCCTCTTCAGTCTCTGACGTCGTCTGGATCAAATCTAGGCCGTCTGAGTTGCGACACCCTACTCTTTTAAAACCTGAAGCCGTCACTTATAAATGAGCAATTTGGCTACTGATCCGTCACAAAAGTTGTTCGACAGCGTCGCTAGTGTGCCTGACGCCGTCCCCTTCTGTTCCAGCAGCCTGAGCGTCTCGATTCTTGACTTTGGCCATTTTCTTCGTATATTCGCACCTTTTCGTCCGAATAAGTGCCATTCTAGCATTTTGCCTTCAAGATACCTAAAAAGTGAAAAGGAATGATATTAAGTAATAACGGATACAAAAGTGATCAAATAAGGGCTTAAAGGACCCCTAAAAAAGGTACATTTTACAACCTTATCATCCTCCCTACACTTATCCCTTATGTAAAATACTTTTATATGTAATTAAGACGAGGTTAAAGACAAAATAAAGTATTTTTACAAATTTAAACATGAGAATAAACAATAAATAAAAGATACACGACACACAAACAAGCAAACAATTAAGCATGGGTTGCCTCCAACGAAGCTCTTTTCTTTATTTATGAGTCTTGTAGCTAGACTCGAAGTCGTGCCCCTACGTACCGATATAAGTAAGCCTATCCTCTAGAATGTCATAAGGATCAAACTTATCATTTAAGTTACTAGTACTATGTTTGGTTCGATATGCCTTTTCAAATTTCTCTCCATCGGGGTCATAGATCGTTATCCTAATGTGCCTCTATCCATTACCATCACTAGGCAGTCTATCCCAATCCCACCTATGCTTGGGCTTATCGCTTGCAACTTTCCACTTATTCATGACAAGGTTGACGGGCAAGCTTCCTAGGAACTCGGTCATCTTCCTAAATACTAAGGCGTCCTCGAACGGGTTCACTTCTATGTCCCTAGCCAATTCTTTTTCATGGAAAGTTGCTTTACTAGCAAAGGCTTCATCTAGATAAAAAGGCCGTTGGGGACCAATGAATTTCTTATTAATCCAAGGTCTATATCTAGATTGTGCTCTATCCAACCTAATCTCGTGTGGGATTTCCTATTCTTTATAGTAAGTATGCTTTTTGACATCGTAAATTGACCTAGCACTCCCTTCTCCTACCACTATTTTGGACATCTTACAATCAATGATGGCACTAGCGGTAGCTAAGAATCCTCTTCCTACAAGCAATGGGCATGTCGGGTCCTTATTCATGTCTAGCACATGGAAATCCGCCAAAAGAGTCAATTCTCCTACGTGTACTACCATGTCTTTTATTATCCCTACCGGATATGCAATACTACCGTCCGCTAGACCTAAGATGGTTTCCGTTGGTTCTATCTTACCTAAGTTAAGGCTTCCTATGGAGGGACAACGGAACGAGATTGATGCATGACCCTAAGTCGGCTAGAGCATCAAGAGGTTTGGAAGTTCCAAGCCTACACAGAAGAGTGAATAGCCCTGGGATCGTCTAACTTCTTAGGTAAATTATTCTGCATAAAAGCGGACCCATGTTTTCCAATGTCTAAGTTCTAGCTCATATTTTTCTTTTAAAGCATTATAATAGGGTGCATGAGCTAAGACTTCAAGAACCGGTTTTTCTTGATGGAGTTCCTTGTACTCCTCCTCTAGATTAGGTTTGGGCTCTTGGTTGACGGGTTCCTCAAGAGTAGGTTTTACCAATGGTGCGGGGCCTTGGTATCTCATTTTTGATTGCTTGGAACCCTTGTTGATAGCGTTTACCGAGTGGAACCGTTGGGTGTGAGGGGCATGGATGCGCACTCTGCCATGGTGAACAAGAACATGAAGTCGATGAGATCGAACTCACTTTTGGGTTCTTTATAGTATCACTTGGGAGTGCTCCAATTTCCCCGGTCATTGAAGGCTTTTAAGAGGGCATCAAGCTTGTTTGTCATCTCGTCTTGTCGTCGCTTAAAATCGGCTTCAAGCTTAGTCAATCGAGTTTGTTGAGATGACATGAATCTAGGTGCAATTGCCTCAAGACTAGTGGGGTTCCCGGTGTTTGGAGGGTTGAACCTATTAGGTGGACTAGATGAGCTTTGGGGTGTGCTTGAATTTTGGTTCCACTTAAGGTTAGGGTGATTCCTCCATGAGGGGTTGTAGGAGTTTCCTAAGTTGTTTTGTTCGGGTTTGAAAGTGTATCACTTCTCTCCCGCTCCGTCGGTACGCGTGGAGGCGTAGTCCGCAAAAGCTTGTTCGGGGAGTCTTGTGCAATCTCGAGTGTCGTGGGGACCACTACACAATTCACAAGGTAGAGTGATTTTGTTCACTTGGAGTGACGACTTAGGATTTTCGTAGGAGCTCATTAGGAATTTAACTTGATCTTCAAGCTCGAGCATCCTACGGTCGGAAGGTTGTGAGTCTAGGGAAGGCAAGGAGATTGCCTTTACGGTTTTGGGCAACTCACGAGGGTCATTCCAACTTTCGTTGTCATAGAGAGCAAGGTCCTCTATTATACCCCATGATTCTTCCGCAGTGAGATCGCTAAGTTTTCCACCGGCCGCTTGGTCAATGGATCGCTTAGTGGGGAAATTGACATGATCATAGAAGATTTGGACTTGAAGCCAAAGATCAATGCCGTGATGAGGGACTCTATGGAGTAAGTCCTTGAATCGAGTCCATGCTTTGTAGAGAGATTCACCTTGACGTTGTTGGAACATCAAGATATCATTCCTAAGCTTAGTAGTTCTTCCCGGTGGGAAAAATTGAGCAAGGAAACGAGAGGTGAGATCATCCCAACTTGAGAAGGAGCCGGCGGGAAGTCGCTCAAGCCAATTACTAGGTTGGTCCCGTAGAGTGAATTGGAAGAGATGCAGACGCGTGGTCTCCCGAGTAGTAGCATCGAGGTTGATGGAATCGACAATTTTAAGGAAATCCTTAAGATGCTGATTACGATCTTCGGAACGAAGTCCATGGAATGCACATCTGTTTTGCACCAACCGGATGGTGTCGGATTGCAGGGCCATAGTTTGGGCTTGGTCGGGAAGCTCAATGGTGTTTCTATAGCCTAGGTGGCTTGGTCTTAAGTATTCAACAAGAGTACGGCCTCTTGGTGGGTCATTTGGTTGTGGGTTGATGAGTGGTGGTTGGTTATCACCTTCTATGATGAAAAGTGGTGGGATTACTAACAAAGGTCACGAAGAAGGGGGATAGACTACGAGGAAGCTAAAAATGGGAAAAAAGTTCACTTGATAGGAATCAAGCAAGGAAACCTAAACGAGGTGGGCTCCTAACTAGCTATTCTATTCCCCGGCAGCGGCGCCAAAAACTTGATACTCTTACACAGCGCGTTCGAGGTCAAAGGAACTTCCTTTTCATCGAGCAAGTTTTTCAACACCCTAGGCAGTGAACCTAATCGTTGTAGTGTAGTATTAGGGTAAGCCACAGGTATTGATATCGTTCTCTAGGAGAATAGGAATGCTAGTGAGAAGTTACTACGCTAATTTTATATTTTTTAGGAAATTGAAAGGTACGAATCTCGATGTTTAGATTTGGGGGTTGGTATTTCTATCTATTACTTCTACTTATCTAATTATCTAATCCTAAGGTGAATGTAGTCTATGTCTATTGTTGTGTTCTCGTATGATGATTAAAAATGTATTTGCTTAGGCTTTATTACTCCCTAGTTATCTCCTATTGATGGTTGAATTGTCACGTCCTTATTCTTAATTGCGTTGTGTCTCTAAGGTCGTAGGGTATTCGTTTATCCCTAACTCTTTGAAGCTACCAAAGGTTAATGACTACAAAATCTCTAGGATTTATAAACTTAACACTAAGGTATTCTTTGGATGTATAGCCTACAATTACTCTAGGTGATTATAAACTAATGTTCAACAAAGATTAATCAAGCATTAACAACACAACGAATGACCTATCACAATACTAGGTCAATCACAATTAAGATAAGAGACAACCAATCAATATTCAATAACTAAGTTTCATATTACCTAAGCAAACACACAAATAAATTAGCCGGACATGGAGAACATGCAAGCATACACACAATCAATTGAATACATAATTAAATTAATGAAGTAAAGCACTTATCTTGATGTAAGATAGGGTATGGAACCCTAAAATACTGTACTAGACAGCCTTGGTTTGGTTTAGGTTTTTACTTCACAAAACTACACACTGAAAACTAAAAAATTCGGATTATATATAAGGTTACAACTGCGACGGCGTCACCCTTTAATTTGTGACGCCGTCGGGTCGCCGTTATTAAGGTTTCGTCTTGGCCACGTTATCATTGTGACGGCGTCACCTTATGTCCGTGACGCCGTCGCCTTGAGTCTCTGACGCCGTCTAGATCAAATCTAGGCCGTCTGAGCTACGACGCCCTACTCTTTTAAAACCTGATGCCGTCACTTGAAAATAAGCAATTTGGCTACTGTATCATCACAAAACTTGTTCCGACGGCGTCATAAGTATAACCTGACGCCGTCCCTTTCAGTTTCAGCAGCTTGAGTGTCTCGATTCTTGACTTTGGCCATTTTTTCGTATATTCGCGCCTTTTCGTCCGAATAAGTGTCATTCCAGCAATTTGCCTTCAAGAGACCTAAAAAGTGAAAAGGAACGATATAAAGTAATAACAGATACAAAAGTGATCAATTAAGGGCTTAAACGACCCCTCAAAAAGGTACATTTTAAATCCTTATCACCTATCCAACCAAACCCTTTGTTTCCCTACCGTAGGCCTAACGTTACAACTCTTGAAAAGACCTCTTAGATAGTTGTTCCTAGGTGCTTACGCCATAACGGTGGAGGTTTGATCTTGTCTCAAGCTTATGGTAATCTATGTACTATGACCAGGTAATGAGTGTTTATCTTCTATTTCCATTTACTATATTTCATATACACCCGAGAGATGAGAGAATCCAAACACCCCATGTGAGGTGCTAGTATATAATTTTCGTGCTTGTTATGACTATTGCGGTGCTTTTACTTGTTGTGAATTATGTTAAACCAATGCTTCATGCCCCCTAACTTATAAATTGATTGGCCAAAAGCACATTTGCTTGAGGACAAGCAAATACCAAGTGTAGGGATATTTGATAAGGATTTAAAACGTACTCTTTTAAGGGGTCATTTAAGCCCTTAATAGCCCACTTTTATATCTGTTACTGCTTAATTTCGTTCCTATTCACTTTTTAGGTCTCTTGAAAGCAAAATGCAGGAATGATGCATATTTGGATGAAAATGAGTGAATATATGAAGAAAATGGCTAAGTTAAGATCGAAGACACTCAAGCTGCTGAAAGTGAACCTGACGGGGTCCCAATCAAAGGGCGACGTCCGTCCCTTTATACGAATAAATATCTTAGACGGCTCAGTAGACTTTTTGCTAAAATACACCTGACTGGCGTCAGGCTTTGAAGAGGAAGGGCATCACTAAGATTTTGCATCTTAGACGCCCAAGATCCAGAATCAGACGACGTCCCTACTGACGCCCGACGGCGTCACAACTATAACTGTGAATGCCGTCCCAACTGATTACTTGGCCAAGACGAAAAAGCTAATGACTGGCGATCTGACAGGCGTCCCACCTATAAGGCGACGCCGTCGCAAGTGTAAAATTATATATAGAAATCGAATTTTCAGAATTTGAGAGGTAGACTTGTGGAGTAAAAACCCTATTTTACTCATCAAGATAAGTGTTTTATTCCATTGATTTCATTATGTCTTCCATTGAATGTGTGCATGCTTGCTTGTTTAACATGTCCGACTAAATTTCTAGTGTGTTTGCTTAGATCTATGAAACCTATTTATTAATTATTGATTGGTTGTCTTTTATCTTAATTGTAATTGGCCTAGGAGTGCAATTAGGCTATCGTTGTGTTTAAATGCTTGAGTAATCTTTGTGAACCTTAGTTTATGAATCACTTAGCGGATTTCGTAGTCTAAACATCCAAAGATAACCTTAGAGTTAGTTTATGAATCATCTAGCGGATTTCGTAGGCAATAACCTTAAGGTAGTCTCAAAGAGTTAGGGAAAAAGGCACACCCTACGACCTTAGAAAACACAACGCGTTAAGAATAAGGACGTGACAATTCAACCATCAATAAAAGATAACTATGGAGTTTAACCCTCAGTTTCTTGACTATTTTGTCTAGCCGCCGCTGGCTATTGACTTATGGTATGAAGCTTGCTGTGTTTAAATGCATGAATTCTCCGGAGTATTCTGCAGCTCTGGCGGCAGCTATTAGTCGTGCTATTGAGAAAGGCATGCAAGATGGCTTGGCGGCAGGTATCTGTCATGGTAAGAAGGAGAGGAAACTCGAGGACCTTGATGTGCATAACCCTTCCGCGGAAGCGGACTACCGTTACACCATGCAGGCCTATAGTAATGTAGAGTTTTCTTTACTTTCTGCTCTTAAGTCTCATAAGGATGCCAGCATTGCAGATGTTATGGATCTTCTTCATGTTGAGGGACCATGTGCGAAAGTTCCTGTGATTGCCGAGTTGCATCCTGATCTTGAACAACTAGCGCTGTTGTTGACACCGGTTCATTATCCCGTTCTTTAGAAGTTTTCCAAAAAAAGGTTGATCGCTTTAAGAAATATCTAGCTAATCATCGGTCTACGATTGCTGATGTTTATAACCCTTTGGTGGATCCTTTGTCTGCTCGGAATGTTATGGCCGTAGAAGCGTTTTCGAGCAAGCGAGGTGGCTATTGTTCCCTACAACTTCCTTGCCATTGGCGATTGTTTCCGTTATTCCTACTGAGCCCATTTCCACTGATGATTATAATTTTGGGGAAGACAGTATTTTGATTGGCAGCGTAAGTGATCCGCACCCTAGTGTGATTGAGACTTCTTCCGCTTTGCTTGAATCAAAAGTGACTGAGACTGGCTCAGGGCGGAACTAACTTGCTTATGTTTAGATCCTTGTAATGTTGATCAATATTCCATTTTCTTTGAATATTTATCATGGTTGCGTGCAACCTTTGTTTGTGCATAATTTTTTTGCACTTTGTTTTAATTTGTGCAATGCTATTATCATAATGTCATACTGATATGCATGTTATAATAGTCTTTGTTGAATACTTTTGGATTATTCTCCCAGTACTGGGCTTGCAATACCTCTTATGTACTTTAGGGACTTTTTTGATTGTTCACCTTTCCGTCATGTGGGATAACGTATATTTTTTGTTATTCGAAATAACGTTCTTTGGGTCATGCCCAAGTATGTGCTTCCGCGTCTTATACACTGATAAAATAAAATTATTGAAAAAATAAAACAGTGAAGGTAGCTAATCTTCATTTTTTTTTTAATTATTTAACATTTTCCAAAATATATTACAAAATAGATAAAATCAAATACATTGTACATAATTTCCATAGTCGACTGGTCTTACCCTTTATGCGCAGTTCTTTTTGTTGTTATCCGAGTTCTATGCCTGTTGAAGTCATATTCTTTAGGGAGAGTTTTGATGACGGACATCATTTTTTTCTGAAGTATACTTCTTAGAACGTTCCCATAGTGGGCTCCCTATTCTTGCGGAAGTTTGTTCTAGAGATCGTCCTTAGCAGAGTGCTATGCTTGTTAAAGTTGTAATCTTCGTCCTTGAAGGGCTTTCCTTGGCGGAATGCCTCTTTGCGGAAGTTGCTATGTTTCCCTGAAGGGATTCCCTGCGGAATGCTTCTTTACTGTTGTTTGTAATTTTTCCTTGGACTTTCAGTGCGGAAGTTATGCTTACGGATATTGCGCCTTTCTGCTGAAGGGCTAGAATCCACTTCTTGTCTGCTATCCTTTTCTTGAAGGATTTCCCGGCAGGATGCTTCTTTGCGGAAGCTGTCGTGTTTTCCTGACGGGATTCCCTGCGAAATGCTACTTTGCGGGGCTTGTAATTTTTCCTTGAAGGGCTAGAATGCTCCCCTCATGTATTGCTTTTGAACATCTAGCTTCTTTTGCCATAGCGGGTACGGTAAGTGCATAAAGCCATTCAGGGAACTCTCCAGAAAAATCCACCCCTCTGCGTGGTGGTAAAGCTTCGTGGGGTAGCTTTTCCACCCGCGTAGCATTTTATTTTATCCCGGTATCCGCGAGCTGGTCATCTTTAGCTTTAACCCAGTCTTTCCAACCCGTTATACTTGGATTGGTAGACTGTACTCTTGCTTGTAGGCCGGGCTGTAACAACAGAATAATGAAGGCATAATTTTCATCCTTTGTTTCTTGACGTTGTAAAGGAAGCTTCTTGTTAGTTAGGGATCGTATTATGTGATTTACCGTCCCTAACATTCTTTTTTACCCTTCCCTAAGGACCCATCCTTTTCCACGTTCTATCACTCCTTTCTGTAGCATCCCACTTCCCTCGTGTCTCCTTACCCTGGTAACCACCGAGGTTAACCAGGGAGTACCTGCACTATCTATTTTCCAAACGGCTAATGGGAGTCTACCTGTTAATATGACTCATACCGTGGAATTCGCCTTGTTGCGCGAAAAGGTACTAGGAGATGTCATGGAAGGGGGTTTGAGTGAAGGGGTGTTATGAGAGATTGTGGTGGTGGGTAATTAGTTGTCATTTAAGAACGACTAATTGTTATTAGCCGTCATTTAAAACCAGCTTTGGGTTACCGGATTACCCGCTTGGTTTTTGCGTCTTCTTTTTGTTTTTTCATCGTGGAGGTAAAGGCTTAGGCGATTCGTAAGTTTTTTGGAAACGATCGCAGATAAGTGGCATATTGTTATTGAATGCAAGCTATGCTCTTGTTGTGTTATGTACGATCGTGTTTTTCTTTTGAATAACATGTTCAGCTTCTTTCGAAGTGCTTTCCAAGTTTTTCGTGGGTGGTTTATATGCAGAGGTTTTTAATTTTGATGAATGATTCTTTCCTTCTTGCTTTTTCTGCCTTTCCCCTTTTTTACTTCGTGTATTTATAGCGAAGGTTTTACTGTTCTTGCATGCGTGAGCATTAATTTTTATCCATTGTTTGGTAGGTAGGCACGTGCCTAGGCTCGTAGCCTAAGCATCTGCTTACCCTGTTTGATTTGACATAAAGTTTCTTGGGAAGGAACATAAATCTGTATTTCCCAGATTATCTTTCTTGTTTGAATATTTGGATATTGTTTATCCTTTTATTTTCGCAATGGCTAGGGTTATTATATAATTATCAGGAGTTTCATCCTCTCGAATCCGCAGTGCTTTTCTTGTTCTGGTGAGCCTCTACTTGCCCTCGCGACCCATTTTTTCTAATAAGTGGTGTCTCTTTTTTTCCATGCTATCTACAGGCTTTGCTACCCGTTATCTTGAGTGAGTTTAGTTGAAACATGACCTTTGACTCCTCCCCCTTTTTGTTAACAGCGGTTCTTCTGCGGCTGTTATTGTTTGCTTTCAAGTTTTATCTGCTTTCCATTATGGCCCTCTACCTTCTTTTTTATGACTTATCTTTCTTCCAGGTATATATTTCCTGCATATTCCTCGGGCAGCGTCCCTTTTGTTTGCTGCGGTGTTTTCATATGACTTCCCCTGAGCGAGTTTTTTCCAGAGTGATAGAGTGGCTCTTTGACACTTGTACTTGGAGCTGGGGTCTTGTTCGAAGATTCACTCCTTTTGTCACCATTGCTCCTTGCTTCCTGACTTGGTGTCTTGACCAAGACTTTTTAGGCCTGAAGTATCATCTGTAAAGGTGTGGGAACCACGGTTTTTCCCTTTCGTGAGGATATCCGAACCCCCTTTTTATATCTGATATTTGACGACGTTGTGAGTTTCTTTACTACATCTATCACACGGGACTTATGATTTTGTCGTCTGTGTCGTTGTCTGATCGTTTGCGGATTTCCGCTGCTTATCCTGGCGGAGGATGTTATAGTTGAGGCTACGCTTTCCATGTTATGTCTCACTATTATGTCCATTGTATGAGATGTTTCCACCTTGTGCTTTGTTATAACTAAAGTAAAGAGATTTTTTTTTCTTTTTTTTTTATTATGGTGATAGTTGTAGCTATGCCGAGCTTAATTTCTTTTTTTTCCCGCTTTTTATTTCTCTTCTACCATCATTCCTTTATTTCTTTCTTCTCTTTGCTTTTTTAGATAAAGACATTCATCCGTAGTATGCCTTGCTTTTCCGTGGAATTCATAGAACTTGCCGTTATTCTTTTCTTCAGTTGTGGTAGCTGGAGGTAAGTTCGGAGATCTTGCTTTATTTGGTGTCGGTATTTCCCTAAAGGGTTTAGGAGAAGTGGGGAATCCATGTTGCCTTTCTCTTGTTCTAAACCTATTTCTGAACTCTCTTTTGAAACTTTGTCGATGCCCGACTGCGTTTTGCTTTCCCGCCATTTGTATCCATGGTTTCCTTCTTTCTTTACTCCCATCAGTTGTTTCCCCCCGTAAGAAAAATGTGGTTATATTCATTACTTCATTCATTGATTTTGGGATTCTGTCGTGTAGCCATTTAATTAGTTCCGGATTGGTGATCCCGTGTATGAATCCTGAGATTTTCATTATTTCCGGCGCTCCCTTTACATCCCTAGTTTCTTCCTTAAATCTTTGTATGAAGTCTTCTGTAAATTCACGTTCCTTTTGCTTGATATGGTGGAGCTCCACAGGATCTTTAATGCATTTCTTTTGTTGGAGGAAGTTAGCCAGGAAGGCCTCTTTCAGCTCATCGTAACTGTCTACTGATTATGGCGAATGGTCATCAAACCAAACTCTAGCGGATCCGGTAAGTGTGGAATTAAACATGTGACACCAGGTTGGCATGGCCCAACAGTTCCACCTTCGCCGCTGCCTGTAAAATCTTGAGATGATCTTCTAGGTCTCCACTTCCGTCATATGTTTTCACATTAGTTGGCATGCGTGTTTTTGTTGGCATTTCAAAGTAACGGATGCGTGGAGTGAACGAATCAGTCTCCTTGCATACCCATGGTCTGGCCAGGTCATCATCGTCAACTGCTTGACTTCCGTTTCTTAGATCCTGACTTCCAATGTCCGCTTCCACTATTTCCACTTTCCGAGGGTTCGCTTATCTTCTGCGAATATGCCCTATCGTTTCCATGCTTCCTAGAGTTAGGTTATGTTTTTCGCGAGTAGGAGTTGTGATAATGGCTTTTCTCCCTTCTTTGGGATCTGTGGCAAGTTGATTATTTGGGGTCTTCTGAATATGCTGAGTTGCTCTTTTCCATGTTTCCTAGCCTGTAGAAAACACCTTTGCGTAGCCTTTTAAACACAGCCTCTCGTTAACATCTTCCTTTCTTGGCGATCTAGGCCAACTGTGCTTCCGGTCGAAACCTTCTTGTGTGTCTCGGTGTTTCTTAGACTCGAGCCTTTGCCTCAGATCTATCCTTCCTTTCGGTGTTCTCGACTCGAAATTTTAAGGTACTTTGCGGAAGTCGATGTAAAACCCTAAAAATCTAAAACCTGTGAAAAGACCATTTTACTCATCACATTTAATATTTATAAAATGCTTAAAATACGTCAAGCTCATTGATTACGTTTCTAACCTAACTCAGAAATAAATAAATTGCACAAGATAATAAAAACGACGCACTTTTACCTAAAGTCATATCACACGTTATGAAGGACCGAAAATGTGTACACAATTATAGGACTTTGTAACTTGAATAAAAGCCACTACACTTTCAAATATGGAAAATTGATTTGGTCTATCACCCCCTAATCTCGGCCGAAATTGGTTCCCCCATAACTCCCCATTTATTCCACTTTCCTCTCATTTGTAACTTACCTATCCACATATTCAAAACACACACTAAAAACCTAATTACAAAAAGTGAAGGACACATTCTTCTTTTCCTTATTTCATTCGACTACAAACAATCACAAGGAGATCAGTAAGTGTTACCAAGGAGACCGTGGTTGATCGTGAGTACTAGGTCGAAGGCTGTGGATCGTGGGTATTGGTTTCGAAGGGTGGCTGTCGTGGTTTGGCTTGTCGTGACTCTTGTTTCACCCACCTAGGGTTTGCTCAATCTAATCTCATTTCAATCTTCTTCTTGTTTTGATTTATAATTCGTGTGTATGGGCTACAATCCGAATACTTATATGTTAGTCTTCACATAATGATAAAACAATGCCACATAAAATGATAACCTTGGTTACATGAGATAATGTATATTGATCCATGCATTCGACCCACATACATGTTGTTGTGAACCTGTTTCGACCTCCATATATTTGACTATGATCATGCTCATCTAAATGTTATCAAACTAAATAGAATAAATGCAAATCGTGTGTGCCTTGGATTATTGTTGTGTCGATCATAAACCCTAAATGGGTTTCAAATTGTTTTGATTATGTCGAATGGATTTGAATGGGTCTAAGGCTTGTCACGACTAAAATGTCACATAAGAAAGATCGAATAACTTGGTCAAGGGTTTGGTTCTACATGCCTAAAATGAAATGGGAATTTGGAAATCGACTAAGCTAGAATTTTTATTAGGTTTTCATTTTGTAAATTGTGAAACATGAAGGATTTGACTCGTTAATATGATAAAAGAATGGTTTAATTGGTAAAATAAGTAAAATTGCAATATTTACACTTTAACCCCTATACTTTGTGATAATGTCACTTTAGACCCTAAACTATTATAACTTGTCATAAAAGAACCCTAAACTATAATGATAATCATTTTCATCATTTTAACCTAATTTGACATTAATTATATCATAAATGACTAAACTTGCTAATTATGGAAAACTGCTATTTTTGGAAAGTTACTTAATATGAAAACTTACTAAATCTGGAAACCTTCCTAAAATAGAAAGTTACTTAAAATGGTTAAGTTACTTAAAGCTGAAACTTACTAAATAAGGAAAGTTACTATATTTGAAAACTTACTAAAAATGGAAAGATTCTTATAAACCCTAAAGTAAAACACTTTAACTAAATCTAATAAAGGAATATCCTTTTACTTCTGTAGATCCCTCGAGGAAGGAGTGATCTTTCGTGTCTAGTGATTTCATCTGCTTGTGTTTGTCTTGCTGTTGAATGAGGTACAGATATTCTGACCTTATCTCTTAAGATTTCTCATGATTCTTACACATCTTTTGATATTAGCTTGATTATATTGCCTTTGCTCTGAGCCTTATTATTAGGGTTCCCTTATATGACATTTGCTATGTTCCCTTAGAATTGTGAACCTTTTGATATTGAACCTTGCTTTGAACCTTTAACATGAACCTTTATATTATGACTTTCATTTGACCCTTCAGTTTAGTAACCGAGCCACTTCCTAGCCATGAAGGTAACATGGCCATGTCTTTGATGCACCATTGACATGACTCTAGTGTGGTCGAGTGATGTTCTACACCGTTCCTTTTTTATATATATTATGAGCTCAACAATTATTATATATGTTTGGCCACTATGATTTGTACAGGGGCGTATGGATGCATCCTAGATTTGTTATAATATGATATGATATGATTTATATGGTGACTGATGTTGTGTGCAATACACGTCTTTCACATTCTGGGAGCTAGCTACTCCATGGTTACTTATGATATGATATGATATGATATGTTTATGGGCTCGTGGTAGATTTCTGATAACCTTTACACTTTCGATACACTCATTTATACCTTATGTTATTCCACAATGCACCATATTCTGTATTTCTCATCTTTAGTTTTCCATTGATTACTCATTCATTCAGTATCCTTATGTGATTCATCTGACTACCATACTATACTCCAGTTCATTTGATTTGTCATACTCTCTTTCCATTTTGGCTGACTACCAAGCGTATACTTCATATCACCACTTCATCCATTTACCCTGCTATTATATGATTTATGTGACTACCTGTTTTCCCTGCTATTATGTGATTTATATGTGACTATCTGTTTACCATGCTGGTATATGATTTCATAGTTACTCTGTTATTATGTTAATATGTGATCATCTGATTCACCTGTTATCCTGCTAATATCTGATTATCCGCTTACCATGCTATTAGGTGACCATTTGATTCTTCTGGTTGCCATGCTTGTATGCAATCATTTGATTTATCCGTTTAAGATGTATACCTTCGTTTAGTTATTTTCGTGGGCTATGATTATCCATTAGTATTCTTATCTGCTAATTGTGACTACCATGCTTGCACTACTGTTTGGTATTTTCTGATGCTTATGTTGTTAGATCGACATAGTAATTGATGTTTACCTGACTTGTTGATCTGCCATGTTTATACCTCCGTTTATGCTACTGCTTGATGATGGTAATGGTTTAACTTATGTTATATGTCTAGTTGACTTGTTTAACTTGCCATCATGTCCTTGTTTAGTTAATCCATTCAATTATGATGTTCGATTGGTATTCCTACCTGATACATGTGGCTATCATGCTTATACTGCTGTTAGTATTTCCGCTGGTTTTTATACTTGATCTGTTTATTAACTGTGGGTTATCTGGCCTATGTGATTGCTATGCTTACATTCAATTTAATTGCTTCCGCCTGCTTATAGATTTCCGTTTGGCTTATATGTATTCTGATTATCTAATTTAATTGTGTGCCATACTTATGTTTAGTTGATAAGTTGTCTGCTATGCTTGATCATTGTTTGGTTACTTGTTTTGCTTATGATATTGTTCATCAACTCCTATTTTATTATGTTTCGGTACTTGTATGTTTGGTTATTTATATGTACTTATATAAGCTCAGCCGCATTTCTTTTCCATTCGGCAGGCACCAAGTAGGATGCTGGGCTTTGTTGGGCTGAGAGTAGGAGCATTGAGTGATCCGACCCTAGTTTCCCTACCTTATTGGACAAAATTTGAAGAGTAATTATTTTGATATTTCATTTCATTTTTGACATATTAGATTTTGTATTTTTTCTTGTAAGTCATTCGTTTATATGACTTGGTGTTTTATTTTTTAAGACTTCCGCTTGCAAAATTTTATTAGTATGTTCTGATATGACTCCATGATGTGATACTTCTACCCTTGTCGGGTTGGGGTGTTAAAGTCGAGCCGAGTTTTTATTGCGTTCAACGCTTCGGCTCTTTCTTTCCGCTTCCGCACATTCTTTGTCATAATTGGTAAAATCTGGTCGTAATACTTGTCGCAATACCTCCTGAGGGCTGCGTCGGACGCGGGTCCCTCAAGATCTGTCAGAGATGTATCACCTTCCCTTTCCAACACATTTCGCGCAACGGATGCGAGGGTGGGAGTCGGTCCGGGCCGATTGCTCATGGTGAGTATTTTTCGAGAACGCAATTGTGTACTGGTCCCACAGATGGCGCCAACTTGTTAGTACAAAAGTGTGACGAGTTGTAATGAGTTTTTATGATGCTTGTTGGATTGGGCCAACAGGCTGTTGATGGGTCAGACTTGTACTAATCAGAGTAATTGATTGAATCCCTGCACAAATGAGAGTAAACCGTTAGCCTTACCATGGGAATGGACCCAACGATTAAGCTCTGACATGAGAGTAAGTACGCATTCTTGTCAGAGATAATAAGAGTGAGTGTGTTATTATCAGAGAGAAATTTGTACCTTGTGAGGGGGTTAGAACCCCTTTTATAGGCGAGGCTCACCGTTAGGGTTTCCTAACAACTCGCATATAAAAGTTAATGGTCGGAGTGAGACCCTTGTCGGGCAAGGTTCCGTAATAATCACGGATGCAGACACAGAATGCTTTAAGGTCTGGACCGCTAGGCATTCTGCGTGCGTCTTTGAGTCTGGACCGTGGTGAACTTTATTATTGGGCTTATTGTTGATCCAGTACTTGTGATTGCTTTGTTGGGCCTTGGCCCAGTATGTGTATAGCACGAGCTAATCCCAGTAGGCCTGCTGTACGTGCTATTCGTCATCAGTTTCATTGTTGGGCCTATGGCCCAATATATGTATAGCACGAGCTAAGCCCAGTAGGCCTGATGTACGTGATGTACGTCATCAATCACAAAATACATAGTATGGCTATATAGGAAATGTACAAATATTTAGACTTGGCTTTGAGCCCGTTACAACCTTACAACATAATACGGGCTAACAATAATACAGGCTAACACTCTCTCGCTGTCGGAGCGGCGAGGACATCGGACGCTCAGACTGATGCGAAATTCCTCAAACAGAGCGGATGGTAATCCTTTCGTGAAAATTTCTCCATACTGATAATGTGAAGGAACATGGAGAACCCGAACCTGACTAGTGGAAACCAAGTCTCGAACAAAGTGAGTATCAATCTTTATGTGCTTCGTACATTGATGTTGAACTGGAGTACATGATAAGTAGACTGCAATAACATTATCACAGTAGACAAGCGTAGCCGAAGATAATAGTGTGTGTAGCTCACGAAGTAAATTCCGTAACCAACAAGTCTCAGCAACAACATTGTCAACCCCACGGTACTCTGCTTTTGCACTAGAACGAGAGAGATTCGGTTGTCGCTTAGAGGATCAAGATATAAGGTTGCTGCCAAGAAAGACACAGTAGTGTGAAGTCGATCTCCTAGTAGTAGGGAAACCAGCCCAAGTCCGCATCATAATGGCAACCAATGATGAAGTAGAAGAAGCAAACAACTGTAACCCATAGTCTAAGGTACCCCGAACATACCACAAAATCCGTTTAAGAATCGAGAAATGGGGCTCTCGAGGGTCATGCATATGAAGGCAAACCTGTGAACTGCATAAAATATATCTGGGCGAGTAAAGGTCAGATACTGAAGAGAACCTTCAAGACTCTGATATAAAGTAGGATCATATACCAGATCACCATCATCCCCCAGTTTAGACTCAGTGTCAACAGGAGTCCGACTGGGATTACAATTAACCATATGTGCTCTCTCCAAAACCTAAATAGCATATTCTTCTGAGATAAAAACAACCCTGTAGAATCACGGCTAACGAAAATACCCAGAAAATAATTAAGAGAAACGAGATCTGTCATGGAAAACTCCTGATGTAATGAACGAATGATTTGCTCCAACAAAGTCTCGGAGGAAGAAGTAAGTACGATATCATCAACATATAATAATAGATAAGCAGTATCCGTCCTCTGTCTATATATAAATAATGACGAGTCACAACGACTATGAGGAAACCCTGTTAGGATTTAGTAAATCCGTAAGTTAAAGACTCGGTCACCTTGAGTATTTGTAAGCATTAGAAAGCTCGTAGTCTTAGTCGTTTAGTCATTTAAAGTAGTTAGTTAAGTAACACCGTGGAGGACGGACGAGTCTTTACCCATTGTATACCTGATCCACAGCCCGTAGGAGGCGTATTTGTAAGAAACTATAAATACCCTTTTCCTCCCTAGGCAAAAGGTAGAGCTTCATAATAAATGATTTCACTTTCTCTCACTAGAAGTTCCCATCCTCTCACTTTCTCTCTCTAAACCTTACATATTCGATCCATAAGCTTTGTGGTTTGTGTGTTTATGATAACCAATACGTTACAATTGGCATCAAGAGCCATGGTTTGATCATCTACTTCGTGTGTGCTTGGATTTATGATTGGTTATCCTTGGTTTATGGTTCAAATGAGTTTTGAGACATTTTCACTCTTTTGATCTTATTTAGTGGTTAAGTTTGTTATTTGGTTGTACTTTTGAGTTTAGGTTAATCATATTAGCTTAGTTTTTGGTTTGGAAGGATTGTTTCATCTTGTTTGTGGTGGATTTTGAGAGAAAACGCAAGGTTTTGTAGTTTTTCTTCACTGCGTTTGTCTCACGGTAAAGATTTCTTGGGTGCGATTTGTCTGTGTTAAGTTGCGATTTGTCTGGGTTGAAACTATGATTTGATTATTTTATTAATATTGTGCTGTGATTTGTTTGCAAAAGGACAAAATGACGATAGTGCTTGTACCTGTTGAAAGCGACCTGCGATTTGTGTCCTGCGATTTAGGTTCTGCTGTGATTTGCCTTGCGTTTTGTCAAGTGCTGCGACTTGGGTTCCTGCGTTTTGGTATCTTGCGTTTTTAAAGGTTGCGATTTGTGTTGACTGCGACTTGATTGTTGCGTTTTGGATAGTCTGCGATTTGTCTATGCGTTTTGTCAAGTACTGCGATTTGTGTTCCTGCGTTTTGGTATCTGATCCGCGCCAAACCGTCAAGTTTTCTCACTCAAGCCGGCCACTTGTGAATGGCCGACCGTAACAAACTTAAAACGGTTCAAGCACGAATGCAATGAAGATCTGGGGAGTATAGTGTTTCCCCGGGCCGTTATGTCCCAGCGAGCTATGCAATGGATCACCAAACGTATAGTGATCGAGAGATTTGAACGGAAAAGGGATTAAGAATGATTATAACTAAGGAAAAAGCAAACAAATTACAGAGGCTTAAATGCAAATTAAAGGAAATTAAAAAGATAAAAAATATTAAATAAACGCTATCACTATTTTTAAAATGAAGTTTTTGTTTTTATGTTTTTATAAAACTAGAAATTAAAACTACGTAACGTACAAATGAAAATATGAAACTAAAGTAATATTAATCCTAAAAATATGAAAATGATATTTTTACAAACCTAATGATAAAAGAAAATTTATAGAAAAAGAAAATTATTTTTATAACTATTAAATTAATTATTATTAATTAAAAACTATTTTTAACTATTAAATAATAACCTAAAATACAAGAAAATTTGAAATAAAGCTAGAAAAATAAAATTATGACTTAGAAAAATCTAAAATATCAAAATAGAATTTTCAAAACTATTTTTGTATTTTTCTGAATATTTTTCTATTTTCTAGGAATTAAAATCTATTTAAAACTACTTAAATTACTTAAAAATACAAATTTAACTAAGCAAAATCTAGAAAAATATTTTTTTGTCTTTTTATATTTATCTTAACTTAAGAAAAATGAAAAATTATTTTTTTGATACTTTTCTTAATTATTTGTATTAAATGCTAATTAAAAAGTGCTAAAAAGTAATTAAAATGCAGAAAAATAGCAAAATGACTTGGAAAAATCTGAAAAATTCAAGATAAGCTAAGAATAATATGAGTAATCTAGGAAAAATGGAAAAACAGGTGCTTATGTGGAGGAAAATGAGGCTGCTATGTCAAGTGCTTAAGAATAAGCACTTTAAATAAGCAAATGGAATCCAAAAGCCACCAACTGAATACAAAAGCTATAATATGCTAAAGGAACTCAAAAGCAACAAGTTTCAACTGCTCTAAAACTCTATATTGCAACTTGATCAGATTTGGCTTATTTTGATTTCAAGTGCAAAAACAGTTTTGAGGTAGGCTACTTTAAGCTTAAGTAAAAGCTACAAAATAAGATGAAAATGAAAACCACAAATTGGAACTTAATAAAGACCTGGTTGGCTATCTATGAACCAAAGATGAGACCAAAGTGAGCTCTCATGAGCTTGTTACAACCTTGCACAAAACCTGTGCAGAGTCAGTTGACACTGACTCAGTTGCACAGGGCAACTAAGACCCAATCCACAAGCTCATTTGGAGCTTTTAAAAAATTTGCTAAATTATACAAAAATGGTAATAATGAAATAGACCAAGAGAAGTTTTTAAAACAACAATTTTCAGTTAAATTGGCTTAAAAATGAAGCCAAGAAAATTCACTCCAGTTGGGTGAAAACAAGGTTTTTCAGTTTTGACTTTTAAAACAATTTGGACATTTTGACTTTGGTGAGTTTTGAAATCAATTTAAGGACTGAATGTGATGTTAATGGATGAAATGAGGATATCACAAGCTATGTTTATGAATTTAAAACACAAAACAAAACTTTGATTTGCACAAACCACAACAGTTAAGGAATTAAGACAGTGGGTATGTGATTTTGACTTTGACAGGTTACAGGCACATAAGTAAGACAGATATGAGTTAATTAGGATTTAACAAACATGAACCAACAGAATTGAACCACTGAGCTAGCCTCTAAAATAGATTAAGCAGCAATGCCAAACACACCTTTAATAACTGTTTTGTAATAAAAACTGAGCTAAACTCCTAACTAGCTAACACTATTGATCAAACTGAGCTTAAATATCCTAAATACAACTAAATAAACTAATTTAAACTAATGGTGACCACAGATACTTATACAAGTACAATATGCAAAATGGCTTGAAATTTGAAATTGAGAAACTCACTCACCAATGTCCAGCTTATTTCTCAGGCTAAAACCAAACCCAATATACTCTAACCTAGTCTAATCCAACCCCAAAGCAAGCTGCATCAACCCAAATATCATCACCATTCCCATTCTTGGCCTAGTTTGACTTTTGTTGACCATGGACCAAAACTGTTTGAAACTGAATTGTGAGTTTACCAAGAGCTTTAATAAGCTTAAGTGAGCTTATTTGAGATGAAATTGAACTTTTTAAAGCTTGCAAATAAGAATTTTAAACTGAGTTATACAACAGTAAATATGAAACCAGGAACTTATATAAAAACTTGAATTGAGAATCAAAAGCACACTACAAAGATGTTTTAACTTGATTGTGATATATAAAAGCTGAAATTACAACATTTTGATTTAAACTACAACATTTACTTAAGAAACGACATTAAGAAAAATAATAAAACTAACTACTTCCTTTTTTGCTTGCTTCTTTCTTCCTCTTTATAGCTCCAAATGCTTCTCTCTCCTCTTCTGAGCTAATCCCACTTGGTTTTACAGCCCTTGGATGAGTTCAAGCAATATTGGCCATAGATTGATTTTTGGCGGGAATTTTAGTTTTGACCTGCTGGGGTTGAGTGAGGGGAAGAGGATTGCATTAAATGCATTTTGTAGTTGTGTGGAGGTGGGGGGAACAAGGAAGGGATAAGGTGAGGAGGATAGTGTGTTGCAGGGCTTTGGCAGGGAAAGCAGTTGGGAAGAAGGAAAAGCGCGCCAAGGGGTGTTTGACTTATTTGTTTGACTGGCTATTAATAATAAAGGGGGGGTCACAAAACAGGGGTCCAAAGGCTGTGGCAGGGGTCAAAATGAATTATGACTAGGCCAAGGTTGTTAAGGGTTTAATAATACACAAGGACCTATTTGCAATTTTCTGAAAATACAAGGACCATTGCTGCCAATTTGCAAAGTTGCTCTAAAGGACCAAAAGTGACAAGCTTCCATACTACAAGGACCAAACTTGACATTTTCCAATTTTCAAGGGCCATTTCTGCCAAATTTCAAACTTGAAGGACTAAATTTGTAATTTCTCAAAACTTTTGATATTTTTCACCAAAGGACTAATTTTGACAACTTTTGATTTTAAAAGGACCTTTGGTGATTTATCTTTTGAAATTAAGGCTCAGGGACTATATTTGACAAATTTTGAAAGTTGGGGGACTGAAACTGCCAATTATGCAAACTTTGCTCATTTTTCATCTGATTTTAAACATTTTGCATCTGAAACATATAAAATGCAATTTTGGAATATTTTCAGTATTTTGATGCATTTCTGAGCATTTTTAATCGTTTTGCAGTTCAGATTTAACAAAAAATGATGAGTATTTACACACTCATCAATCCCCCACACTAAACTATTGCTAGTCCCTAGCAATCTTTTGAGAAAAACTTAATGGATTTGAATCTCTTTACCAAAAGCCATTACTTCTGGAGTAGCCAAATGTTTTAGTTCAAGTAAGAACCATGGTACACCGATAACCATGTGATTTTGAGCAAACCACCAGCTTCCAACGGATTTGGTTTGTCTTTACCAGAAGCCGTTTGCTCTGGACTAGCCAACTCTTAGATAAATTATCAATATTATCTTTGGTGAGCTGATTACCAATTATGGTTTTTCCACTGCCTTTACCACAAGCCATAAACTTGCGGGCTAGCCAACTCTTCACTACTTAAAGATATGGTGAGCTGAATACCATACAATTTTGGGCAAATTGCAAGCCGTCAACGGATTTGAGATATCTTTACCAAGACCGTTTGCTCCTGGATTAGCCAATCCTTTAGTTTATTAGACAAGGCGGACTGATAACCAATTGAGTAAGTGCAAAACACTTACTCCAAAAAAAAAATTTGGCCAAAAACGGGGGAATTAGGCGGATAATACATATGATAAAATTCGTGAGAATTCCCCCCCACACTTAGAAATGAATATTGCCCTCAATATTCAAAGTACTGGCTGTTATGCCGAAACAAAGAACGTAAAAGGGAAATACTAAGGCCATTATTTGAAAGGATTTTTTTTTTTTTTACTTATATATATATAACATGTGGGGCAACTCCCCCACACTAGGGTGGAACACATGGGTGAAAACCCATGTTTAGCTACTGTTTTTGATTACCGAGTCGCTAGCTTGACTCGACCCCGAATTAATTGGTTCATAGGGAAGCAAAGTGGAAGAGACAATCTCCATCGGACTTTCATTCAAGATGTTTGGATAAACATTGAAGTATGTGAAAGTTCCACACCGATGAGATATACATAGAACCGGCTCAAGATAATGGTACATGGAAATGCCGGGATCAAAGATAATGTCTTCATTCCCGAAGGAGTGAAGAACAGGAGAAGTGACAGAATATATGAAGAAAAGAAAGAAAATCATGATAGAAATCATGACTAACTCTTCATCCTCAATAGGAGAATTCATAGTTTCATGAATCTCATCAGTTAAGCTTGCTTGATCAAGACATATTATGGGAGTGTCTAGATCAAAGTAGAAATTATCATACTCCGGCGGAGATATGATATGAGTGAGTTCATCTGAGAACTCCATGAAGGTGAATGAATCATATTCAGAATTGATATGAGTGTGTTCACTGGTGAACTCCTCCAATGTACATGATTCATAATCGGGGAGAGAATTATGAGAGTGAAAAGTGGTACTGCCACCAATCTTCTCTCCCATATTATCAAAACAGAAAGCTTTCATTTCCGGATTAGAATCATCGGAAAGAATGTCACTACCCTTAATGGGGATAGGAGATGAAATTGGTTTCTCTTTGAAAGCCTCGATTTTAGAAATGAGAAGACTGACATTCAGTAATGTTGCAGGAAGTGCTTCATCTTTGATTTCAGTGTCAGTAACTTCATCATTCTCTTCTTCCAAGCTAACAAGCTCAGAAGGTAAATCTTCCACATAAACGATGTCTCCATAAGATAACGAATCATCATCATTAGAATCGGAGAACATCTCAACATGATCATTTTGGAAGACAAGAGGAGTAGGGATATCACACAAATGCTCGAGAATTCCCTGTGACTCTCTTGGGATTGGGACAAGGTTCTCAACACTAGACTTTATGAATTCGTCCGATTCCTTTTCAGGAACAGTGTCGAGATGCTCGTCCCCCATGTTCAGAGAGTGAGTGGGAGCCTCGGGTGTGATAGCAGTTGTTTGAGATGGAATCTCAACTGCTGGGATATCAACTGACTGAGGGAGTTGAGAAATATTATCTTTAAAAGGATAAAAACTCTCCTCGTCATCGTCATATAGAGTGCCTTGAGAAATTGGGAACGCCTTAGAGCTGCTTGCTCTAGGATTAATAATTCTTCCCTAGATTTGCGGGCCTCTCGTTCTTCTCGTTCTTCGGCCAGTTATTCTCCTATGGTCTTTTCACCACTCACTTGATTCTTAAAGTTACTAATCATATCATCAAGTGTTTTCATTGTGGTTTCAAAATCTTGGGAGATTTCTTGAGATAACGGCTCAGGTGGAGTTTGAACCGTATGGTGCTGTGGAGGTTGGAAATTGTCAAATCTGAGAGAGTCATGATTGTTACAAGGAAATGGATTCCCTATTTGACAATCAGAGCTGAAGTGGGGACCTCCACAGTACTCACAACAGTAAAACTGTTGAGTCAGGACTGGTGGATCATATGGATTTTGGTCATAACTAAAGCTCTGAGCATTACCGGAAAACTGTTCATAGACAAACGTGTTTCCGGATTGACACTCAAATCCTTGGTGAGGACCTCCACAAAATTCACAGCAGTAATGTTGATTATATGAAGATAAGTCGGGCTGTGGTGGGTAATTGGAAAAGTTTGAGGGGTCGTTAAATGAGTTCTGATTAGGATCATAATCAAATGAATTCCTCGAACCACAAAACAAACAACTCCCGTTATGAATATCATTACCATATTGTACACACGTACACCAACGACAGGGTGAACCAAAAAGAGGTTCACCACAACCGACGCAAGGAATAAACGACTTCATTTGAGAGTAATGAGAAAGAATCGGTTCATTCAAAGAATCAACAAAACCAATATGGTGATCCGAATGACTATCAAGTCTCGAAGAACATTTTGAAAAATCCGGAGGTGGGACAAGTGGTGTGCTCTGAGAGCTAGCAATTTCCACCACTTCCGTTATGGTCTCCGGTTCTGATTCTTGAGAAACGTGAAGATTAGGCAAGTCATTCTTGCTAGTCACCGGTGTTTGAACGGGTTCATCGTAATCAATTCTGATTCTCGACCTTTTTTCATCGGCTTGAATTTGTTCAATTAGATTACGGGCTCTAAATTCAAAGAGATTGTCCTCGTAACCCTCAGTGGGTGCTTGAGGTAACATTAACATTCGAAGGGTTCGGAAATATTAGAACGTATTTCGGGATGTGGCGTGGGGTCGAAATAACTTTGAAAAGACTTTTTGATGGATAATTCGCACAAATTGCAAAATTCGCTTGAACTAGGCCTTCCACAACGCTCACACACGTACTTGTGACAATGATGTTGATCCTTTTCCATACACCGAAGATGATCGTCGTCATTAAAATTAAACATATAGAGGGTTAAGAAGAGAATCAAATGGTCATGAGGAGTAGGGATGAAGAATCAAAGATGTGAGAGGGTAAAGATGGATATTTTTGGATTTTTGGATAAACATTTTGTAAAAATAAGAAAGAAAATCTTTTTGGATTTTTGATTTTTAAAAGAAAATATAAACACATACAGATGGTATAAACAAGGAGTGAATATTCAAATCACTAATCTGCTAAACGGAAGATAATCAGCACAGCTCCCCGGCAGCGGCGCCAAAAATTTGATCCCCGCCAAACCGTCAAGTTTTCTCACTCAAGCCGGCCACTTGTGAATGGCCGACCGTAACAAACTTAAAACGGTTCAAGCACGAATGCAATGAAGATCTGGGGAGTATAGTGTTTCCCCGGGTCGTTATGTCCCAGCGAGCTATGCAATGGATCACCAAACGTATAGTGATCGAGAGATTTGAACGGAAAAGGGATTAAGAATGATTATAACTAAGGAAAAAGCAAACAAATTACAGAGGCTTAAATGCAAATTAAAGGAAATTAAAAAGATAAAAAATATTAAATAAACGCTATCACTATTTTTAAAATGATGTTTTTGTTTTTATGTTTTTATAAAACTAGAAATTAAAACTACGTAACGTATAAATGAAAATATGAAACTAAAGCAATATTAATCCTAAAAATATGAAAATGATATTTTTACAAACCTAATGATAAAAGAAAATTTATAGAAAAAGAAAATTATTTTTATAACTATTAAATTAATTATTATTAATTAAAAACTATTTTTAACTATTAAATAATAACCTAAAATACAAGAAAATATGAAATAAAGCTAGAAAAATAAAATTATGACTTAGAAAAATCTAAAATATCAAACGAGAATTTTCAAAACTATTTTTGTATTTTTTCTGAATATTTTTCTATTTTCTAGGAATTAAAATCTATTTAAAACTACTTAAATTACTTAAAAATACAAATTTAACTAAGAAAAATCTAGAAAAATATTTTTTTGTCTTTTTATATTTATCTTAACTTAATAAAAATGAAAAATTATTTTTTTGAAACTTTTCTTAATTATTTGTATTAAATGCTAATTAAAAAGTGCTAAAAAGTAATTAAAATGCAGAAATATAGCAAAATGACTTGGAAAAATCTGAAAAATTCAAGATAAGATAAAAATAATATGAGGAATCTAGGAAAAATGGAAAAACAGGTGCTTATGTGGAGGAAAATGAGGCTGCTATGTCAAGTGCTTAAGAATAAGCACTTTAAATAAGCAAATGGAATCCAAAAGCCACCAACTGAATACAAAAGCTATAATAGGCTAAAGGAACTCAAAAGCAACAAGTTTCAACTGCTCTAAACCTCTATATTGCAACTTGATCAGATTTGGCTTATTTTGATTTCAAGTGCAAAAACAGTTTTGAGGTAGGCTACTTTAAGCTTAAGTAAAAGCTACAAAATAAGATGAAAATGAAAACCACAAACTGGAACTTAATAAAGACCTGGTTGGCTATCTATGAACCAAAGATGAGACCAAAGTGAGCTCTCATGAGCTTGTTACAACCTTGCACAAAACCTGTGCAGAGTCAGTTGACACTGACTCAGTTGCACAAGGCAACTAAGACCCAATCCACAAGCTCATTTGGAGCTTTTAAAAAATTTGCTAAATTATACAAAAATGGTAATAATGAAATAGACCAAGAGAAGTTTTTAAAACAACAATTTTCAGTTAAATTGGCTTAAAAATTAAGCCAAGAAAATTCACTCCAGTTGGGTGAAAACAAGGTTTTTCAGTTTTGACTTTTAAAACAATTTGGACATTTTGACTTTGGTGAGTTTTGAAATCAATTTAAGGACTGAATGTGATGTTAATGGATGAAATGAGGATATCACAAGCTATGTTTATGAATTTAAAACACAAAACAAAACTTTGATTTGCACAAACCACAATAGTTAAGGAATTAAGACAGTGGGTATGTGATTTTGAC
>BPTQ01000008.1:97187654-97251678 GCA_019973895.1 Chrysanthemum seticuspe
AATGAATAACAAGAACTTTCCCAAAAAGAAGTTCATAAGGTGTTTTAAGATGTGGTCTAGTAATGGACACTCGATTTAGTACATAACAAGCTGTACCAACAGCTTCAGTCCAAAACATGGTTGGAAGTTTAGAGTCTGCCAGCATTGATCTTGCAGCCTCTATTAAGGTCCTATTTTTTCTTTCTGCCACCCCATTTTGTTGAGGGGTTCTTGGAGTGCTATAGTCCCTTTTTATGCCTTTTGACCTACAGAGTTCTATTAGTACATCATTCTTGAACTCTGTCCCATTATCACACCTAATTCCTTTCACCTTTTTGTTCAACTGATTTTCAATAAGGGTAACAAAGTCTGTCAACACTACCGATGTTTCATCTTTGGTCCTTAGAAAGAATACCCAACAAAATTTGCTATAACCATCAGTGATCACCAGACAAAAATATTTATGATCAATGCTTCTCACTTGAGTTGGACCAAACAGATCCATATGAAGCAGCTGAAGAGGTTCAGAAATAATGCTTACTGCTGTAACAGGAACACCTTTGTATGAGGCTCTGTGCTGCTTTCCTTTGTTGCATGCAACACAGTTATGATCATTGGTGAAAACTTTGGAAGGAAGACCTTGAACAAGGCCCAGTTTAGAGAGCTGGTTTATGGTCTTGAAGTTGACATGGGCCATCCTTCTGTGCCATTTGGTGGACTCATCCACGGATGCTTTAGCCACCAAACACGTTAAGTCACCTGCTGGTTTGACATCAGTTAAGTTGAATGTATAAAGATTGTGACTACGAGGAACTTTCAGCAGAATTAAAGTTTCTTCTGGGAGTTTGAAGTCTTTAGATAGCACAAGACATTCATCCTCTGTGAAGAGTACTTTGTTCTTGGTGTCATAGATTTGTGAGACTGAAAACAAATTGAAGTGTTGAAGTTCCTTGACATAATATACATTCTCAAAGTCCAGCTGAGGTGTTTTGATGGTCCCTTTCCCAGTAATTCTGCCATCACTTCCTCCAAAGGTTACATTGCCTCCTCCTTCAATGGATACAAAGTTATGCATCATATCCCTGTTTCCTGACATACTTCTAGAACAACCACTGTCAACAATTCCAACATCTTTATGCTTAAGGGGATGATCCTACAACAACAACAAAAATATACAGAAAATTAGTACACTATGGAGGCTCAAGTCATTGCTGACTTGAACCTGCCTTGTGGATCATATGAGTTATGCCATGTAGAAGTATAAGATCCACTATTGTTCTTGGGTTTCCATTGAAACTTAGGTCCTTGTTTATTCCAAGAACAACCTACTGAGGTCTTGACAGCAGCATCCCAATACCCTTTCCCATCAGTCATAGGGTTAACATATCTAGGCCAAAAACCATTTTTAAAATATTCACTGGTTGGTTGAACATATGGTTTTACAACTGGTCTCCTCCAAGGAAAAGGAGTATTGTTATAAGTTGCTTGTGGAACATAAGGTGGTATATCATTAACATTGGTCCACTTTGGTCTAGATTTCCTAGAATCACCACACCTATTCATCCTTTGCTCATGATAATCACAATCCTTAATTAAATGAAATTTACTTCCACACATAAAACATGTCTTCTGTTTAGAAGATTTATTCAAACCAAAAGATGTGTTATTACAAGCAGAAGTATTCAAACCAAAACCATGAAAAGAATTGTTTTTAACAGTACTATTATGCAAAGAATTAAAAAGCAAGTCTTCAGAGGCAACTGTCTTGGAAGTGGATTCCTTGGCAGCAACTCTGACATTCTTATTGGTAGTCTTGGGTGCAGGCAGGGGTGATGACTTGGGAAGGTCAGACTTGTCATTTGAATCACACTCTGTAGACCCTTGCTTGGAGGACTTGTCACTGTTAACACAAGAGACAAAGTCATTAGAAGAAGTATCAGGGTCTGGCAAGTCCTTTGACTTTTTGCCATACAGATGGTGTGATCCATCAAAGTCAACAGAAATAGAAAGGTCAATGGGCATGTGCTCACCTCTAATAGGTCCACGTACAGCATGTAGTTGACCTTCTTTGACAAAATTAGCTAATTTGGCTGGTGTAGATTTACGTGTGTCATCCCTAGCTTCTAAGCCAACATATTTCTTAAAACCTAAAGCCACTGTAGAGTTAGAAGCTTGACTACTATAAATAAAACCAGCTAACTTATTTCCATTCATTATCCATTCTTTATGCCTAGCAATTTCCTCATTAAGTTTCTCCTTAAGCTCTAAATTCTCTGACTCTACATATGCTCTTAACTTCTCAGACCACTTTAACTCATTTTTAGCACATTCGAGATCCCTTTCTAAAACACCTATTTTCTCATCATAAGCTATTTGATTCTTCTGAAACCAAACCTTTTGTCTTTCTAGTGTTTTTAAAGCCTGTTTATAAGCTTCAACTTCCACATAGCATTCATTATATTTAGGTTCCAAAATATCATAAGCTTCTTTGAGTATATTATAACGCTCACTACAACCAAACAAACAGTTTTGTACCTGAGAGATGCCCATCAAGGCAATCTGATCATGCCTATCCTCTGAAGCACAGCTCGCAATCAACCCAACATTATCATTACCAGGACCATCATTATCATCCTGCTCATGTTGCTTCCAGTCCACATTGCTATCAAGAGTGACCAAAGCAGCTGATCCCTTTGAAGTTCCTACCTCCTTCTGATACTGCTGATAAGAAGAGTATCTTGTCTCATCACCAGCTTTACTGTCTTTGCATTCTCTAGAAAAGTCACCCATCTGTTGACATGTGAAGCATTTAACCTTCCTCTTGTCAAACCTTGCTGGATCTCGTCCTTTGAATCTAAACCTTCTGCCAGCTTTGCGCTCAAAGTTCTTGATATCCATGGAAAGCATGGCCACCTGCCACCTCAGCTTCATCTCTTCCATCTCAAGTGGGTCCACCTGATCAAAATCCTCATATGCCAAATCCTGCTGAGGATCATAATCAGCAAAGAAGGATCCAAGAACATCTTCCATTATACTACTCGATTTAGAATAAGAACTTGATGAAGGAGCAGCATAAGATGATGATGAATATGGGCTTGGACCATAACTTGTCTTTGGAGTAGAGGCTCCAACGAATGCAGTGTGACTTGCAGAAGAAGATGATCTAAAAGGGCTTCTTACATCATGTTCAAGAGCTTTAAGTTTGTGGTACAGCTCATCAAACGTAATCATATCTAAGCCACCTTTAGCTTTTAAAGCAATGCTTACGTGTAGCCAGGATGGAGGTAAAGACCTCAGAAACTTAGAATTACAGTCATCATTATCTGGCTTTGCCTGCAGCTGATTTAACTGACTTAAAATCTTGTGAAACTTGTCATAGCCCTTGTGAATTCCTTCCTCTTCAGAGATTTGAAAGTCCTGAAACTGTTGTCTCAGCATGGACTTCTTCAGTCTCCTAGACTCCTCATTCCCACCGAACTTTGCCTTAATTGCTAACCATATATCCTTAGCATCTTGCATGAAGTGAAAATCACTCAAGTGATCCTTAGGAATAGCTTGAAGAAGAATGGTTCTGACCTTGGTTTCTCTCTGAACCGCCAGCAATTCTTCAGCAGATTTGGGAGGAACATTCATCATCTTTCCCGTAGCATCCGTGGTAGTTCTCTTCAAACTGTTTCCCTTCAAGACTATCTCCCATAGATTCCAATCAATGTTGGAGATCCAGTTCTACATCTTCATCGCCCAAAGATCATACTCCTCCCTTTTTAGGTAAGGAAACTTAGCATTGCTATTAGAGAGACTTAGTTGTTGCAGATGGGTGGAGTTTTGGTTGTTGGTGATTTCAGTATCAACATCTGATCCAGGCATGATGATTTTGTTATGGTTGTATGGGTGTTCAGAAAAACTTGTCCTTAGTATCGTAGAGACTCTCACGAGGCTCTGATACCACTTGTTGAAACAAACAGACCTTGATAGATCTTGAGCTCGTGGATCGTTATATATGCCTATGTAATCACAAGCACAATAAAAGACAATCTCTACTACTTATATTTATCAGCGGAATATAAAAACAAGTAACAAATAACTAAGAACTCTGTGATCCTCTATGGATCGTTATAATAACTAAAACTGTGTTTTTCCAATCGGTACATAACTCATTCTAATGTGTTCCTTTTATAGACAAGGAACCCTAAACAAAACCCTAAACCGTTTCCCAAGAAACGTATAAACATAAAACTAAATAAGATATACACAATCACTTCCTAATAAAGCTCATGTATATCTAAACTAAATATACTAAACACGGAATAATCACTTCCGCAGAAACAAACTAATAACTATTATACTTCATCAGATTATGTCTTCGGCAGAATCCACTCTTCTTCAGCAGAATCCCTTCAGCAGTAATTTCAGCATAATCCAAACTTCACATAATTCCCAACAAAAGTTTTACAGGAAACAAAGGTCCATCATTTTCAAAACCGAACACATCTAGGAGACCTAATAATGTTTATCCGAGAAGTAACCATCAAATGGGATGGAATCCAAATATGCAAAATGGCTTTTCCATTTCAAAACTTTGCACCATGGAATCCATACTCACCTTATCCATATATGTCTAACATGAATGGAATGATTAACACTAATGGACCCATGAACAAATGGAGACCAAACTTGTGAGTTAATTGTTTTCTTAGGTGTGCTTAAAGGTCGACCTAGATCCGGATGAATGGATCAAGGATAGTGGGTGCACGAGGCACATGACCGACAATAAAGATCTATTATCCACTTATGAATCCTTCAATGGAGAAAATGTGGTATTTGGAAATAGCAAAAGCAAAATCATCGGTAAAGGTACGATTTCTAACAAATCTCTAACCATTAACGATGTGTGTCACGTAGAAAACCTAAACTTTAACCTCTTAAGTATAGGACAAATATGTGATAAGAAGTGCAACGTACTTTTTAACGAAACCGGTAGTAAGATATTGAAAAACGGTATCACCATAGGTAGAGGAATTAGGAAACATGGAGTCTACGTCATTAAAATCCGTAATGAACCTAAAGAAAAACTTTGTCTTACTTCTATGGATGATACTTCGACCTTTTGGCATCGAAGATTGGGTCATGCCAATTTGCGACTTCTTCAATCGCTATCATCAAAAGATCTAGTAAGAGATCTACCAAAATTAAAATATGAACATCACTTTTGTGATGCTTGTAACATAGGAAAACAAGTCCATTCTAGTCACAAAGCTAAAAACATGGTGTCTACAACTAAGTGTCTAGAGTTAATACACATGGATTTATTTAGTCCATCTGCTATCCAAAGTTATGGAGGCAACTACTACACTTTGGTTATAGTGGATGATTACTCTAGGTAAACATGGACTAAATTTTTAAAGAACAAAACTGAAACGTTCGATTACTTTGAAATATTAAGTAAGAAAATCCAAATACAATTAGGAAGTCCTATAGTGTCTATTAGAACGGATCATGGTAGGGAATTCGATAATGAAGTGCAATTTGGAGCCTTTTGTGACGCTAATGGTATTACTCACAACTTCTCGGCTCCTCGCACTCCACAACCGAATGGGGTAGTTGAAAGAAAGAATAGAACCCTGCAAGAAATGAGTCGCACCATGCTAAATGAGCAATCCATACCTCAAAAGTGTTGGTGCAATGCCGTTGATACATCAACGTACATACTTAACCGAGTCTTAATTAGACCATTTCTAGGAAAAACTCCATATGAGTTACTTTGAGGCAAAAAGCCTACGCTAAATCACTTTAAAGTCTTTGGTAGCAAATGTTTTCTACTTAACACTAAAGATTACCTTACAAAATTTGATCCTAAGTCAACCAAATGTATCTTTTTAGGTTACTCATCTAATAGCAAAGCTTATGTCATATTAAATAAAAAAACAATGAAGATTGAAGAGTCATTAAACGTAAAATTTGATGAGAGTCCACTCAAACCCACTCTACCTCTTGTCGATGACGAGAATGTCGAGGGTGAAGCTATTGAAATAAAGAAAAAGACAAATGAAGAAGAAGAAACTTTAAATAATGAAATCATAAATATTAAAGAGTCTAAAGATCACCCCGTAGATAAGGTCACAGGAAAGTTAAACGAAAGAACCATAAGGTCTCAAGTCCAAAATCAAAGTAGCTTATTTTGTTTTGTCTCAACCATAGAACCTAAGAATACACAAGAAGCCATAAAAGATGAAAGTTGGGTAATGGCTATGCAAGAAGAATTAAATCAATTTGTTTCTAACGATGTTTGTACACTCGTCCCTCCACCTAGTAATCAAACCATAATAGGGACAAAATGGGTATATAAAAACAAGTTAGATGCAAACGGTGTAGTGTCTAGAAACAAAGCTAGACTCGTTGCCCAAGGGTATAATCAACAAGAAGGAATAGACTTTGATGAGACCTATGCCCCCGTGGCTAGATTAGAGTCTATAAGAATACTTCTTGCTTATGCTTGTGCTAATGATCTTAAGCTTTATCAAATGGATGTCAAAAGTGCTTTTCTAAATGGTTTTATTAATGAAGAAGTATATGTAGCTCAACCTCCGGGCTTCATCGATTTTGAAAAACCTAAACATGTGTATGAGTTAAAGAAAGCCCTTTACGGTCTTAAACAAGCTCCAAAAGCTTGGTATGATAGACTCAAGTCATTCTTAATAAAAAGAGAGTCACATATAATCATTGTTCATATATATATGTAGATGATATTATATTCGGATCCACTTGTCAAGACATGTGTGATGATTTCTCTAAAATCATGCATGACAAGTTCGAGATGAGTATGATGGGAGAACTTAGTTTCTTTCTTGGTCTACAAATCAAACAAGTAGAAGATGGTATCTTCTTTAATCAATCTAAATACATTAAGGAGATGTTAAAGAAATTTGGTTTAGAAGAGTCAAAACCCATAAGGACACCAATGTCATCCGACACTAAACTCACAAAAGATGAAGACGGCAAATCCGTTGATAACACAAAATACCGTGGCATGGTTGGTAGTCTTCTCTACCTCACGGCTAGTCGGCCGGATATCATGTTTAGTGTTTGTCTATGTGCTAGGTTTCAAGAAGATCCTAAAACATCACATCTAGAAGCCGTCAAAAGAATATTTAGGTACATTAAGGGTACGACTCAATTAGGATTGTGGTATCCTAAGGGTACGGGGGTAGAAACAATTGTATATGCCGATTCTGACCATGCAGGTGATTATGTTGACCGAAAACGTACAAGTGGGGTATGTACTTTTATGGGATGTTGTTTAACATCTTGGTTCTCAAAGAAGCAAACGACATTGGCCATATCAACAACCGAAGCCGAATATGTCTCCGCCAACAAAGCATGCCAACAAGCACTATGGATGAAACAAGCGTTAGTTGACTACGACATTCACCTAAGTGACATAGCCATTCTTTGTGACAACAAAGGTGCCATCGACTTAAGCAAGAATCCAGTATTGCACTCTCGCACCAAGCATATAGAGATTCGTAATCACTTCTTAAGAGACAATGTTCAAAAGGGGAACATCTCTATTGAGAAGGTAGCGTCCGAAGACAACATAGCCGACGTCCTCACTAAACCATTGAAGCGGGAACAATTCAACCTACTTCGTCTTGGTCTTGGTCTCATGGAACAATCGTCGTAATTAGCTTTTAAACTCTACAAGGTATGTAAACACTAGCCTTCTTTTTTCTGAGTCTAGGATCTCTATTTCACACACAACGCACAAGCAATACGAGAATTTTCAAAACCCAAGATAAGTTTTTACTTATAACTCGTACTTTCATAGCTTTCTCTTATTTTTTCAAGGCAAGTACCTTTTGAAAACACGTAATTGCATACCTATTTTTTTTAAGGATAAACGTTTTATTCACACAAATAAATCTCTTTTCAAAATGTTTTCTAAAAGGATACCTCTTCCCGTATCACTTTCATAAAAGACATTTCTCACGTCTAGGACAAACCGCTTTTTCATTATTAATACAAAGTAAAAACACGTTTTCATTGCATATCATGTCTTTTGAATGCTAAAGAGGACACATAACTAATATGTGTTTTTGGGTACATTCATTTAAGCAACAATGAATTAGGAGCACTCGGGTTATCTCACATAATAGTGTGCTTTTTCACTTCTAGTTTATTTTTCTTTTCTTTTTAGGAGTCGAGATAACCGCAACTCTAAATGGTTTGCATATAGGCACACACTAGGCACAAATGTTTCCAAAAGGAAAATTTTGAGCTGCCTGAGTCACCAGTACCACCGATCCCAGCCTTAATGCTGGACGGTTCCCTCAAGGGAAGGATCCGTGGGATCTGTGAGACAGAAGCTTAAATTATCTTCTATTTTTCTCACTTTGGATGAAAACTTCTATATTTTCATCAATTTTCTTATTTTTTTGGAGTATGCTACTTAATGCTTGTGTTCTCATGATCACATGCCTTAAATTTATATCTAATCATTAGATTTTAATCTACATTTTGGGTCAAGCATTCATTACAATGCATTATTTTTCTATAAATAGGATTCCCAAAATGCTTTCATACTCATCACCCTCAACCTCACAAACAAACATCATCATGTCATCCAAAAGATCTTCCAACATAGATGAATCACCTAGTGCAAACAATCCCTTTCAAGAAATCCAAAATTTTGTCCTCCCACCTTCCAAAGTACCACCTAGAAAAACCGCACGGATTAGCATCCGGCCTTGTTGCTTAAGAAAACCATCATCAAATGGTTCATCACCAACCACTCATTCACCACAAAATGATTCCATTATAGCACCTCCTTCATCTCCAACAAGTACACCAACTTCATCAACCATTAAATCCCCACCTAAGGTCACTCTTTTGGAACTCCTTAAGACTCAAACAAGATCCCAACAAACCAAGCAAAAGGAACTAGTCTTTTTGACAGCTCCCACTTCTCTAAACACAATCTTCAAAGACCTTGAAACCTCACCACCTTTAGATCCCATTATGTTACAAGAACATCTAGGCTCTTTTCCACCACCACTTCCAAACATTCCGGACTTTGATCCGTATTTTCCAACTTTTCCACCACAACTTCCGCATCTCACAAATCAAAATAACCCGGAAAACTTCCGCACTCATTACCCACATCACTTACATTGTGAACATTGCCAATCCACTAGGGATCTTGCAATAGAAATCAGGGAAGAAATGCGAGTCATACTTAACCTCATCCTTGATCGCATCAACATCATTACTCACCAAAACTTCCATCCATAACCTTACGCAAGCATGGAAGGAATCATTCTTATTATTTTTAGTATTTTCTTTTGAGTCATTTTTAAGAACAAGTATTGTTCTTAGTTTTACATGCTTGTATGTGGTATAAATACCACTACTGATAACGCTACACGCGTCGTTCGGGGTCAAAGGAACTTCCTTTTTGTCGAGCAAGTATTTCAATACCCTAGGCAGTGGACCTAATCGTTGTAGTGTAGTATTAGGATAAGCCACGGGAATTGATATCGTTCTCTTGGGGAATAGGAATGCTAGTGAGAAGTTACTACGCTAAGGTTGGGGTTGAGGAAGATTATATTTTTTTTATCTTTTTATGTTTTTTTAGGAAATGGAAAGGTACGAATTTCGGGGTTTGAGTTTGGGGGGTTGGTATTTCTACCGATTACTCTACTTATCTAATTATCTAATCTAGTGGTAGTCTATGTCTAATTATTGTGTGCTCGTATGATGATTTAAAGATGTGTTTACTTAGGTTTTATTACTCCTTAATTATTTCCTATTGATGGTTGAATTGTCACGTCCTTATTCTTAATTGCGTTGTGTGTCTAAGGTCGTAGGGTATGCGTTTATCCCTAACTCTTTGAAACTACCAAAGGTTATTGCCTACAAAATCTCTAGGATATATAAACTTAACACTAAGGTACTCTTCGGATGGTTTAGCCTACAATGACTCTAGGTACTATAAGCTAAGGTTCACAAAGATTAATCAAGCATTAACTACACAACAGATGACCTATCGTAATACTAGATCATTAACAATTAAGATAAGAGACAACCAATCAATATTCAATAATTAAGTTTCATATTTCCTAAGCAAACACACAAGTAAATTAGCCGGACATGGGAAACATGCAAGCAAACACACAATTAATTGAAGACATACTTGAATTAATAAAGTAAAACACTTATCTTGATGTAAGATAGGGTATGGAACCCTAAAATACTGTACAAGACAGCCTTGGTTCGGTTTAGGTTTTTACTCCAAAGACTACATACTGAAAACTAAAAATTCAGATTCTATATATAAGATTACACATGCGACAGCGTCACCCTTTGATTTGTGATGCCTTCGGGTCGCCGTTATTAGGGGTTTCGTCTTGGCCACGTTAGTCTTGCGACGGCGTCAGCTTATGCCTGTGACGCCGTCCTCTTCAGTCTCTGAAGTCGTCTGGATCAAATCTAGGCCGTCTGAGTTGTGATGCCCTACTCTTTTAAAACCTGAAGCCGTCACTTGTAAATGAGCAATTTGGCTACTGAGCCGTCACAAAAGTTGTCCGACGGCGTCGCAAGTTTGTGCCTGACGCCGTCCCCTTCAGTTCCAGCAGCCTGAGTGTCTCGATTCTTGACTTTGGCCATTTTCTTCGTATATTCGCGCCTTTTCGTCCGGATAAGTGCCATTCCAGCATTTTGCCTTCAAGATACCTAAAAAGTGAAAAGGAACGATATTAAGTAATAACGGATACAAAATTGATCAAATAAGGGCTTAAACGACCCCTAAAAAAGGTACATTTTAAAACCTTATCAAATATCCCTACACTTGGTATTTGCTTGTTCTCAAGCAAATGTGCTTTTAGCCAATTAATTTATAAGTTAGAGGTCATGAAGCATTAGTTTAGAACGATTCACAACACATATAAGCCCCGCAAAAGTCATAACAAGCACGGAAATTACATACTAGAACCTCACATGGGGTGTTTGGATACTCACATCTCTCGGGTGTATATGAAATATAACAAGTTGGAAATGGAGGATAAACACTCATTAACCGGTCCTAGTATATAGATTACCATAGGCTTGAGACTAGATCAAACCTCCATCGCTTTGGCGTAAGCACCTAGGAAAGCCTATCCAAGAGGTCTTTTAAAGGGTTGTAATGATATGCTTACGGTAGGGAAACAAAGGGTTTGGTGGGATAGTCTATTTAGTGGTGGCAAGTCAAAAATCTTAATGTTACAAGCACGCGAAGAATGGCGTTGCTAAGCCAAGACTCGACACTCTAAACTCTAGATAACTGAAACAAACAAACATAATTTTAAAGATAGATGTAGGATGGTAGCCCGTATGTTTTTTTGTTCAACACTCTATTTTTTTTTCTTTTTCTCTCTTTTTCGATTTTATTTTTCATACACTTTTACTTTACCATCCTCTACGATAACAACAAAATGATAGGGATTTATAGGCACATCCCTACACTTGAGTTTTTATTACTCTAACACTAATTTGACCCGAATTGAAAAGATCAAAACACTTGGAGTACATTATTATGCAAATAAAGGGAATTTGAATTTAACGTTCCCTTCCCGTCATCTCATAAAATTTAACTTTTCCCATGAGTCCCAATCGTCCCAAAACTGTGTACAAAGGATATGACTTGACTTAGCAACTTATGCAAGCAACTAGATAATTGAACTAAGGGTTAAGTGTGATAACAATAATGCACTAAAAGAGAGTGCATACAAGGTAGGATAAGGCGATTTGGGTGTACATTTGGGGGTGGATTGTAAACAATGCTCTTCATTGATATTCTGGAAAACCGAAACATCACGAGAACCGCGAAAAGGATAGGCTCTGAGGGGTTAACTAGGGGTATCGTGTACTAAAGATGAGTACAACGCAAGGGTGTGGGGGAATTACTTAACCGATGTGGAAGAAGTAATTATATTACAGGTATCAAACAAGGGTTATCCTAATGCCTCTTATCATTTAGTTATTCCTAACTACACAAGTGTAGTCTTACTAGCGATCTCGGAATGCATCACAAAACAAGTTTTAGAATCTATTATACTACCGGTTCACACTATAAGCATTAAAGATGAATACTTTAATTCCTACTAATCTAAGGGCGATCCTCATATTTTGGGTAGAATTTAAGTGGTAAAGGGTTTTTGTGCTAGTCATATAACTTCCTATCCATGAGACGCTTTATTAAGACTAATGGCCCACTCCTATATGTCATAAAATTTTTTAAATTTGGTGCCAAAATCACCCTAACCGACATTTCTCATGGTTTATTACACAAATGATATTGGACAAGGCAAATAGTCAAGGATAAGCATAGTTTCAAAGTTCCCGTTTTATTTTCCCTCCCTACACTTAAACTGAACATTGTCCCCAATGTTCCCCGAAAGTATCAAAGTTATGATAATGGAAGGTAATTAAAAACAAAAGAAACTAATACTCCCCTGATTAGCTCGGTAGGTTCCGTGTGAAGTAGTGGTTAAATTCTTCTCCAAGAAGAATGTATGCGTGAAAAGCTCCATCCAATCTTATGTTTCTTCTTCTTGATAAATAAAACCTGCACACTTTAAGAAAACAGACAACCCAAAGCATCAAACCGAACAAAGAAAAATCACAACAAGATGTAATTGCAGACTTAAATAAGATATAATGCTTGTGGAATGGATGTTTGCAGATTTTCTAGAAAATTAAGACCTAGAAAATTCCAAAAATTTATAAGTATCACAGAAAACGAGAAAAAGTTAGAAGTTGTTTCTACTCATCCTGACGCCGTCAGGTTGCGATCCTGATGCCGTCAGGTTATCCTGACAAAAACTGGTCTGCGATTTTCTGGAAAAAATTCTGGAAAATTTATATCTTTAGAATCTGGAAAAAATTTCTGCAAAACATCCATTATGACTCTTAACAAGCATTTGACTCTAACAAACACACATGTATACCTTTTTAATAATTATAATTCTCATGTTCACGTTCTTTTAAAAATGTGTGTAATCCTCCCTACACTTATCCCTTTTGTAAAATACCTTTATATGTAATTAAGACGAGGTTAAAGACAAAATAAAGCATTTTCACAAATTCAAACATGAGAACATACAATAATGAAAAGATATATGACACACAAATAAAAATGAAAAACAAATACACATGGGTTGCCTCCCAAGAAGCGCTTGTTTTTGTTCGAGTCACGAGCTTGACTCTACCCTTATTTAACAGATAAAGGGGAAGTTTTTCCTACACTTAAGCTTAAGTGCGGGTGATAGTAGCGATACACATCCTTAGGGTGGAAATTTGCTACGTGAGGAGAGGGTGATTGATGTAGTACTAAAACAAGATAACACAAATTGATCCTGTTGATTCACACGAATGCCAGGAACAACTCTTCCAATAATCGTTGATTCACCGAATACCGATTACTAGGATAATTCTTAGCAAAAAGCTGCCAAAAATAGACTTTTCATATTTCTTGGAACTGATTATCCCACATTACAAAGGAACTATTAAATAGGACTACAAAACAGAAACGGGCCTTAAAAGACAAACGGGCCGAAAGTTATTACAAAAACAAAGTCCAAAAAAGACCCGAAAAAACACTAAAATGCAAATAACTCATAAAATAGAGTGTTTCGGGGCTCGGAAGTTCTGGAAACCGACAAAGTCAGTTTCCCATCATGAGCTCCTCGTTCCAAGCTTCGATTTGACTGGTAATTCGCCTAAAACGGAGCCCCGTAGCCCAAGTTATGCCCATTTTAGTGAGGCCCCTTTTGTCACACGATCTTGGGCCTCCAGAAACATCATAGCCTGCTCATCAACACTTGGGCCCACATCATTCCCCCCTGGGTAGACAAAATTCGTCCTCGAATTCACAGCAAGATCATCATCAGAAGAATCACCATAGTAAGGCAACAAGTGTTTCACATTAAACACATCTGAACATCGTATATGGCTCGGTAATTTCATACGGTAAGCATTGGAGTTAATTTTGTCAACAATTTCCAATGGGCCAATTTTCTTAGCGGACAATTTATTATACTCACCAACCGAGAAACGATCCTTAGTTAAAACAGCCCATACAAAGTCACCTACTTCAAAATCCACATGCCTCCTCTTTTGATCAGCATCTTGTTTGTACTTTGAGTTAGCTCGAACCAAGTTGTCATGAACAGCTTTATGAACTTCATGTAACCCTTCAACAAAATCCTGCACTTTTTTTGGAATAGAACCAGAAATAGGAAGAGACATTAAATCAAGAGGACCACGTGGTTGAGCAGAATAAACCACCTGGAACGGACTAAACCCAGTGCTCCGATTAACAGCATGATTATGAGCAAACTCAGCTTGACATAACTTCTGATCCCATGACTTCACATGATCACCTACTAAGCACCTCAACAGATTTCCAAGAGACCGGTTAACAACTTCAGTCTGCCCATCAGTTTGGGGATGATAAGCACTACTAAAATTGAGTTGAGTATTCACCATCTTCCACAAACTACGCCAAAAATGACTTAGAAACCGAGTGTCACGATCAGAAACAATAGATGAAGGCAAACCATGTAAACGATATACATCGCGAAAGAAAAGTTGAGCCACATTGACTACATCTGTTGTCTTCTTGCATGCAATAAAGTGTACCATTTTAGAGAAACGATCAACAACAACAAATATTGAATCATTACCCCTTTGAGTACGAGGTAACCCCAACACAAAATCCATGCTGATATCAACCCATGGCTGCAAAGGAACCGGTAAAGGCATATAGAGTCCTGCATTAGTAGCTGTACCCTTTGAAACTTGGCAAATACGACACCGCTTGACATAATGTTCCACTTCTTTCCTCATAGTAGGCCAGAAATAAGAAGCTTGCACCAACTGTAAAGTGCGATCACGACCAACATGTCCCTCGCCATGTAATTCCTTAATAATTTTCAAGCGAAGGCTAGAATTAGGAATACATAGTTGATTCCCTTTGAAAAGAAAACCATCATGTAGAAGGAAATCTGGTTTTTGGCCAGATTGCACACCCTGCATAACAACAGAAAAATATGGGTCAATGGTTAACTGCTCGCGAATGAAATCCAGTCCTGGAACATCAACCCTCATAGATACAAGCAGATTACTCCTCCTGCTTAAGGCATCAGCGACCCGATTCCTAACACCAGTCTTGTGTTTGACCACAAAAGTAAACTTTTCAAGAAATGCCAACCAACGCCCATGCTTATGTGACACCTTATCTTGAGTGCGAATATGCCTTAAAGAATCATGATCAGTGAACAAAACAAACTCCTTATGAAACAGATAATGGCGCCAATGCTTTATAGCTTGAACAATAGCATAAAACTCCAAGTCATAAGTAGTGTACCTAGACTTTGGCTCTGTCAATTTCTCACTAAAATAGGCAACAGGTCGACCACCTTGACTGAGAACCCCGCCAATTGCAACCTTTGAGGCATCAGTATGAAGCTCAAAAACTTGAGAAAAATCAGGCAATACCAGAATTGGTGCTGTAGTGAGCTTTTCTTTGATAATCTGAAAAGCGAATTCTGCCTCCTCCGTCCACACAAATGACTTTCCCTTCATGCAATCTGTCAATGGAGCCATGATGGAACTAAAATTTGGGATGAACCGCCTATAAAAAGAAGCAAGCCCATGAAAACTACGAACTTCAGTGATGGTAGTTGGAGTTGGCCACCCTTGAACAGCTGCTACTTTAGACTCATCCACCTGTATTCCATCACCGGAAATAACATACCCCAAGAACAGAACCTTAGGGGTCATGAACACACATTTCTTTGTGGCTGCATAGAAACTATCCTTGCGAAGTAAAGTCAAGACCTGCTTCACATGGATAAGATGCTCACTAAAAGAAGTACTATAAATGAGAATATCATCAAAATAAACAACCACAAACTTCCCAATAAAAGGCCTGAGCAATTGGTTCATCACACGCATAAACGTACTAGGTGCGTTTGACAAACCAAAAGGCATCACCAACCATTCATACAACCCTTCACGAGTCTTGAAGGCAGTCTTCCATTCATCACCAGGTCTAAGACGGATTTGGTAATACCCACTCTTCACTAAAATGCAAATAACTCATAAAATAGAGTGTTTCGGGGCTCGGAAGTTCTGGAAACCGACGAAGTCAGTTTCCCATCATGAGCTCCTCGTTCCAAGCTTCGATTTGACTGGTAATTCGCCTAAAACGGAGCCCCGTAGCCCAAGTTATGCCCATTTTAGTGAGGCCCCTTTTGTCACACGATCTTGGGCCTCCAGAAACATCATAGCCTGCTCATCAACACTTGGGCCCACATCATTCCCCCCTGGGTAGACAAAATTCGTCCTCGAATTCACAGCAAGATCATCATCAGAAGAATCACCATAGTAAGGCAACAAGTGTTTCACATTAAACACATCTGAACATCGTATATGGCTCGGTAATTTCATACGGTAAGCATTGGAGTTAATTTTGTCAACAATTTCCAATGGGCCAATTTTCTTAGCGGACAATTTATTATACTCACCAACCGAGAAACGATCCTTAGTTAAAACAGCCCATACAAAGTCACCTACTTCAAAATCCACATGCCTCCTCTTTTGATCAGCATCTTGTTTGTACTTTGAGTTAGCTCGAACCAAGTTGTCATGAACAGCTTTATGAACTTCATGTAACCCTTCAACAAAATCCTGCACTTTTTTTGGAATAGAACCAGAAATAGGAAGAGACATTAAATCAAGAGGACCACGTGGTTGAGCAGAATAAACCACCTGGAACGGACTAAACCCAGTGCTCCGATTAACAGCATGATTATGAGCAAACTCAGCTTGACATAACTTCTGATCCCATGACTTCACATGATCACCTACTAAGCACCTCAACAGATTTCCAAGAGACCGGTTAACAACTTCAGTCTGCCCATCAGTTTGGGGATGATAAGCACTACTAAAATTGAGTTGAGTATTCACCATCTTCCACAAACTACGCCAAAAATGACTTAGAAACCGAGTGTCACGATCAGAAACAATAGATGAAGGCAAACCATGTAAACGATATACATCGCGAAAGAAAAGTTGAGCCACATTGACTACATCTGTTGTCTTCTTGCATGCAATAAAGTGTACCATTTTAGAGAAACGATCAACAACAACAAATATTGAATCATTACCCCTTTGAGTACGAGGTAACCCCAACACAAAATCCATGCTGATATCAACCCATGGCTGCAAAGGAACCGGTAAAGGCATATAGAGTCCTGCATTAGTAGCTGTACCCTTTGAAACTTGGCAAATACGACACCGCTTGACATAATGTTCCACTTCTTTCCTCATAGTAGGCCAGAAATAAGAAGCTTGCACCAACTGTAAAGTGCGATCACGACCAACATGTCCCTCGCCATGTAATTCCTTAATAATTTTCAAGCGAAGGCTAGAATTAGGAATACATAGTTGATTCCCTTTGAAAAGAAAACCATCATGTAGAAGGAAATCTGGTTTTTGGCCAGATTGCACACCCTGCATAACAACAGAAAAATATGGGTCAATGGTTAACTGCTCGCGAATGAAATCCAGTCCTGGAACATCAACCCTCATAGATACAAGCAGATTACTCCTCCTGCTTAAGGCATCAGCGACCCGATTCCTAACACCAGTCTTGTGTTTGACCACAAAAGTAAACTTTTCAAGAAATGCCAACCAACGCCCATGCTTATGTGACACCTTATCTTGAGTGCGAATATGCCTTAAAGAATCATGATCAGTGAACAAAACAAACTCCTTATGAAACAGATAATGGCGCCAATGCTTTATAGCTTGAACAATAGCATAAAACTCCAAGTCATAAGTAGTGTACCTAGACTTTGGCTCTGTCAATTTCTCACTAAAATAGGCAACAGGTCGACCACCTTGACTGAGAACCCCGCCAATTGCAACCTTTGAGGCATCAGTATGAAGCTCAAAAACTTGAGAAAAATCAGGCAATACCAGAATTGGTGCTGTAGTGAGCTTTTCTTTGATAATCTGAAAAGCGAATTCTGCCTCCTCCGTCCACACAAATGACTTTCCCTTCATGCAATCTGTCAATGGAGCCATGATGGAACTAAAATTTGGGATGAACCGCCTATAAAAAGAAGCAAGCCCATGAAAACTACGAACTTCAGTGATGGTAGTTGGAGTTGGCCACCCTTGAACAGCTGCTACTTTAGACTCATCCACCTGTATTCCATCACCGGAAATAACATACCCCAAGAACAGAACCTTAGGGGTCATGAACACACATTTCTTTGTGGCTGCATAGAAACTATCCTTGCGAAGTAAAGTCAAGACCTGCTTCACATGGATAAGATGCTCACTAAAAGAAGTACTATAAATGAGAATATCATCAAAATAAACAACCACAAACTTCCCAATAAAAGGCCTGAGCAATTGGTTCATCACACGCATAAACGTACTAGGTGCGTTTGACAAACCAAAAGGCATCACCAACCATTCATACAACCCTTCACGAGTCTTGAAGGCAGTCTTCCATTCATCACCAGGTCTAAGACGGATTTGGTAATACCCACTCTTCACTAAAATGCAAATAACTCATAAAATAGAGTGTTTCGGGGCTCGGAAGTTCTGGAAACCGACGAAGTCAGTTTCCCATCATGAGCTCCTCGTTCCAAGCTTCGATTTGACTGGTAATTCGCCTAAAACGGAGCCCCGTAGCCCAAGTTATGCCCATTTTAGTGAGGCCCCTTTTGTCACACGATCTTGGGCCTCCAGAAACATCATAGCCTGCTCATCAACACTTGGGCCCACATCATTCCCCCCTGGGTAGACAAAATTCGTCCTCGAATTCACAGCAAGATCATCATCAGAAGAATCACCATAGTAAGGCAACAAGTGTTTCACATTAAACACATCTGAACATCGTATATGGCTCGGTAATTTCATACGGTAAGCATTGGAGTTAATTTTGTCAACAATTTCCAATGGGCCAATTTTCTTAGCGGACAATTTATTATACTCACCAACCGAGAAACGATCCTTAGTTAAAACAGCCCATACAAAGTCACCTACTTCAAAATCCACATGCCTCCTCTTTTGATCAGCATCTTGTTTGTACTTTGAGTTAGCTCGAACCAAGTTGTCATGAACAGCTTTATGAACTTCATGTAACCCTTCAACAAAATCCTGCACTTTTTTTGGAATAGAACCAGAAATAGGAAGAGACATTAAATCAAGAGGACCACGTGGTTGAGCAGAATAAACCACCTGGAACGGACTAAACCCAGTGCTCCGATTAACAGCATGATTATGAGCAAACTCAGCTTGACATAACTTCTGATCCCATGACTTCACATGATCACCTACTAAGCACCTCAACAGATTTCCAAGAGACCGGTTAACAACTTCAGTCTGCCCATCAGTTTGGGGATGATAAGCACTACTAAAATTGAGTTGAGTATTCACCATCTTCCACAAACTACGCCAAAAATGACTTAGAAACCGAGTGTCACGATCAGAAACAATAGATGAAGGCAAACCATGTAAACGATATACATCGCGAAAGAAAAGTTGAGCCACATTGACTACATCTGTTGTCTTCTTGCATGCAATAAAGTGTACCATTTTAGAGAAACGATCAACAACAACAAATATTGAATCATTACCCCTTTGAGTACGAGGTAACCCCAACACAAAATCCATGCTGATATCAACCCATGGCTGCAAAGGAACCGGTAAAGGCATATAGAGTCCTGCATTAGTAGCTGTACCCTTTGAAACTTGGCAAATACGACACCGCTTGACATAATGTTCCACTTCTTTCCTCATAGTAGGCCAGAAATAAGAAGCTTGCACCAACTGTAAAGTGCGATCACGACCAACATGTCCCTCGCCATGTAATTCCTTAATAATTTTCAAGCGAAGGCTAGAATTAGGAATACATAGTTGATTCCCTTTGAAAAGAAAACCATCATGTAGAAGGAAATCTGGTTTTTGGCCAGATTGCACACCCTGCATAACAACAGAAAAATATGGGTCAATGGTTAACTGCTCGCGAATGAAATCCAGTCCTGGAACATCAACCCTCATAGATACAAGCAGATTACTCCTCCTGCTTAAGGCATCAGCGACCCGATTCCTAACACCAGTCTTGTGTTTGACCACAAAAGTAAACTTTTCAAGAAATGCCAACCAACGCCCATGCTTATGTGACACCTTATCTTGAGTGCGAATATGCCTTAAAGAATCATGATCAGTGAACAAAACAAACTCCTTATGAAACAGATAATGGCGCCAATGCTTTATAGCTTGAACAATAGCATAAAACTCCAAGTCATAAGTAGTGTACCTAGACTTTGGCTCTGTCAATTTCTCACTAAAATAGGCAACAGGTCGACCACCTTGACTGAGAACCCCGCCAATTGCAACCTTTGAGGCATCAGTATGAAGCTCAAAAACTTGAGAAAAATCAGGCAATACCAGAATTGGTGCTGTAGTGAGCTTTTCTTTGATAATCTGAAAAGCGAATTCTGCCTCCTCCGTCCACACAAATGACTTTCCCTTCATGCAATCTGTCAATGGAGCCATGATGGAACTAAAATTTGGGATGAACCGCCTATAAAAAGAAGCAAGCCCATGAAAACTACGAACTTCAGTGATGGTAGTTGGAGTTGGCCACCCTTGAACAGCTGCTACTTTAGACTCATCCACCTGTATTCCATCACCGGAAATAACATACCCCAAGAACAGAACCTTAGGGGTCATGAACACACATTTCTTTGTGGCTGCATAGAAACTATCCTTGCGAAGTAAAGTCAAGACCTGCTTCACATGGATAAGATGCTCACTAAAAGAAGTACTATAAATGAGAATATCATTAAAATAAACAACCACAAACTTCCCAATAAAAGGCCTGAGCAATTGGTTCATCACACGCATAAACGTACTAGGTGCGTTTGACAAACCAAAAGGCATCACCAACCATTCATACAACCCTTCACGAGTCTTGAAGGCAGTCTTCCATTCATCACCAGGTCTAAGACGGATTTGGTAATACCCACTCTTCACTAAAATGCAAATAACTCATAAAATAGAGTGTTTCGGGGCTCGGAAGTTCTGGAAACCGACGAAGTCAGTTTCCCATCATGAGCTCCTCGTTCCAAGCTTCGATTTGACTGGTAATTCGCCTAAAACGGAGCCCCGTAGCCCAAGTTATGCCCATTTTAGTGAGGCCCCTTTTGTCACACGATCTTGGGCCTCCAGAAACATCATAGCCTGCTCATCAACACTTGGGCCCACATCAGTGATGGGTGATTTATATGCTCAAAGGAGTGTGCTCCATTCATTGTAACCTTACCTAATTCTATTGATGTAGCGGGTGAATCAAATCTCTCTCCTAAAAATGGATCATCTTCTATCAACTTCAAAATATTCTTAGTTAAGGATCCATCTTGACCTAATAAACCCAGTTTAAACCCAAAATGTTTCTTGTTATCAACCATGAATGGGTGATATAAGTGTGTAAGGTCATGGGTTACTCCTATATTAGCTTCCACTCTACATGGCCTAGAGTCTACCACCTTTATCAAGCAACTACCCGAACTATTTATTTTGATGGGTGGATTGGGGCCTAATTCAATTCCAAGATTCACATCTAAAGACGGAAAATTGGGTAAGGTTTTTGGTTGAGGCTCCGGTTCATCAAAATTATGAACTTCCCTAGGACTAAGAGAGAGGTCATGACAACAAGCATCTAAACCTACATTCTCTAGTGGCGTTTGGTCCAAAGGTTCTATATCAATCGGGGTTCCTATAGTCTCTTCTACTTCTTCCGGGTAAGTTATAGGCGATGTGTGTTCCTCAAGTGATGGTAGGGCTTGTGGGCTTGGAGTTTCCACCTCATTCTCCTTTATATCTAGATCTCCTAAATGTTCATCATGTGTTTTAGTATGATCTAACCCAAAGAAACTCCTAAGTATCTCAAATCCTTCTTTAGCCATTTCAAATTCTTGGTCCGATTCATAAGAATCATTCTCAAAAATTTGATCACTATGTTCTATTTGCCTAAAGGATTCCTCACGCGTGTCATATGTTTTGGTAAAATCTATCCCACGCATGCAACTAGGTAGTTCAACTATAACCATCTCACAATCTTGTTCGGGTTTAGGTTCCATGTTCTTAAAAACTAGGTCTTTTTTATCATGATGCCTAAGGTTGGATAAATCCTCCTTATCCATTTCCTGAAGTTGTGACAACTGATGGTTTATGCTTAGGAGGCTTTTCTCAAAATTTTTCCAGAGGGTCTCACTAAAAGGAGTTGATTCTAACAATGATCATTGAATAGAAGCCACACAAGCACACAATTTATCAAATCCATCCAACCTTACACCCATCTCCTTTTGGATATCTCTAAGATCACTCAAAAATTCATTAGAACAATAAAAAGCAATCCAATCTACGAAATTCAATTGTTCCTCATTTGTTAATGATTCAAATGCAACTTCACTTGCCATAGCGACAAATGAAAAGGGTTTTACGAACACAAGCACAAAGAATGGGGATAGAATACAAGGAAGCTAAAAATGAGAGAAAAGCTTACTTGATAGGAATCAAGTAAGGAAACCTAAACGAGATAGAAATCTAACTAGCTATTCTATTCCCCGGCAGCGGTGCCAAAAACTTGATAACGCTACACGCGTCGTTCGGGGCAAAGGAACTTCCTTTTCGTCGAGCAAGTTTTTCAACACTCTAGGCAGTGAACCTAATCGTTGTAGTGTAGTATTAGGGTAAGCCACGGGAATTGATATCGTTCTCTAGGGGAATAGGAATGCTAGTGAGAAGTTACTACGCTAAGGTTGGGGTTGAGGAAGATTATTTTTTTTTATCTTTTTATGTTTTTTAGGAAATGGAAAGGTAAGAATTTCGGGGTTTGAGTTTGGGGGGCTGGTATTTCTACCGATTACTCTACTTATCTAATTATCTAATCTAGTGGTAGTCTATGTCTAACTATTGTGTGCTCGTATGATGATTTAAAGATGTGTTTACTTAGGTTTTATTACTCTTTAATTATTTCCTATTGATGGTTGAATTGTCACGTCCTTATTCTTAATTGCGTTGTGTGTCTAAGGTCGTAGGGTATGAGTTTATCCCTAACTCTTTGAAACTACCAAAGGTTATTGCCTACAAAATCTCTAGGATTTATAAACTTAACACTAAGGTACTCTTCGGATGGTTTAGCCTACAATGACTCTAGGTACTATAAGCTAAGGTTCACAAAGATTAATCAAGCATTAACTACACAACGGATGACCTATCGCAATACTAGATCATTAACAATTAAGATAAGAGACAACCAATCAGTATTCAATAATTAAGTTTCATATTCCCTAAGGAAACACACAAGTAAATTAGTCGGACATGGGAAACATGCAAGCATACACACAATTAATTGAAGACATACTTGAATTAATGAAGTAAAACACTTATCTTGATGTAAGATAGGGTATGGAACCCTAAAATACTGTACAAGACAGCCTTGGTTCGGTTTAGGTTTTTACTCCAAAGACTACATACTGAAAACTAAAAAATTCAGATTCTATATATAAGATTACACATGCGACGGCGTCACCCTTTGATTTGTGACGCCGTCGGGTCGCCGTTATTAGGGTTTCATCTTGGCCACGTTAGTCTTGCGACGGCGTCACCTTATGCCTGTGACGTCGTCCTCTTCAGTCTCTGACGTCGTCTGGATCAAATCTAGGCCGTCTGAGTTGCGACGCCATATTCTTTTAAAACCTGAAGCCGTCACATGTAAATGAGCAATTTGGCTACTGAGGTGTCACAAAATTTGTCCGACGGCGTCGCAAGTTTGTGCCTGACGCCGTCCCCTTCAGTTCCAGTAGCCTGAGTGTCTCAATTCATGAATTTGGCCATTTTCTTCGTATATTCGCGCCTTTTCGTCCGAATAAGTGCCATTCCAGCATTTTTCCTTCAAGATACCTAAAAAGTGAAAAGGAACGATATTAAGTAATAATGGATACAAAAGTGATCAAATAAGGGCTTAAACGACCCCTCAAAAAGGTACATTTTAAAACCTTATCAACTACATTTTGTTATGGAAAAATTAGCCAAATAGACCGCGCGCCCTGATGCATATCACTTTATGGACCACGCTCTTTTGTCGAATGAAAATGGACCAGTTTCCCAGCGATTTTCTGGTATCCAACCATGGGGTGCCATGTGTCCGACAAAGGTATGACCGAAGTACGTATTTTGAGAGTATATGTCATGTATTGTAAGGTATTGTTTTTTGGGCAACCAAATTGTATTTTCAGGCAACTAAATAATATTGGGCAACTTGTATTTATACACGAGAATAATATGGTCATTTTACACTGGTTGTATTATAAAACTATTAATAATAACGCACACAACATCACGCACGCACAGACACAATCAAACATCTTCTTGTACAATTTATAACAGCTTCTATAATTAAACGTCTTCTTCTACATCACGAGCACACACTCACAAACCACATCTTATTCACAAAACCCTCTAAACCCTAATTAATTTTACTCTATAATTCCATATGACAAAATTAAAGTTGTACAATTGTAAAATCGTAGTACGTTCTACATTGAAGATGCTGCCAGATATTAAACTCTGTTTGTCAAAGAACGAAAACCGGGAAAGGTTGTTCAGGAAAACAGTATTTGGTCCATGGTTGGATATAAAGTCGTGCGAGAATGACTGCCTTCTGATGCATTATGTTTTTCAACACCAGGTATATGTTTCTAACATCTCCTCTGATTCCCCTCCACTAAAATTCCAAATTGGGGATCATTCGTTAAGGTTGGCCGGAAAGAATTTTGTTTGATACCAGGGTTTTGATTTGGCAATGTTTCAAAACCGATTAAACGATCTAGCATATTTTTCGATCGTGTATTTCCTGAAAAAAATAGTAGTGGTATAACAAATGTACATGCAATTGATCTTTTGAAACTTGTTAATGACGGAAAAAAGGATGGGAAAAGGTGGTTATCTCTTTCTGATGAGGATGCTGTTAGGGTGTGTCTGCTGGTAGCTGCAGAGCTGGTGTTTATGGGAAAAGAAGACAGGAATTGCATCCGTAATCACTTATTGTCCTTGGTTGATGATTTTGAAGCCTGGAATGTATTTCCTTGGGGTGAATATATGTGGCATAAATTTTATCAAAGGACTGTCAATATTGTTCATATTCACAGAAAAGATCATTTGTTAAAATTGAAAAAAAACCCAAAGTTTAGTGCCACATACAATCTATACGGGTTCGCTTGGGCTTTCAAGGTTAGAATTCTTAGTACTTTGTACTAATGTATGAATGTCTAGCTTTGATAACATATTTCTTTACAAAAATAGGTTATTAAAAGCTTTTGATTCTATTTTGTTGTGCTATTACTTATTCATTTCAAAAGTACCTAAAAGTAATGTTGTTGTTTTATTGTTATGAAATGTTGGTGTTTTGTTCTGTATACAAGTAATATAAAAGTTACCCGTAATTTAGATAACAAAAATGTTATAACACATTTTAGTTTGTGATTTATTTTTTAAATTGTAACCATAAAGGTATTGTTTCATCCTAAACATGTGACCTTTACTTTGGTAAACCTTGAAACATTTTCAAAAACGATAGCTGCATAACTACACGTTTTAAAGATGACAGTTGTGGCTATTATAGATTTGGATTTTGGAGACTTATCCTAAAAGCTCACTTTGGTGGGTGAAAGACAATAAGGTCATTCCAGGTGGTCTTGCTTGGTCAGGACTTTCAAAGTTTCAGAAACCGGATTGTTGTAACCTCTTTGGACCGGTATGCATGACAAAGTCTTACATTGCTGACCCCACTAACTTGTACCTGAATTTGTTCACAGTATATGAGTCATTTTAAATTTATTTTTAATTTTTTGTTGTTGTTAGGATTCAACTCCCATTGCTGAACTTTCTGCAACACAAGCTGAAATGAAGCAACCGTGGTGTATTGCCAGCGCCCAATTTATAGATGGTTTGTCTGTTCCAGAGACAGACGATGGTAACAAGACTGTAGAGCATTCGAATGAATTCGCGGACGATTTCAATTTAAACTTGTGCATGGACGATTTCAATTTAAATGTTGCACAAACGGGAACTACTCATTCGACAGGGGCTCTATTTCGTGAGTTACTGGATTTGAAAAAAAAAAATTGATGATAGAAAACGGCATTCATTCGGTCAGAAACACACCTTTTGTACTTGATGTGTTTATGACTGTGAAAAGCAGACTTTCAAAAGTACAGCAACTATTGGGTCTTAATAATTATGCTGCTGTTGATCCTGAACATACTAAAAGTTGTGCCACCAGAAACGACCCTGACGTTACTCCCGATGATCCGAAGGTTTGTATTTACTTTTCAGTTTACCTCCAATGTTTATACCAAACTCAAATAATCGTTCGTGTCCACACTTATATCAAACATTGATCGCTACAGGCCACGTCGTCTCATATTGTAGGCCCTAACGGGGATAAGGTTGTCCATGCGGACCATGCAACGGACATTGACAATGATGATGGGCTTAAAGAAACGCAACCATGTAACCTTGGTATGCTTGTTCAAGCTTGTGCCATGACCCAAAAATGTCCTGTTATGGAATATGGAGGTGAAAGTAGTACTCAACTTCCACCAGTTGCACCTAAAGAGGAAATAAAATACCTGGTGACCCCATTATTGTACGTTATATTTCAGTTACAGTTTAAATATCAGCTGTAGCATACGTCCCTACTTATGTATATATATTTAAAATTCAGCAGGAACCGGATTGTGGTAATGATTGGTCGTCTTACATAAACGATGAAAAAGTTTCGGGTGATAATTCTGTAGATGCAATGGATTGTGATAACGAACAACAAGATGTGGTTCAGAAACAATTGGCTTGCCAACCTGAACCCGTTAGCAATATTGATTGTGTGCAGACAGAAGTAGGAACACCCACCAACAAAGCTCATGAGGTATCTACATTGTCAGTAAAACATCGCCGATAAATGAAATATTTTAATGTGTTGTTTTGTAACATACTATATTCTCAAATGTCAGTTTAAAGACAACAACCTGCCATATGTTAATGTAGTTGGCCAAAATGACACACCTGTTTCCTCCCAGGATAATGTCAACAAAAGCGTCGATACAAAATTGTGTCTTCCGTCTTTAGATTTAATGGATTGTGATGATCAACAAGGGGATGTGGTTGATAAAAATTCTTTTGTTGGCATTGAATCCAGTAACAATGATGTTGATGTGGTTAGCCTAGAAGATACACCAACAAAGAAAGACGCTGAAGCCTCTGAATCTCAGGTTAAACCCAACAAAGTGTCATTTGCAAATGTGGTAGGTCCTAATGACAAGCCTCTGTTGGAAGATCTTTTCTCTGACATGAATACAAACAAAAGAAAGAGAGTAATATTAAACGACAACCTCAGTAAAAGAAGGCGCATTGTACAAAGTAACGTGAGGTTGTTTGGGTCTGTGAATTCGGAAAATGGGGTATCAAAAACATCAGCTACTCCTTGCCGCCGTCTTACAAGATCACAGGGTGTCATTAACGAGTCTATTATCACGGCTGCCATTTCAGATGTACATCACCTTATTAAATTGTAACTGAAACGAATATTTTTTTTCTGCTTATCTTTCAACTTTGTTTTCAGGAAACATCTGGAAAACCCAGAACGTGTCCAGTTAGTCGCTTCTATTCGCCAACAATTGAACCGTTTGTAGAGGTAGGTTCTGTTTGTTAATCCAATAACATCATTATCATTGTGTGTATGTTATTGAATACATTTATTTTTTAGGAACTTTTACGACACCCCAAATGCAACAAGAAAAAGGTTACTGTTCCTGATTACCTTCGCAAGTATTTGAAGCTTAAAGAACCATTACTTATAGGTTTCCTTGGGGCTCCGGTGCGGTTATTGCTTATAGGGATTTTTGGGTAGCCTTGGCATGTGTTGAAGACTGCACCGGCGGGTGGCTTAATGAGTTAGCGACTAAACCTGATGCCTACCTGGTCTACTACACTTGTTTATTATTTCGTTTTGTTACTTATGAACCGAATGTTTACAGTTTTGATTTGCTTTATCTGTCCGTAGCACTTGGATGCATGGGTTGAATTGATGTGGTTGTTTAGACCAGCTGATGCAGATTGGGCTTTGGCAGGGTGTACTTTCTGCAATCAAATCCTAGGTGGCAACATGCCTACCACTTATTCAGATGGCACAACATACCCTGTGGCTTGGCGAGATGTTGCAAAGGTCAATTTGCAGACTCTTACCGTACATATACCACTACTGTTATAAACAGCTTATAATATCCTTCATTTGTTTTATATATCAGGTGTATTTTCCCATGAATGAAAATAGAAAACACTGGGTACTCTGTGAGCTCCATATCCGCACTGGAGTTGTTTACATTTATGACTCTCTTGGGTCAGCCTCAGGAGGTGAACGGTGGTTGCGAGGTTCCAAGAGAAAGTTACAAACACAGCTTAAATCGTACCTAACAAACGCTGGGGTACTGCATAGTAAGGGCATATCACAGGGGGATTATAAAATCACATACAAGTGTCCAAAAGTACCAAAACAATTGGAGTTGTATGGTGACTGCGGAGTATGGGTGTGCATTATTTTGTACAGATTGCTCCGTAACCAGCCTCTGGAAGTAGACGACTCTCTTCAAACAGGTTTAGCTTACCGTGAACGGATGCTTGAATAGTTCTGGAAGCACAAGGTTGAATACATAATTTGATAGCGGTCTTTCAATGTACAATCCTTAATTTCCGTCGTTTGACCCATAATTATTGTCTAATGTTGACATGTGAAGTATTTTTCTTACAACGTATACTGTAGGTATTTTTAGTTCTATTATATATTAGTCGATTATTATAATATTTTTTTAACTCAACGGCATTTCTTTAGTTAATACTCGTGAACATATACAAAAAGGCCTATGCTTTTGCAAACCACTTCTATATATTATGGGTTATGTATACTTTATTAATTTTTTTGGTATATAGCAGAATATAATATTTGGTTGCCCAATAGTACATCACGATACATGTCCTTAAATGTCTTCTTTTGCCAATCTCTTTCTTCAATACGAATCTTTCTTAATTTGTTTAACAACATCTTTCTTTCTTCTTTTGTTCTATTCACTTCATATCTTTATCCCAATCTTTATGCTTTAGTCTTAACAAAATGTCCGACTATATCTCACTGGATGTTCAACTAGATATCATTCGCATGCTACCTCCTAAGTCTATACTCCAGCTACGTAGTGTTTGCAAGTTATGGAAGGCTAGTATAGATTGTGTTTTTTTTCATCTTTAATTACGGTGTTCGTCGTAAAGATGAGTGTTTTTTTACGCTAACATTTGATCAGGGTCACAAAGGTTTTATGTTAGCTTTTAATGAACAGCTGACCGCTACGGTAATTCGTACATATTTAATGCTTTCATCTATGATTGCAGTTGGCAATTCTAATGGTCTTTCGTGTTTTGTTTATGGCTCTAATCTAATGTCTGTTATTTGGAACCCGGCAATCCAAAAATCACTCGCAGTACATGTCCCGTTTTACACGCATCAAATTGAATGTAAAAAGATTTGTTTTGGTTTTGCCGTCCGTCCGGACACTCTTGACCCGACGATCGTGAAGGTCTCCTATCCTGTTTTCCAAAGTGGTTTCTGGTATGTGTCTGTCTTTTCTTTCAACTCGTTAAGGTGGACATGCCTTGAAAATTTCCACCCCCTCGTGAAACTATCAAATTGAAACGTCAAAGTCAGGCAGTTGTAGGTTATTTTATCTATTGGATTAGGAGTGAAAAGTTAACTAATGAGGACGGTGTTACGTACAAGATTTATATGTTGATTTCGTTTGATTTGGTAACCAACCAATTTAAAGTTATAGACCTACCGCAGATTTTAAAAAATGAACTCCCAGTTCCATTCTATGTTTTCGATCTTGGAACCTCTCTAGTGATTTCTGGTATGATCAATGATGACGATATGCCATTGTTTTGTGGATGGTTGGTGGACGTGAATGGTTTTGACATAAGATCATTTAGAAGCCTCTTTGCCATCCCACCCTATTATATGTTCGTTTGCTTGGGTTTACAAAGGATCAGGCTCCAGTAGTGGAATCGTACACTGGCAACCATTTGGGTCACTCGCTATTCGTGTACTACAAAGAACTTGAATTATTTGTTAGCATGGGAATGTTAGGAGATACGGGATCTTTCTACATCGCCCCATACAAAGAATCTCTTCTTTTGTTAAATCATATATACCGTGCTGTCTATAGTATGTTTTATTTATAACTTACCATTATATTCATGTTCATTTTACACATTATCACTTGATTTGGTTAATGATATATCAATGCCATTTTCAACAGGTTTGTTCGTCTGAAGTTACGGATCAGGCTAAATGGGAATGAAGGTTAGTTGTTTTAGTACGCTGTCTGTGTGGGAAGGAAGCATTGAACTGTTTAGATTTTTCGTAGTCGATGAATGTTATCAATCAAGTGGTTATATAATATGTAACAATTAAAGTTATAACCATGTAGTAATCGTAATATGTAGTTGGTTTTCTGTATCAAACGTTGTATGTCAACGTATTTACTATTTCATCTCTTATGTTATCCCATTATCCATTTTTTTTAATCTGGCCAACAAGCAGTTGTTACCCAAAATAATTTTGGCAACCTAATTTTGTTCTTAGGGCAACTTGTTTTCCATACCGACTACTTTTATAAACCCACGACTCCTTCTAGACGAACATTTCGTATTCTACAACCTACTAATAACTACCAACTTGGGACAATGCACACTTCCAAAAATACAGGTTTAACATTCATCACTAGTGCAAATTAACTAGCAGTTGTAAGTTTACTACAAGCAGCGGTAAACGACTATGTCCCTGTTCAGCCCCACAATAGCAGTAGTAAAAAACAACTAGCAGTTGTAACGATACAACCAATCCATTTATTAATTCGAGATATTTAATCTAAGTAATCGACCATAAAAGCAGTGTAGCATTTTTTTTATGTTTACAAACATCGCTTAAAGCTCAAAATAATCCACTCAAACGAATGTCACTCTGCACATCTGATAACCTGCTGCCGTTATGTGCTTCTTTACAAGTGAAGATGTTGATGTTTTTAGAATGAGTGATGGTCTTTAAAATTGTTTCGTCCATTGACATAAAATTCTGTTTTTAATCCCAGTTTAGCGAAGGATCTACTATAGAAGCTGACTAAACGAACACAACCTAGTACTCCGTAAGAAGAATAATAATTAACGAACAGTTATTCTCATTAAACACCTCGATATGTTGTTAATACACGAATACACTGAATATTATTGGGGTTTACAACCATGAAGTGTATCGAATCTATATATCACCAAAACTTATATATAGCTCAAACCTAGGACCTCCTTTAATAGGGTAAGGAGTCCTTTACCAAATACACTAAGTACTGTACAAGATAAATATACTTACAATACTTATCTAATAAAAAACATCCTACCGACAACATTCTAGAATATTACATATTCATCCCACACAATCATACTAGCAGTGAAAAGTACATTAGCAGTGGTACGCGACTTATACTACCACTGGTTTGTCTATTCCTGACACTCTTCTTTTCCGTTGGCTTTCCCGGTGGCTTTTCCGGTGCGGGTCTTTTTCCTTTATCCTTTTCTTGAAGGATTTCCGGTGGCTTGCTTCCTCGTGGCCCCGGCGTATTCAACCCATGGGATTCCCTGAGGAATTAGATAGGCCTTTCAACTTCAATGGGCCTTTCAGGGGGTTTCCCGTCTAAATACGCCCCTCTGTGCGGTACAGGAAGGGCTTTTGGTAATGTAGCTTCCCAACCAGCGCAACTTTTATTTTATCCCAGCTCCCGCAAGCTGGACATTTTTTCCTTAGACCCAGTCTATCCAACCAGATATCCCTGAATTAGTAGACGCACACTTAAATGGGGGCCGGGCTGCACCAACAGAGGAAGAAGGCATAGCTTTCATCCTCAGTTGTTTGACTTTCTTAGGGAAGTTTCTTGTTGGAAGGGGCTGGTTTACGTATTTCGTTTCCCCTAACTTCCTTTTTTCGCCCTTCCCTACGGGACCCATCTGCCGAACATATATTGTCACTCCCATGACCCAATTCCCATGATTTATTTCCTTCTTTCGCTCTCGAACGGCGTGGTTAAGAAGGAAATGCCTGCACTTTCAAGATCCCATATTGCTAATGAGAGTCTAATAGGTTTAAACTCCTACCTTTGGTATGCATATGGTCCTGGCAGACTACCACAACTTGAATGGACATGGGTTTTGGGTGAAGGTGTGCTGTGAATGTTCGCGGCGATGGGTTATTAGTCGTCATTTTAGAACGACTAATTGTTATTAGTAGTCATTTTAGAACATGTTTCAGTTGTCGCAGCATCAGTTTTGCGCTTATATTTGTTTTGGGGGGGGGTAAAGGTTTAGGCTATGTATGGGCTTTTTGGAAACGGCCGTGCGTGGGCAACGAGTTGTTGTTGACGTCCGTATGTACTGTTTTTCTACTGTGTACCATCGTGTTCTTTTTCTGAATAACATCTTCAACTTCTTTTCGGTGTTTCTTAAATATTTTGGTTGCCTGATTTGCAGGTGGAAATCTTTTTGTAGGGGAAGGAATGGTTCCTTTTTTGCTTTTTCTGGACTTTCCCCTTGATTTACCTCGCGTATTTATAGCGCGGATTTAACTGTTCGTGCACGCGTTATCATTAATTTTCATTAACTGTTTTGTGGGTAGGCACGTGCCTAGGCTCCTAGACTGTTCCTGCTATATTTGACATAAAATTACTTGGGAAGGAACGTGAATCTTTACATGCATATTTTCTCTCCTTTTTGGTATTTGAATATAAATGATTACGTAAACAGAAACAAATTTGTTTTTTGCGTGGAAACTAGCGGTGGTTTTTGCGAAACTAGCACTGGGTACAACGACATTAGCAGTGGTTAGATCGACGTTAGCAGTGGTTGGGGATTTACGTATGAACAAACTTAAGAAATTTGTTCAAACCCTGTAGCCTCCTTTCGCGGCAGCAGTTGTAACTCTTAATCGAGTTTGTATCCCCAATTCAATCCAAATTAATTTGTACTAAAAACTAACTTTTTTTAACACTTGTAGCAGTTGTTACTAATTTTTTGGCGCATATATCCCCAACTGTGCTGTTCAAATTATGATTTTTTTTTAATTTTTGTATTTATTTAATTTTTTTAATGATATAATAAGGGTTATTATTCTAACACATAAATAAGCATGAAACTCAACACGTCATCATATTATATTATCGAGACACAAAAATTCTTACTACGATTATTAATTGTCTCATTGGCATGCATTCTCCAAACAAGTTACCCACCCACACTATGACATTTTTTTTAACTTAATTAAATTTCATCTTCATATTACTACTTTATTAGTAAATTTTTTATACTATCTCGCACACAGTTGAATAACTACGCAAACAAATATATACTAGTAACATAAAAGGGATCACATCCATAGGTTAACATGACATACACATACTATACAAAGATGAGATAAGTGACTCCAAAATGTAACAACGATCCCCTAATAAACAAAAGGCAGCAGCTCCTGTGTAATTAATACAAAGCACATCAAATCTCCATTGACTCCAACTTTTCAATTAAACCATTCAGCTCTTTAACACGGTCATGTTTTCTAAACCAAAAAAACAGAAGTTTGGAACTCTCAGCCAGATCCTCATTTTGCATCCTTAACAGGTGATTAATAGTTGGCAACCAACAATCCGACCCGCATAAAAGCTCCACTTCCGCTATCATTTGTTGTCTACGGTTGACACAGCCCCTAATTTCAACAGTATTCCTCCTATGATCTGCTTCATCACGTAAAGCAACTTCCAATTCACCTCTGTAGTACGCGATCGTAATATCTTTTAACAACTTTGAGCCACCAAAAATTGGTAATTCATCACATAAAACCATGCCAGCAGACATCGTTATGTTTGCTTTTCTAATACTATCACTAATAGAGATACCAAAAACTGTTTTTGTTACATAGCGTCATATATAGACACGAAATTTATGACAAACTAGTTATGACAATTGTCTGTTTCCAATGGACAAGTGGATCACAACCCCAAATAAGTACCCACCCACACTTTGTTTTTTTATAGTATCTTCCTATTTTTTTCAAATATTTTTTATGACGAGTTTCCTAGTGCATAGCTAGCAAATGGTACTTTGGGGAAACTAAATTGTGTACTCATGCCAACTATACTTTGGGCAACTAAATTGTGTACTCATGGCAACTAGTTTACATAGTAGTACTTTTAGTCAAGTGGTGATGTAGGCAACAAGGGGCTGGGGTTTGACTGGATTTAATTTACATATTTTTATTTTTTTAAACTATTTTTATGACTAGTTTGCTAGTGCATACCTAGCTAATGGTACTTTGGGCAAGTAAATAGCGAACTCATGGCAACTAGTATACGTAGTAGTAATTTTAGTCAAGTGGCGATGTATGCAACAAGGGGTTGGGGTTTCACTGGATTTAATTTACATCTTTCTATTTTTTTTAAACTATTTTTATGACGACTTTGCTAGTGCATAGCTAGCAAATGCTACTTTGGGCAACTAAATAGTGTACTCATGGCAACAACAATAGTACTTTTAGTCCAGTTGTGATGTATGCAAAAAGGGGTGGGGATTGAGTGGATATAATTTGCATTCATTCATATTTTATTAGTCATACGTGTACTCATGTAAAGTGGCCAACTAGTTACAAAACTTGACAAATGTATTTGGGTAAAAAAAAAAAAAAACAATACACATTTGAGTAAATCAAACATACAATATACCTAACTAACTATTTTTTAATGTGTGAACGTTTGGAATAAATGTATGCCATGTTCCCTCTTCTTGTATTCTTATGCCCAAAAAAAAAATCAAACCTGCAAAGTGCAAGAAAAAAGAAAAGAAACAAAAAATTAATTAAAAAAACAATGTAAGTAAGCATAGAATATGAATAAGTGTCCATAAAAAAATTAAAGTAAATCCGGCAATTCTTACGTTTCCAGTTTTATCTTATTTTATATTTTTTTATTATTTGTAATTTATTTTTTGTAATTTATTATATTTTTTCCTTCTGGTTTCATATATATACACGTAATTTGTTTGACGTGGTTTCGTTTTTAATCTTAATAGTAGTAAACTGCAGTATATGTAAAAATAAAAAAGGGGGAAAATGAAAAGGCGTGTATGTGAAAGGTTGGTCATTTAATGCTACTTCTTGTCAACTCAACGGCCGCATCAGTTATGTACACTGACACAACACTAATTATATTATAACTTAAACTAAACCTTCTATTTAAAACACACACATAATACAAAACAAAACTGAAAAAAGGATGACTACACCTATGCCATTCTGTGAAGAACTTGCTGGTGTTGCAGGATCTAGCTTTGTTAGAGATATGATGATTGTTCGTTTTCGAAGGGATGTTAGTGTTGTCATGGTGGATGAATCAGAGTTAATGAAGAAGGCTCAAGAAATCAGGGCACGTGTGGCTGAAAGGGATTATGTTATTGGAGAGTTGGAGCTTCTATACCCATTTGATTCTTGTGTGGAAAGTATTTCAGAATTAACCAAGCTGCAAACCGAAGATCTGACAGAAGCCGCAGCGATATTGGTCAATGTAATGAAGAAGCAGAAGCGAGCCCAGGCACTTCTGTCATTCATTGAGAAGCTGAAAGGCATGGTGTACTGATTCGGTTAATTGTTGTCTTGGCGGTGACGATGTCTTGTTTATGTTGGTATTTCTATTTCTAGTCATGTATCTTGTGTTGAATTTTAGTTTGACTGCTGTTGTGAAATGTGGGTCTAGGCATTGGCAAATGGATGTAAAATATTTGAATAAATAAAAGCCATGGTTTATGTTAAATAATTATATTATCATCACCTTTAATTGTGCCTGCATGTCATGATCTATTCTGAAAGAATACCGCCTCCATTGTTTCAAGAATAAATCTGTTTGAGCGGCTGTCATTGTGGACCTGTTTACCTGGTTAATGCAAGTAAATCTCATTATTAAAATATGCATATGAGAATGTAACGTTTCAAACAAAGAAAGTGTATCAAGTAAACGACACAAAAAAACATCATGCTGTTGGTTTCTGACATGTCATATAAAACATAAACTCTAATAACAATTAGAATGAACCACTAGACTTAAAGGGATATAATGACCATACCTATAAAACATAAACCCTAATAACAATTTAAATAACTTTGAATTAAATAAAAAATGTACAAATATAATATAAAATATAAAAGTGCACAGTTATTTATATTCATGTATTAATATATGAACGAATAAGGTAACAAAGTACATACGGGAGAGTACAACAAACCTGGATTTGTTTCTAAAAATAGACGAAAAGGACAACGATATTTTTTTATTTGGATTCTTCGCTGAAAGTAACCTAGTGTATAACAAGGAATGTGGGGATGTTGATTGTTGGGACCATAAACTGATGTGTGGTTGGTACCATAAAAGGATAAGTAGGTGTGTGGGGTAAAAAAGGTTTAAGTGATTGTCATTCTAGGTCCCTCATGTATCTTACGGCTGTCACACTAACGACTAAAAACAGCTAGTTAAAGTTAGGACTGCTAGTGCTGAAGACAATTTATCATATAAACGTGTTGTCACTACATGTTGTCTAAGGATTTCGGAATTAAGACTTAAAAATGTTATTACATGTTAGTACTGCTAGTGCTAAAGACCAAATAATATAAACATGTTGTTACTACATGTTTTCTAAGGTTACTCCTGCTATAACAATGTTGGCTGACCTTTAATTTGACTAGTCACAAGGTAATTGAATATTTTAGAAACAATGTGTGTTACTCTTCAATTAAATTCTCCAACCAACTAGTATGGCACACCATTCAAGTGTAATAAATGAAGAGGAAAAATACAGATGGTTATGCTAGTAGACGTTCTTATACAAACCGTGAATGCTATTCTTTTCGTTATAACATCGAAACCGGTTGAGAAAATGGTATGCATTGGATGCAGGATGGAAAGAGAAAACAAGCATGATTGATCTTAGATGAAAGGCGTGCACCGAATAGAGAAATCATGTGGTATTATTGTCCAATGAATTTTTGCGGAAGCGACAACAATACTCTTTGTGGGGTTGCTGAATGTAGACTTGGTGGTATACATGTTAGCAGGGGAAAAAAAACTGCAGTTCGTAGAGGTGATGGTGTGATGGTGTGATGGGGCATGTTGCAGCATCTTGTATAGGCGGTGGTTCAGTGAGTATCAGAGGTAGAAGTGAGACTACATCAACATCAGATGAAATTCATGATTCTATGTATACAGAACCCAGTGACCTTAGTGATGAAGAAACCCAACCACTTGCAAGTCGAATAACAAGTGAACCACCTAAAAATGACCGAGCAATTGAACAAGCTGCAATTGATACACCTAGGGAATGACATGCTCGTCATTGAACAAGTGAGCCACCACCTATTCTCGTTATATGTTGTATTTCATAATATATGTAGACTAAATTGTATAATGTATTTGTTATGTTATGCCAATGCAAGCACGTATTTAGTTAACAAATAAATGGGTAAATCCAAACACTTGATAGACAAGATGCAAAATGTATAATCAAGCTGCAAAACTGTCAAATACAATTTTTTTAGTGTTTATTTATTTATTTATTTATTTTTTGAGGTCAAAGTGGGTAAATACTAACAAGGCTGGATAAAGCACTAAACCAGGAAGAGATAGTTACCATGCACGTGCCCAAAACATAGTTGAACACGTGTACACCCACCAAAAAATGCTGACTTTTGAAAGGCTAAACAAAAACTTATCTACAGTCCCCCAATTAAATGAAGTTGCCCTATATGATACCTTTCTACTTTGTTTAGTTATCTAAAAAAAATGAAGTTGCGCTATAGGGTTGCTATCCTAAAACAGAGATGCCCCATCAAGGTTGCCATGATATACATCATACTATAAAGCATTCATACACAGTATTATGTAAACGGACACCGAACGTAGATAAAAAAATAGGTGCATACTACGATAACCCCAAAGCAGATGGTTACACAAAAAAACATCGCATGTTAATTTTATGTAATTGTTGAACATTTTTTTTTGGTAATCATAAGAAGCACCAACAAAAAAATGAGTAACAATTACATAACGTTGCCTTACATAAAAGCCTAAACTAGAAAAAGTATTTTGAGTTTTAAGTTATGTTAACACCCCAGTTTCTAAACGTTATCGACAGCATGAGCATGCTTGCATAAAAATACCTACACTCCAACCTTCCGTTCCTTAAAAACCAGGTTGCTTTTAACCCCGCACCTCCTCGACCTGCGGTCTCTTGTTATAGCCTTTAAATGCCTCGACATCTTTAACTTCCGAAAACCCGATCTTGGTGTTTGAAAGCAGTGCCTCCTTGCATAAGGTTTTCTAGAGACCTTATGACCAGACCTGTCCTTAACGGACGAAGTAGAAGCCCCAACATCCGACCCAAGATATACCCCATAGTACCATTCATCGTCACTGAACACAATGTCAGCAGGAACAATGTCGCTAGCCAAAAAATCCATGAAAAGATTATTTCCTTGACATTCAATTCCTTGACTTCTAGTTTGGAACGGAGGGCTTCTTAGGGGAGGTGACCACCTTTCTTCCTCCTCCCATGCAGCAATATGAGAGGCAGAATTAGAATTAGCAAGCTCCACAAGTTTATCATGTTTCGCTATCCTTTCACGCGATGGCTACATCAAGAACATCCAAAATTAGGTTATGATAATTGAAACAATGATAAGTTATCGGGTGCATGTGCAATGTACTAGGCGATCAACCCACATTCCTCGACGAGTTCATACATCCTTTTAATATCATAATCGCACTCAATAATTGTCAAACCAGTTAATAGCGCAAATACTGGCCTACATAAATACAAAGCCCGTATCTCACACTCTAACTTGTTAGCCAAAAAGTCAAGCATTTGATTAAAGTTCATCCGTGTGGACTTACTCAACGTATGCACAAGGGTTCGCCCATACGCATAACTTAATTTGGGCCACCGAATGAACTCACCATTATAATGAATCTCAACAACAAGACTCGCAGCTACATAGCGTGTAGTATTCCTGTAATAAAGGTAAATAAATGTATAAAAATGAGATTAGCAAGTATGGACAAAAACCTAGTAAGGGCAAGTGACAATCACGAAAGGTAATGGCAGGCATACATTGGCTTGAAATCAAATAAGGCAACTGGAGGCTTAGCAGCATTTTTTGATGAAATAGAGGCATTATGACTTGTGAACAAATGTGATGTAGATGAAGATTTGATATATATTAGGAAAGGTTGTATTATTATTTTACTATTAATAATGTACTTATTAATAGTAGAAAAACTAGTAATAGGGAAAAATTTTGGTTAATTTTTTATAAGTTTTTATGTATAGTGTGTTTTTTCAATGATATGGGAATAAATGAAATGAAAAACCTATCTGTGGCACTTTTTAAAAGTTTCTTGCAATGGACGGCCAAATGTCATGATTAAATGGATGTCCAAATGAAGAATAAATGAACTGGCGTTGTGGAGTTTTAAAAAGAAAGATTATCTGCACTGTACAACATATTTAGATGTAAAATATGTACATACTTTTACGTCGTGTCTCCCATTTTTTTTGAATGAATGTTACACGTACCCAAGGTTGCTGCATGCAAGGTATTGTATCATTATTGGTTTATGTATGCATGTTATAAGTGTCTTTAGTGTAGTAAATAGTTGTTATGAATCCATTGTCTAGTCATTAATGGCTTATGTTTGCATGTATATATCAATAGATGCTGCATGATAAAACTTTGAAAGTGCTCTTGGAGATAAGTTTAAAACTGTTAGTACAAACGATAAAATATATGTTTATAAAAAAACTGAATCATCTTCTAGCGATATGCTAGCGCGACGTCAGCTGGATCATCAACTTGCAACTGATAGACCATGTGCCAATCGATATAAAAATAGTACAAACCCACACACCACAATCACCAAAGATCCCCCTTGCTTAGGAACGTTTTCGGCTAACCTAAAGGAAATATTATAGTCATTCAGGTGTACCCCAGTCTTTTCAAAAATGTTTGCTTGCTCTAGAACAACTGGTAGTTTGACCTGTATAATAATAGAATCTGTTAAAATAAATAGACAATGTGATCTTGTTAGAGTCTTGTCAAAAAATGTATGTATTATATAATCGAAATTACCACGTTTGTCACCAAATTATTGATGAAATATAGTTGTTTGTTCAAGCCGGATTAAATATGATATGTAGTGTGATATTGTAAATTATAGATGTGTTCAAATGTATTATATGTTTTTTATTCGTCATTCATAAACAACGTTCGAACGTTTTACATGTGCTTCGATATATTTTTATTGATAATAGATTTCATTTCAATACACTAAAGGATAACAAAATACATCAACGAAGCAACGACATTCATCAAGATACCAAAACAAAAACTATGACAATGACAGAACGTGAGAGACAGCAAATAACAAGGTAGGAGGAGTAGAGGATTAAAAAAATTTGCACAGCTTTGCGAGAAAGGAGATTTTTTTTTAGAACTTGGAGCTGAGTCACACTCATTAGCCTCATCAGCGTCCTGTTTTTCTCAATCTCCTCATCCTGAATTTCACGCAGTATTTCCAAAATAGCACTGGCAAGCCTAGACCCAACCACGCACTCCAACTGCCTGATCTGCTCGCCCCTCACCGTGCAACGACGCGTTAGGTCGATCACCTTTGCATGCATAGTTGAGTCATGTCAAGTAATTATAGTTGCACATTAGGCCAAGTTTAATTAATGAAGCTTCTGTTGTACTCAACCGATTCCTGGCCACAAGAAAACCATTTTGGGCAACTAGTATCAATTTGGGGGCAACTAAACCAGTTTGAGTTTTGTTTAGTTCTAAATGCAACAAAATTTTACGGCCCTTGGGTTAGAAAAACTATTACTTGAGTATGTTGTGTAAATATACGCCATTAAACAGGTTTATATTGATTACATTTTGGTTACATCAACTAACACACATATGCTATTATGAGGTGTACATATCGTTTATATTTTATGTAATACAATACACTACCATAATATAACTCAGACTTTTATATCATAAAGTGTGACTAAGTGTGCACTTGACTGTGCTATCTTAAATAATGAACGAGTATTTTGTAAAAAACCCAAATCGGGGATGCACATAAGTAGGACAAACTTTATTAATGAGGAAAGGACGTAATCAAATGATGGTGGTAGCTAGTGGCATGTACTTGAAGAGAACTAGCACATTAATTTTTCAACTTTAACTATTGCACAAAAAATGCACAATGAAACTTGTGTCCAACAAGTTAATTGTTTTTGGGCAAGCACATACATACGATGGGCAACTAAATCATATGTGGCCCTATTAAATCATGAACCTTATGTGCAGTTGTAAATTAAAAGTAATCAAGCTTGGTAGCTAAGTATATAGTTCCTATATCGTATTATATGTGCGGGACACAATGTAAATTAAAATCAGGAAAATAAATTGTTAAAATACGGAAGCAAGCAGATTTATGTACATTATTTTTGGGTGGTTCTAGTAATCTACACATATTTTAGATAATCTGTTGTTGGTTGTGGTATTCGTTTGATGTTAGTACTATAGAGTATAGACAAGTAAGTATAACAAATGTTTATGAGAAACTATGTTGTTGGTTGTGGTAAATAAAAATTGGGATTTCAAATAAGAATGACGGTTTATTAATGGTGAATAGATGTAAGGAAATGATGGTGGTACATAGTTGCATGTACTTGAAGGGAACTAGTGTGCACAAAACTCAAAGTCAAACTGCTACAACACAACACCCAATAAACTTTGGCCAACAATAAATTTGTTCTTGGGCAACTAGACAAAAATAATGGGCAACTACTCACAAGCATGGTGTATTCGTGTCTGGTCACAAAGTATAACAAATTACTGTATAAGTTTATTTATGTATGTGTTGTCCATAATTGTAGTATATATGTTGGTTATAAGAAGCATGGTGTCTGGTCACAAAGTATAACAAACAAGTAATAATATGAGTGGGTTATAATAAGAAGATACCTGTAAGCACTCCCTAACACGGACATACCATATACGTGACTCATAGTCACGCGTGTCGCCGCTATCATAGAATGTTACCACTCCTGTAGGTATGTTAAATTGAGCAAGACACCAGTGTTTAACAGTCTCGTTGAGAGGAATAAAAACCTAAAAGAAAGTTGGCTGTGTATTAGGATATAGTTAGTCAACGTATGAAATTAATAAAAGTGACTTTTTATTTATGTGGTCAAAGGTAAATACAAGAATACAATTGTCGTGTTTGTATGTGCTGTTGACATGGTTTACTGGCTGGTAAGCAATATGTTACTTACTAATGGACGTTTTAGATAATGGAGAACGTTTTCATGCACGGTCTTGGGTTGTATAGAAACTACTGTTTTTGGGAAAGTCATCTGCTTATGTAGTTCCTGATATGTTGCTCCAACTGTTAACTACTGCTTGTGTTACCATAACTGCTGCTAGGGTAATCAATATACTGCTGGGATCGAAGGATTACAAATGGAGGGGCTCAGTTTTTGGAAAGCATGCTTATCTCATGGCAGTGTAAGACGCAAACAATTATTGCCAATTCCACCACTGAAGGTGAGTATGAAGCTGCTGCACGTTCTAGGACTACGTTGAAGGCTCGGCTAGTCATTCAAGGCTTTAAATCAACTAGTTTTAGATTGTAAATTTCATGCATACTTGGTCTCAAGTCTCAAGATGTTTTTTTCAAAACTTTGTAACAAAGGTAGTACTGCTATTGGAAATCTTAGTACGGCTAGTGTGTATGATTCAACTGCTTGTTCTTTTTCTTAAGTCCTGCTAGTGGATATCATGTTTGTGTGGTTGGGTTACACTTATAAGTTATAACTACTATGTTTATGAGCACTAGGATTTTTTTGGGCTTTGCTGCTGGACCTTTTATTGTAAAAAAAAAAAAAAAAAAAAAAAAAAATAATAATAATAATAATAATAATAATAATAATTAATTAATTAATTTAAACATTAAATAAATAAATAACAAAATAATAATAATAATAATAATAACATTGTGTAAAAAAAATTATAATAACTTGGTTGGAAGATTGGAGTGCAAAGCTGTTCCAACTGCTAGCTTGCATGGAGAAACTGCTAGTGTTACGAAAACACTGCTAGTTAGGTTATCATGTGGATACCATGAAAATTATAAAGGAATTGACGGATAAATGTACTACAATGAAACTTAGGGGAGGATTGTTTGATTTTTTGGTTCTGTTGGACGAATTATTCAAAGTATGCATCAAATAGCATCTTTTAACAGAAACCACTGGCTAGTGGCAATGGAAGAATTGCTGATATATCAAAAGCTGTGGATAAATGTATTACATGTTCAACCTCATTCCAGGGCATGGGATACCTGGTCCCGTCTGCATAAAACACGGGAAAGCCATTTTGAAGAAGAATCTGAACAAAGTAACTACTAACCATCGCCCAGTTAGCATTCTGAGGTCGTACGTGCCACATGTAGTCAACCCATAGGTCTATATGCTGCGCATTTGCCGCAAATAAAATACCAATTTAAGAAATGGTGAAAATCAAATACAGGGTAAAAAAGAAAATCTGAATAAGAATGCGTATATATACTAACCTCCTCAGTTAGCCAACCTTTTCTAGCACGGGTCTAAGCAAACTAAGCGAAGCCAGAAATTGCGGTCTACAGTATAATCATCTGACCATGGAAATTTACACCGGTGTCTATCAGGATCACAGAGGAATTCTTCAATCTCATCAGACAGCCAAAGCGTTTCGACAGAATGAAACCATCGAGTTAGATCCTAGAAAACAGGTTCAATGTATTAGTTTGACAGAGAATTATTAATAAGCAAGTATATTGACAAGTTCGTAAAAACTATCACAATACCTCTACTCTGTTAAGCTCCTCAGCAATAGTTGGGTCGTTCATGTTAGGACCGTGTTTATTTATTTTACGCCGTTTAACTTGCAGATTGTTTTGTGGCGAAACAGGTTCCATGAGAATCCTCTTGTCGGGTGGTAAGCGACTTAAAGCCTTTTGAAAATGTGACGAATTCATAAACGCTGCGTCATTTTTTCTTCTTCTCCTCCTCCAACTTCAACATGTCAGCTTCTTCCAACCGCAACCTATTAGCCTCTTCCAGCCTTAAGATGTTGGCCTCAGCATTCAACTTCTCTTCTTCCAACTGTAACCTTTCTTACTCTGCCAACGCGAATCTCAATTCCTCTAAAAGGAGATACTCCTGGAACAGACTAGCACTGATGACATTTGTATATAACGGCCATACAGCTAAATGCAAAGAAGAAATATTAACCTGAGCAACGTCCATGTCAGATTCCGGCAAGTCGATCCGTTTGAGATACATGCTGTTAAGTGAATCGAAAAAGGCAGTCCTTGTGTTTGGAAAATGTAAGTCAAAATCAAGTTTGTCCTGTAAAAAAAAGCATGAAATTTCTAAAAATAAACAATGGCAGCGAGAAATAACTATAGATTAGTTGAAAGGAATACCCGAAGACCGGCAGGTTCTGTCATGTGCAAGAACCTGTGAAGGTTTAAGTGTTAGGAAATTCCGGCAGGTGATGTTAAAAAAAAGTAAATCTACTATTCTTATATTATAATGAATATAAAGATAACCTGAATAATACACTCAAGTTTAAAAACTTGGCGATTCAGACTGGAAATTACATGATCCTTAAGGCTTTTTGTTCTGGAACTACTTCCACTCTTGCATTGTTTTGAATTTACTTTCAAACCAGTTTTCGCAAGTTGCCGTGACTTTTCGAGCCTCGAAAAGTAGGTATCAACAAGGCTGTGTTGGGTCCTGACCAGCGGTTTGGGAACGTAGTCATTGAAAAAATCTTGGCTATCTATCCACCATGCACATTGGAACTCATGTATAGTAGGTCTCAGATCAGTAATTGTAGTTGAATCCTAAAGTTCAGTAATGGTTACAAAAAAAATATGGTTTAGTTAATTTCTTTGAGATACATACGACACCCTTTTATAAGGGATTCGTTAATAAAGTCATAAATTGCTAGTTCTGGGCAAAAACTGCAAATAATATTTCCACTGCTAGCTTGCTTGAAAACACTACTAGTTTGGGCAATCACTGCTAGTTAGTTTCTGATGATTGTGGAAACTATAAGGGCTTTTTTGTAACTTTTTGGTGATAACATAATTATTCCCCAAATCACTGATGAGGCAGGGCAGTGGAAACGTAAGAACGACCCAACCAATGGCTAACTCCTAATGTGGATAGTTCTTTGCAATTCAACACAGGTGGAGGAATCCCTACACAACTGGCTAATTTGGGGGACATGGATGTTCAGGCTAGGTCTGATGCAATGTTAGACACATCTCGAATAGATGAGGGTAGTTTGGAACACCAACATGATTTGACGGCTAATGGCTTTCTACATGATGATAATTCCAATGATCCACTTCTCGGACCAGGTTACACAGGTCAATGTGGTGAGGATAATATGAAACTGAATCTTAAATTGACGGATATATTCACAAGTATGGAGTCAAAGATCACTGGTCTTAAAAATTCGACAACAACTCGGGCTGAAACAATCAGGAGGTTCAAAGCACAGGGTAAGTGGTTTGGAGAGACTAAGAAGGCCAGGGTTCCATGCATTCAGGAAAGTGAAGAAACTGGGAAAGAAGGCAAGCTGCAATATGATTAAAAGTTAAGATGATGCATCCAAACAGGGGAGGAGTGACAGTACAAATTCAGGCGAGGCATGGAAGGTAAAGAAGCAGTACTGGATGATTCTTTAAAAGCTACAGTTGAAGAAAAGGATAAGGAAGTGGTGCAGGCTAGCAGTGCCAGTGTTGCTGCATCGGCTGATAGTATTGAAGTAACCATTGCTGCAACAACTGTTGGTATTATTATAGCCACTGCCAATTCAGACGTTTCAAGCCCAGAGGCAACATCTGCTAGCACCACTAATAACACCAGCACCAAAACCAAAATAAGCCTGAGAATAAGGTTGCCTATAAAATTGCTCAACCTAAATCAATCTGACCCTATCCCTGCACCCAAACCTATTGCTAAGAGTCTCAGATTGGTGAAATTGTGCAGAAAGGTGTAGTTACTGAACCTGATATTGGAAAGGGTAAAGGGATTGCAGAGCCAACATTGAAGTTTAAAAGTAGAGTGGAGCAGATAGCTTAAGATGGAGAATTTTATAAAAGATTATATATGGAACTAAATGCTAAAGAAATTGCTAAAGCAAAGGAAAGGGCAGCGCAGGAAGAAGGCTCTGAAGAAGCAGTAGAAGAGTGGAAAAAGCAACATAGTTATTTTCAACCGTCTGAGAAAATTAAGGCAGAGATAACTATGAAGTGCATGTTTGAGCCCAATCAAGAAGGTAAATGATGGGAGGCTTGAGTGGTTCAAGAATGGATGTTGTATGCTTATACAAGAGTACATGCTTGTGGAAAACTAGAAGGGGGGGTTGAATAGTTTTACCAATTAAAACTTCTTTTTAAACTATTTAGATTGACTTATGTCAATCTATTTGGTTGTGTGTGTTGGATGTTGATAAGCAAGCATATAGAAGATATGTAATGAAAGAAAAGAGTAAGAAGCACAAAACCACAACGCGAGTATTTATAGTGGTTCGGTTACAAGGTCACCTTCCTTGCCCTACTCCACTCCCCGAGTCACCTACTCGAGAGTTCGTAATCACTACACCGAGCTCCTTATAGCGGAGAAGCCTTCACAACGTCGCCTACCCTTTTTCCGGTGCTAGGCTAACCACCGAGTTCTTTCACACCTTAGGAGAACTAATCCTTCACAACATCGCCTACCCTTTATAAGGTACTAGGCTAAGTACCTAGTTCTTTCACTCCAAGGTGAACTACACCTTCACAACGTCGCCTACCCTTTATTAGGTACTAGGCTAAGCACCTAGTTCCATTGCAATGGAGGAACTACTACCACACTACACCAACGACTAATCCCAAAGGAGATCTACTCCTTTACAACATCATCAAGGACATCAATATCCTTGGATCTAATACTAGTCTATCTTGTACATCGAAACACACCATATCGAATGTACATCTAAGGCACCTTTCACTAATGCCTTTGACTAGATCTACAAGACACCTTTCACTAATGTCTTGTGTCTTCACTTCTAAGCACCTTTCACTAATGCTTCTTTGTCTTGACTTCTAAGCACCTTTCACTAATGCTTCTTGTCTTGACTTCTAAGCACCTACCACAAGTGCTTATCCTATAGACGATAGATACCCTTTACTAATATCTTCGTCTTGACTCTTGAGACATCTTTCACTAATGTCTTCAACACTATACTTCTTTATAGAAAGAAAAGGATCATCAACAAGAGAGCTTCAGTAGCCTTGATGATGAGGAAGCATGGCAACTCATGGACTTGAGCTTGCTCGACTTCAAAGGTGGTGATCTTGCCTTTAAGAGTAACCTAAAAGATCACACAAAAACAAAACTACAAACATAGATCTCTTGGATCTATGGTTAGTGAGATCTAACTCAGTGAAGAAAGTATATTGGAGAGGGGTTAGAAAGGTGCAAGAAATAATGAAGAAATGGCTCACTATTTATAGAGAAAAATCCTACTGTTTCCCCGGATCCCACGGATCCCTTCCACTTGGGATCCGGCTAGTACAAAGCCAGGGATCCGTGGAACGCTCCTGTTTGCCCATGGGTATTTTTGGTTATGGGTCATGGGTCATGGGTTGATCCATGGTTTTCTTTCTAGATACAATGTATCTTAAGGATACAATGAACTTGGTTAAGTGGTATAAATAAAACCATGGGTTATGGGTCAAAACCATTTGCTAGTTTTTACTTATTTAGTATATACTTGTTTTTAGCCATTTTAGTATATACTTGTTTTTACCCATTTTGGTATATACTTAGTTAAGTATATGTTAACACAATATGTAAACACTAGTTGTTGTACATATGTATATCTAAATCATAAAATCACTTATACTTGTTTTAGTGTTTTATGTGAAAAGTGAATATGTTAGAAAACTATTAGTTCAAGCCATTTACGTATTTTATTTGTTTCGTTAATATGATTTTACGTTTGTTATCGACAAAACATTAGAAGATCGTAAAATATAAATAAACGTTTTTACATGCTGTTAAGACTTCAGAAGAGAAATTCTACATGCTGGTTGACAGAGATTACCCGTTAATGAAAACTGTAGCCAGACAGATGTTGGAAGTTAACCTTAATTTTCAGTGTACAAAATCAACTCATCCATTGTTCATCCACTGCTGAGAAAGATTGAGAATATTGCTGACTATGAAATTCATTTGGCCATCAAAGGCAAGCCTCAAGGTAGAATGAAAAGAAAGGCAGACAGATCAAAAGCATTTGATGAAGAATCTGAGTTTGATAAGATATTGTGGGTTTAGATAGGTGGAAATGGAACATCTAATTTTGTGTGTAGGTTTACTTATTTTACCTATAAAAAATTAATAAATAACAATAAAGTTTAACTGGCTTACGTTTGAAAAAAGGTTCGAACGATCAGTTCTTTTAAAGATGGACTTCCTAGACCAGGCAAGTGCTCTTGGTATCACATTTGGATGTTTAATACACCAACCATGAGATTTTTCAAATGACTCAAGGATCCACACCTATGAGAATAAAAAAAAATGAAAATAAAACATAAACTTATATACAAATCAGTAAAAATGTTAAGTTGGAAAATGGACACCTGAAACCTAAACACAAATCCAGAGAGTGTGTATGTTGGACAATGCTTTGGATCTTTCTTCAATCTTAAAAGGTGGTCATCCACGTGCTTATGAAATACATTATGAAGTTGGTCGTATAAATGAGTCCAAATATGCTCACCCCATGGAAAAGCATTCCAATCATCTAGATTATCAACTAACCTCATCAGTGTATCATCCACCTAGCATGTCAACAAACGACCCATAAAGATCACCTCTAAGGCTAACAAAAGACAAAGACGTACAGCATCTTCATTAGATATCTGTCGAAACCGCTCTTCATCCTCGATAACACCAATAACATCTAAGTTGGTTACAATATACCCTTGCTTGTTAGGAAATAACCTGTTACGAAAATTTAGAGAACCAGATGTATACAACCCAAAGCTTACAGATCCAAAGGGCAGACCAGTCATTAGACAAAACTCACGACGACCAAAATGTAAAGCATGCCCTTCAATGTAAAAAATTAAGGGCATATCATAGTGAGAATCATCGACTTTATGTTGTTTCCTTAGCATATAATCTATGATGTGCGTTTCAAGTTCAAAAACAAGAGATTAATCCATCTTCCAAAGCAGGTATTCCTAAACAAGATGCGGCGTCTTGCGTCTAACTTTTGCTTTATCAACCAAAAGTAGTTGAGTTTACTGGTAATGATTAACTTAGCTTCATAGTCCTAAAAAAGGTCAACAAAAACAATAATTTAAATCAGACCATGGATAGAATCTATACCAACGTCGTAAACAATTGCGTATATGATGCATATAAACCACTCCTTATTAGTCTAGAGAGTGCCACTAAATTTTTTTAATGAACCAGGTTATGTTACATACCTAACAGACGACATCTACCGTATTATACCCTACATAATTACGAATCAGACAGACATAAAAGAGGAGAAATGGATTATAGAATGGAATTAACACCTATATAACAAAGGTATTAATCGAATAAAAACAACGATTTGTTGAAGCATATAATCAATTGGAATTAAATAAGTATACAATAAACAACGAGGAAAATATTTACGTACCATATTTGGCCACATTTTTTAAACAAACTTTATCAATCCAATGTGGGTTGCACTCAACAGTGTACCTTTATAGCTGGTGAAATAACTGACGATACAAGGAAAAGAGGGACTGACGAAGAAGACGATCTCATTTGTGAAAACAACTTACTAACAATGTTTTTATGCGACAAGCAAAAAACAGAGAAAAACGGTAACTATGAATGTTTTTGTGCGAGTGGGAAATTGATTTTGAATACATATGTAATGTACTTTCACTATTCAATTGTGTACGCTCTATGTAATGAAAAATGACCAAATAACCCTTTAAAAAAATACGGTTGCCTAGTGCTTTTTAGTTGCCCAAAAAACAATACCTTACACATACGGGACACTTGTCACAATTTCGATGAGTTGCCCAATGACAGCGGTTGCCCTTGGTCTATTTTCAAATTAAAAATAAAAGTGGTCTGGAAAGTGATAAGCGTCAGGGCGCGCGGTCTATTTGCGTCATTTTCCCTTTTGTTATTTTATTACAAGGCCTTGTGTACATACCTTGGCTCCCAATCTTGATTCTCGTCAATCACAAGATTTTTTATGCATGTTACTACTAACCTTTTCTTTGTAGGATTTTTTATTTTTCTGACTTGACGCCCCGTTCTAGGGGTAGCTACCGTCAAGGGGGAGTTAGAGATACGTGGACTATTTTTCCACACTTTTATTTCTTCACTAGGGTCACTTTTTGTTTCGAAAAAAAGGGGGAGAAGAAGTAAAACTTATGCTTTCAAAATATACATATAATCTTAAGTTTTACTCATCATAACATTATGTTTTATCATCAACAAAAAGGGGGAGATTGTTAATACAAATAAACCATAAAAACGTTTATTAAATATTTAGCGATCTCTTTGTGTTTTGTTGATAACAAATATAATGTTATCATAAGTAAAACTATAAGGATGCATGTTATTTTTGTAAAGCATCTACATATAGTCATTTAATACAAATTGTTGTAACAGTTTATTAGGATGGGTAAAAATCATAACCTATGACCCATACCCATGGAGCATATCCATAACCCATGGAGTTAACCCATACCCATTTGACTAGATGCATTGCATCTATTAGATACATTGTATCTAGAGAAATACCCATGGACCAACCCATAACCCATGACCCATAACCCAAAAAGCCATGGGCAAAGAGGAGCGTCCCACGGATCCCTGGAGTTACACTAGACGGATCCCTCAAGCAAGGGATCTATGGGATCCGTGCAAAAGTGGCAAGAATTTGCCTATAATTAGAGAGCCATTTCTTCATTTTTACTTACCCCTCTTCTTACTAACTCTCTCATATATTCTTACACTCTTATAACAAAAGATCACTTGATCTAGAGAGTTGTTTCTTTTTCTATTCTGATTCTCATATAGGTCCTTCTCTAAGGCGAGATCACGAGCATTCTACAAGTCATCCAAGTAAGGGGTCCTTGATTGATTTGTTCCTCCACAATATTTCTGTAGCGAAGATCTTGTATTTCATATTTCACATGTTTGTTGTGTTATAGTTGTGTTGGTTTGGTCCTCCGTGTTACGGACTCGGTATTTAGCTTTGTACCGAAAAAAGGTGTAAGCAATGTTGCGAAGGCATCTCCGCCAAGTTGAAGGAGTTTGTTGACATAGCTGCTTGAACTCTCGAGTAGGTGACTCAGGGAGTGGAGTAGGGCAAGGAAGGTGTCCTTGTAGCCGAACCACTATAAATCGGTTGTGTCATTTCTATCCCTTACTTTACTTTATTTACTTGCATTACTCTTAGATCTATACTTTCTCTTCATCTATACGATTTCACATAACATCGAATCTAAAGTTTTTAGAAACTAATTAAAAATCGGCAAAACTATTCAACCCCCCCCTTCTAGTTTTCCACAGGATTCTTTGTACCCAAGAGGGTCATAATCAGTTCTATCCAACATAGGAGGGCGGGTATCAGACCCAGCAGCTTGAACGTCATCTGAAACAGTGGACATGATTTCAATATACACGGGATTTTACAACTCTTTGATTTAACCGAGAAATCGAATCTTTCGCGGGATTTTACCAAATCAAGAGGAAACCGTAGAACTAAAATCTTAAGTGTTAAATCTCAAGAGACAAGTCGCAACACACAAATCGCAGTACTAGACAAAACGCAGATATACAAACCGCAACACTTGAAAAAACGCAGAGATAAATCGCAACACCTGTCAACTCGTAGAGATACTGATGAGTGTGTAAATACTCATCATTTTTTGTTAAATCTGAACTGCAAAACGGTTAAAAATGCTCAGAAATGCATCAAAATACTGAAAATATTCCAAAATTGCATTTTATATGTTTCAGATGCAAAATGTTTAAAATCAGATGAAAAATGAGCAAAGTTTGCATAATTGGCAGTTTCAGTCCCCCAACTTTCAAAATTTGTCAAATATAGTCCCTGAGCCTTAATTTCAAAAGATAAATCACCAAAGGTCCTTTTAAAATCAAAAGTTGTCAAAATTAGTCCTTTGGTGAAAAATATCAAAAGTTTTGAGAAATTACAAATTTAGTCCTTCAAGTTTGAAATTTGGCAGAAATGGCCCTTGAAAATTGGAAAATGTCAAGTTTGGTCCTTGTAGTATGGAAGCTTGTCACTTTTGGTCCTTTAGAGCAACTTTGCAAATTGGCAGCAATGGTCCTTGTATTTTCAGAAAATTGCAAATAGGTCCTTGTGTATTATTAAACCCTTAACAACCTTGGCCTAGTCTGTTGGGTTTTAGGTTCCTTGGATGATGAATTACTTTAAGTAATGGAACCACGGACAAGCTTGAAGATAACCACGGACTGAAGAGTGTAACCACTGATGAAGATAACCGCGGCTAGTAGTATTGAGTAACTGCTGATAGTATATTGTAAGCACTGCTAGTTTTCTATAGTCGGTTAGTTTATTGTATCAGATAAATATGGAAAAGATATTTATCTTGTAGGTTACGTATTGTATATTGTATAGGACTCCTTAGCCTATAAAAGGAGGTCCTAGGCTAGGTTAGATATACGTATGTTTTATATCTAAGGTTGATACACTTCAAGGTTGCAAAACCCTAATACTGTAAGAGTATTCGTATTAATAAATAATATTGAGGTGTTGATTGTTAACTGTTCTTCTTCTTAAGATCAAGTGTTAAATTCCGCGTAATACTTGATAAGCTTTTGTTACAAGTCAGTTTCTATATTAGATCGTTTGCTCAACTGGGATCAACAAGTGGTATCAGAGCTTGTGATCTAGAAACTGTTATCAAGAAGAAGTCTGTTAATTTGTACTCAAGGAAGTTAAGATGTCTGAAGAAACTCATATGGTGACTGCTTCTAAGGTTCCCATGCTCAAACATGGTGAATATCAAATCTGGAGGATGCGAATGAGGCAATACATTCGCATGATTGATTATGCTCTATGGGATGTTGTTGAAAATGGAGACTCTCTTCCTTTGAAGGGTGAGGATGGTAAGGAGATTGCTATTATAAGTGAACCTGATAAAGCTAAGAGGAAGATGCAGATAAAAGCTCATAGTATTCTCTCCATGGGAATACCTAATGAGTTTGCATTAGATTTTGATCAGTATGAGTCGGCTAAAGAACTATTGGATGCTCTTGAATTAAGGTTTGCTGGTAATGAAGCTACCAAGAAGTCAAGGATGAACATGCTTAAGCATCAGTTTGAAACCTTCACTGCTCAAAGTGGAGAAAAGATTGATGGCACATACAATAGGCTTCAAAAACTCATAAGTCAACTGAAGGCAGTGGGTTACAAGTTCCTTCAAGAAGATATTAATTTGAAATTCATAAGGAGCTTATCATCTGATTGGGCTATTCATACTATTGTGTGGAGAAACAAGACGGACTTTGCTACAATGACTCTAGACAATCTCTTCAATAACTTGAAGGTCTATGAGTCTGAGAATACCTTTTCTAACTCGTCTTCTTCTAATCAAAACATTGCTTTTGTATCCACAAATCACAAAAGCTCACAAGATGTATCCACTGCTGCCTATGGTATAACCACGGCTATTGCAAACAATGCCACTGTTAGTGATAATGTCAGTGATGGTGCAATCTGTGCTTTTCTAGCTGATTTAACTACCAGTGTTACTGTGCTGAATCAAGATCTAGATGAAATTGATCCTGATGATCTTGAAGAGATTAATCTTCAATGGCAAATGGCAATGTTGACTCTTCAAGCAAGGAAGTTTCTGAGGAGGACTGGAAGACAGGTTAAGTATGATGGTCAAAGGAGAGCTGGATTCGACAAAAGCAAGATGGAGTGCTTCAACTGCAAGAAGAAAGGTCATTTTGCTAGGGAATGTCGAGCTCCTAAAAGACTTGAGGGTATTAAGAAGACAACAGAAGAGCCTACTATTTCTTCAGATTTGGTTGCTCAGGATGGACTTGGTGATTATGATTGGAGTGATCAGATTGAAGAAGGTCCAAATGCAGCTTTTCTTGCTAGTGAAGCTTCAAAAGAGCATAACTTTGCTCTAATGGCCTATGCTTCATCTTCTGGTTCAGATTCTGAGGTATCCAATGATTCTAAAACATCTACTTGTTCTTTTAAATCATGTGCTGATAACTTAGAGTCTCAAAAGGCTATCACTGAGAGTTTGAGAAAAGAAGTAGAGAGATTGACTCTAGATAACTTAGGATATAAAGTTGGATTAGAGGGTATGGAAGAGAGGCTAAAATTCTGTATTAAATGTGAATTTGAGTATGTAGAAAAGATCAATATACTAGGTGGTGAAATTGATCTTAAAAACAGAGAGATTAAAATGCTTAAAGATAAACTAGCAGAAGCAGAAAGTGTAAAAGTTCAGGCCCTAGAGGAAAAAGAAAAACATGTTGTTAGGGTTGCTAAAATACAATATGCTTCTGATCTTGTATAGAAACAAATTGGCCAAAAACTGTTTAGAGATGGTACTGGTTTAGGTTACAATGATATGCCACCACCCCCCTTAATGAAACATGCACCACCAGTTAAAGAACTGTCATTTAGTAGTGAATTCAGTTTTAATAAACCTGTTGAAGAAGTAAATAAGACTGAAATACCTAAGATAAGTTCTGATAAGTTATCTGGTGCTCCCATAATTGAAGATTGGGAATCAGATTCTGAGGATGTTAGAACTGAATCAACTAAGTCTGAAAAGAAAGAGCCAGTTAAGAAAGTTGATTCTAAGCAAGTCAACCCTGTACCTAGATTTGGAGCTAAAGTTACCAAGAAAGTTGTAGAGTACAGAGAAATTACTAGGGAACAGATGAAACAATTTAAACCTAGGGGAAATCAAAGAAGCTTAAATGGTCTAATTTCTAACAGATTAGGTGATGAGTTTCAATGTGTTAATAAGGCTTGTTTTGTGTGTGGTAGTTTTGAACATTTACAGAGAAATTGTAATAAAAACAGACCACAAGTTTGGAATCATTGGAGGAGGGTAAATCATAAAATTTTTTTAAGAAAAACAAATCCTCATCCTAACAGTAACATGATTCCAAGAGCAGTGCTGATGAGAAATGGGAATACAAAATCTATTGTCACTGCTTCACCTAAATGGGTTCCAACCACTGCTAAGCAAAATGTAAACACGGCTACGCAATGTCAAACCACTGATAAGCCAAATATCACCACTGATTCAAAAGAAGTTTTAAAAATTCCTAAGGTGATAACTGATACAGTGGTTGGAAATCATTTTTATGTTGTTAAGGCCTCAGCAAGTTGGCAATGGAAGCCTAAGACAAAGGTTTTACCATATGTTAATTGTGCATCAATGGACCTAACAAAATTTGAATATTTTGATGCACAGGGCAGACCCAAGTCAGTACTGACTTGGGTCCACAAGAGGAACTAATTTGTGTAATCTTATGTGCAGGGCAATCTTCAAACTGAGCTAAAAGATAAAGGAGTTTTTGATAGTGGTTGCTCTGGGCACATGACTTGGGATGGAAGCAATTTGGAAGATTTTGAAGCTTATGATGGAGGATATGTGGCATTTGGCAATGATCCAAAGGGAGGAAAGATACTTGGCAGAGGCACTATCAGAACAGGGAAGCTAGACTTTGAAAAAGTCTATTTGGTACAGGGACTTAAGTACAATTTATTCAGTGTTTCTCAAATGTGTGATAAGAAAAACTGGGTACTTTTTGGGGAAACTGAGTGTGTGGTGTTATCTCCTGAGTTTAAGATGCCTGATGAGAAGTTTATACAACTTAGGGTACCTAGGAAGGAAAATATATATTGTTTTGATCTTAAAAATGTTCTTCCTAATAGGTCCTTATGTTAGTTTGCTAAAGCATCTGTTGATGAGTCAAAATTGTGGCATAGAAGGCTAGGTCATCTAAATTACAAAACAATCAATAAACTGGTAAAAGGAAACTTAGTGAGAGGGTTACCTTCAAAGGTTTTTGAGTGTAAGGAACTGTGTGTGGCCTGTCAAAAAGGAAAACAACATAGAGCCTCTTGTAAGACCAAAACTGTAAACACCATAACACAACCACTGTTTATGCTTCATTTGGACTTATTTGGACCAACCTTTGTTAGAAGCTTGAACCATAAGCAGTATTGCCTAGTTATCACTGATGATTATAGTAGATTTTCTTGGGTATACTTTTTGGCTACTAAGAGTGAGACTAGTGAGATTCTTAAGAGTTTCATTACTAAGATAGAAAATCTAGTAAGTCATAAGGTCAAAGTAATCAGATGTGATAATGGAACTGAGTTTAAAAATGATGTGATGAATCAGTTCTGTGTAGCTAAAGGTATTGAAAGACAGTTTAGTGTTGCTAGAACACCACAACAGAATGGTGTAGCTGAGAGGAAAAATAGAACACTAATTGAGGCTGCTAGGACTATGTTGTCAGAGTCTAAGTTACCAACTACCTTTTGGGCTGAAGCTGTAGGAATTGCATGTTATGTTCAAAACAGAAGTAAGGTAGTGAAGCCTCATAACAAGACCCCCTATGAGCTATTACATGGTAGGAAGCCAATGATTGCATTCCTAAAACCTTTTGGGTGTCCTGTTACCATTTTGAATACCATAGACTACCTAGGCAAGTTTCAAGAGAAAGCAGATGATGGATACTTTTTAGGCTATTCCACTAATAGCAAAGCCTTTAGAGTATACAATAGGAGGACTAGAATTGTTGAAGAGAACCTACATGTTCAATTCAGTGAAAAGACTCCTAGTGTTGAGACCAAAGGACCAGACTGGCTGTTTAACATTGATATGCTAACCAAATCTATGAATTATGAGCCTATCATTGCAGGAACTTCCACTAATGCTGATGCAGGTATACAAAAGGATTCTGAAGTAGATAAATCTTCAAAGGAAGCTGATTCTCCAACAGAGTTCTATTTGGTTGAAAAGTGGAAAGCTGGTTCTGTTCCTTCCATCATTCACAAGCAAGGTCCCTCTGGTGATGATGTACTAAATTCTGGAAGCAAAGTTGATCATCATCAAGATAAGGATGAGTTGTTGTCAGATAACTCAGTGTCGGTAGAAGAAATTGAAAAGAAGAAAAAACAGTCTGCAAGCACTGATAAGCCTACTGTAAGTGCTGATAGGCCATCTGTAAATGCTGACAAGCCATCTTCTACTACTGATAGTTCAAGTGCAATTCCGGCTACAAGCACTGATGATAGTACTTTCTTTGGACCTTATCCAAAGCCACTATTTGGTGATGAGGAGTATCCACATGATCCTAATATGCCTGACTTGATTGAGATGGATACTCCTACTGATGATGAAGACATGGATGAATTCTTCAATGCTAATTTGACTAATTTGGACACTGTTATAAATGAAAGTCCAATTACTTCTACCAGAATTCACAAGATTCATCCCAAGGAACAGATTCTTGGAAATTTGAATACTCCAGTTCAAACAAGAAGCAGGGTAAAGAATTCAGAACCCTTTCCTGAACATGGGTTCTTTGCAAGATCTCTTCACAAAAGAAACAGTCATAAAGATCTGCAAAATTGCTTGTTTGCTTGTTTTCTGTCTCAAAAGGAGCCCAAGAGAATAGAAGAAGCTTTAACAGAAGAAGGATGGGTAGAATCAATGCAAGAGGAGCTTCTTCAGTTCAAACTTCAAGAAGTTTGGACATTGGTTGATCTTCCAAATGGGAAGAGGGCTATTGGAACTAAATGGGTATTCAGAAACAAAAGGGATGAAAGAGGAATTGTAGTGAGGAACAAGTCAAGGTTGGTTGCTCAAGGATACACACAAACTGAAGGTTTGGACTATGGTGAAGTATTTGCACCAGTTGCAAGGAAAGAGGCTATTAGATTGTTTTTGGCTTATGCTTCATTCAAGAATTTTGTTGTGTATCAGATGGATGTTAAAAGTGCATTTTTATATGGTACTATTGATGAGGAGGTATATGTTTGTCAACCTCCTGGTTTTGAAGATCCTGATCATCCTGACATGGTTTACAGGGTGAGGAAGGCTATGTATGGACTGCATCAGGCTCCTAGGGCATGGTATGAATGCCTATCTACTTATTTGATGGACAATGGGTTCAAGAGGGGACTTATTGATAAAACTTTGTTCATTAGAAAGCACAAAGATGATATTTTACTGGTTCAGGTTTATGTAGATGACATCATCTTTGGGTCTACTAACAAGGAGCTATGCAGAGATTTTGAGAAACTTATGCATGATAAGTTTCAGATGAGTTCTATGGGAGAACTCACTTTCTTTTTGGGGCTACAGGTTCAACAAAGGACTGATGGTATTTTCATTAGTCAAGACAAGTATGTAGCAGATGTGTTGAAGAAATTTGGGTTTCAAGATGTAAAAAGTGCAAGTACACCTATGGAGACTCAAAAACCTATGCTACCAGATGATGGAAGTCCCAAAGTTGATATGAAGTTGTACAGATCCATGATTGGATCTTTGATGTATCTGACTGCATCTAGGCCAGACATTATGTTCTCAGTATGTGTGTGTGCAAGATTTCAAGTAACACCCAATACCTCACACATGAATGCTGTTAAGAGGATCTTTAGGTATTTGAAAGGTCATCCTAAATTGGGCCTTTGGTACTCTAAGGATTCTCCTTTTGATTTGGTGGCCTACACTGACAGTGACTATGCTGGAGCTAGTCTAGATAGGAAGTCTACCACTGGAGGATGTCAGTTCTTGGGAAGCAGATTAATTTCTTGGCAGTGTAAAAAGCAAACTATTGTGGCTAATTCTACAACTGAGGCTAAATATGTGGCTGCTGCTAGTTGTTGTGGTCAAGTTCTATGGATTCAGAATCAATTGCTGGATTTTGGGTACAATTTTATGCATACTAAGATTTACATTGATAATAACAGTACAATTTGCATTATCAAAAATCCTGTTTTACATTCTAGAACTAAACATATTGAGATAAGACATCACTTTATTAGAGATTGTAATGAGAAAAGGTTGATTCAAATGGTAAAAATCCATACTGATTTCAATGTTGCTGATCTTCTCACAAAAGCTTTTGATGTGGGAAGGTTTCAGTATCTTTTTGTTAATATTGGAATGATAAATCTCTAAAACTCTCAAATTGTTTTGTATAAGTTTGTGAAAGTATTGAACTGTTATTATGTAATCTTAGTATTGCTGTTTCTTTTTATATCCACTGACAGTGTTGTTTCTAAAGGTTTATATCCACTGATAGAATTGATCTATCCACTGCTAGTTGTTCTGTGTTTCCACTAACTTTTGTGCAGGTAAATGACAAGTCATTATAGAGATGCAAGAAGTACTGAAGTTACATTGTTCATTCAACAAAGCAGTTTACTGCTTACAGCTTACAATGAAACTTCAAGTGCTAAATAAAGACTACATCTATACATGATTTTCTCCTAATATTTCTACTACTACTATCCTTGCTGATATCGTTTGAATGCTGGATATGCATTTATCATATGCAAACGAAGCAGCTAAGGATCAAAATGGAAAGGATGGATTGATGCAAACGAAGAAGCTGAAGCTGATTGTGGCAGATAGATGGTTGATATGATATTCTTCTTGTGCTCCATCTTCTCTTACCACTACTCAGCAACTTACTCCATCTTTCCTTTTCCCTTCCTGGTTACGATATGTGAAGAAGCACCATGACTTGGTGCTCTAAGACCAAGAACCACCTCTCTGTCACTAGGGAGTGGTGGGTTTCTTGCTCGAGGTCTTGGTTGGGGGTTAGAAGATGAAGGTTTGGAGTTTGAAGTCCTCTTCTTAGAAGAATCATCAGAGTCTTCAGAGGCATTACTTGGATTCACCACACTATCATCTTCAGATGATGGAAGAAATGGAGATTTTCTTGGTCTTGGTTCTAGTGGAGGCAAATAAGTTAGCCATGGGTTTCCATCTTCACTTGATGATGAAGATGATGAAGAGGATGAGGAGGTGGTTAGATCAACCACTTCTGGTTTGTTCCAACTAGGGTTCCACATTTTGATTGATTGGGGATTTTGGAGCAATTAGGGTTTTTATCTCTTGATTGGTTTGGGCGTTATATGCTATTTGGGTGCTTTTTATAAGTGAGGATTAGGGTTACTGAAGTAACTAAGGGGCAGGTTAAATGTGGTTGGAAAGTTAATGAGGTTCTTGGGGATTGGACTGAGATATATTCTAGAAGTTGACTATGTTGACTTTACTGTTCTAACCTCGGATAGGTTGTTTGTAACCACTTCTGGCTATTACTAACCACTGACAACTATACTCTCTGTCTTTGTGTTTGTTTTGTGTTGTCTTGCAGGAAAGAAGGATGTGTGTGCATAAGGAGCTAATGTGTTTGCTGCTTATGTTTGTGTTTAAAAAAAAAAAAAAAAAAAAAAAAAAAAAAAAAAAAGAGTAGTTTTTGTGTAATAGATGGTTTTTGTGTAATCCTTCATATCTTGTGAGATCACTTTTCAAGAGGCATGGATTTGCTTGCTCTAATTTGGATCTGTTGGAGAGGTGCTTATCTGTATCCACTGATGGTGTGTTACAACTGCGGACAGTTGTTGTGAAACAACGGATGGTATGTTTCTCTGTTTTGATACTTCAGGGGTTGTTTTGACACTTTGGCAAAAGTATATATATCACTTCCCAAACTCACGGATGGATCACTTTCAATTGCAAATATCCTAAAACCCTAATCACTTTGGTTGATTTCTTCACAAACCCACTTTCTTCATATCAATCACAATGGCTGAGATATACTCCACTTCACATAATCTTGTTGCTATTCTCACCAAAGATGCTCGCTCTGAAGGGTTTCATCAAATGATTGATTTCCTTGTTCATAGTCCCATTCACTTTGCTTTAACGGTTGAACCTACCATTTTTAAAGCCTACATACGTCAGTTTTGGAAGAATGCTAAACTTGAGGAGGTTAATGGGTTGGAGGTTTTTAGTACTAGGGTGGATGAGAATGCTATTTCGGTTTCTGAGGAGCTTATTAGAGAAGTTTTGAGGCTTGATGATGCTGATGGTGTTGATAATCTTTCTAATGTTGAGATTGTGGCTGGTTTAGAGAGATTAGGATACACATACAGAGGTGAAAAGGTACAATTTTTTAAGAATCTGTTTTCTCAACAATGGAAGTTTTTGATTCACACTTTGTTGATGTGTATGAGCAATAAGACCACAGGCTTTAATGATTTTCCTTCAAAAATTGCTACTGCTATTATTTGTTTGTCAGATGGAAGGAAATTTAACTGGTCTAGGATGATTTATGAGGGGTTAGTGCAGAATATTAGGAACAAGGGAAAATATTATTTGTATCCTCGATTTGTTCAATTGCTTGTGGAACATCAAATCCAGGATCCTATTGAACATATTAGAGAGTATGAGGTACATCGTATGATTCCTCGAGTGTTTGCATATATGAGGAATCCGCCACAGAATGTTGTTATTAGAGATGTTCCTTTGTTTCCTCACATGCTAAATTTTCCTACTGATTCTGAGTTTAATGAAGGTCTTGCTTCATGGACTAGGCGAACACAGGGCACTCAGCTTCCTCAGGCTAGTGCTAGTGGTATGGTTAATGAGGCTGTCACACGGGGTGGAGGTGACATGATTGGAAGGGCTTCCACTACTGATTCATGCTTAGATGCTGGTCAGGATAGTGGAAACATCAATAAGACCCAACCTTTGGCAACTCCTAATGTGGAAAGTTCTTTAGAGCTTAACACAGGTGGAGGTATCCCTAGCCAACTGGCTGCTACAGGGTACATAGATGATCAGGCTCGGTCTGGTGCTATGTCTTCTAAATCCAAGGATTCACCGCTCGGAGCAGTTAACACAGCTCGAAGTGATGAGGATAGATTGGAACCAGACAATGAATTGACGGTTGATGACTATGTACATGATGACTTTTTCGATGAACCACCTCTCGGACCAGATAACACAGGTCGAAGTGGGGAGGATATTCTTGAACGTGTAAATGAATTGACGGTTCAGTGTGCTAAAATGGAGGATAAGATTTCTAGTCTACAGGAGGTCACTGTGCTTCAAGGTAAAACTATTTGGAGATTAAAGCATAGGGTCTTGGTTTTGGAGAGCGTGAAAAGACCTGGACTTGCTGTTTTGAAAGCTTTGCGGCGTATGAAAAAGAAGGTGAACTCTACTCTGAATGTGAATGATGTATCCAAACAGGGGAGGAGTGATGGCATGACTTCAGGGGAGGCTGGGAATGTATCTGTCGGTGTTACTATGGAAGAAGATGTTGACAGTGGAGATCAAGAATTTGTAGTTTCTGATAAAGCTGGGAATGCTGTTGTTCTTGAAGAATTGAAGAATGTTGACATAGTGCAGAACACAACCACTGATAGTATAGCTGAAACCCTGGTTAGTACTTTTGTAACCACTGATGTTTCAGATTTGGCTATTGTTTCTACTACTGTCATACCCACTGCTATCACAACTACTTCTACTGTTGTTACAACTCTTTCTGAATTACCATCTAAGCCTAAAGAAGTAGAGAAAGAGGCTGCAAGCACATTGATTAATCTGAGCAAAACATCATCTATACCTACATCAATAATTGCACCTGCTTTATCTATTCAGTCTACTGCTACTAAATCAAAAGGTAAACCAAAAGGTAAAAGTTTGGTTATTGGTGAACCTTTGAAGAAGAAAATGGTCAAATCTAATGTTGGAAAAGGCAAAGAAGTAGTACTGAAGTTCAAAAATAAAACAGAACAAGAGGCTTATGATAGAGAGTTTGCTAGAAGTTTAGAAGAGGAGGACAGAGCAGTTTTAGAGAAGAGAAAGAAAGATGAAGAAGAAGCTAGTCAGAAGATATTAGCTACATGGTATGAATCTCAAAACTATCTTAAAGCTTCAGAATTGATCAATGATGAATATACAGTACAAGAATGGGCTTTGTTCGATGATGAAGAAAAGGCTAGACTTCTGAGAATGTTGGCAAAGAAGGTTAGTAAAGAAAAGAAGACGATTGTAAGAAAGAAAACTTGTCCATGATTCTAAAAGTCTTTTTATATATGGTCTTAAGAACTATTAGGAGTAGTTTTGTAAGGAGTTGACTCGTTATCTTCCTCCAAAGAAAGAATGTTAGCAGAAGAAAAGAAATGATTGGAAGAAACGGTTGTAAGAGTCTTCAGATCGGAAAAGAAGTAGTAGCTTGTTTCGGGTAAGAACATGACATATAAGTAGTAACTAGTTAAGACTTCGAAATTCTATCAAAACTCTAAGTATGGTACATCGATTATAGAAGACTGATCGAAGAAGAAGTAGAAAGAAAGAGAAGAGATTTTGACGAGACAGGAGGAGAAGATTTGAAGATCGTTTGAGAGATAGTATTCGGAGAACAAGACAAAATAAAAACTTGAAGTCATGATGAAGAAACGGAAAAGGTTGTAATCTAAACTGGTAAAAGAAGAAGTTTCCAAGTGGTTATTGGTTTGAAAATGGAAAACCAAATGGAAAACTAAATCATCGTCATC
>BPTQ01000008.1:97256307-97303633 GCA_019973895.1 Chrysanthemum seticuspe
TAAACTCGGAGCTGGAAAAATTATTCACACAGTTGAATTTCCTGTAGTAAAATGTACTGACAAGGTACATACCGCACCTGTGAAAATCGTAGACACGAGGTGTGGAACACTTGAATTGTTAGTGATTTTGACGACATAAAGGCCTCCAAAAGTTTCACCAACGAGGAGTTGAACTCTGCGACTGTCGACTGCCCAAGAGAGGCCTGAAGGTTAAAGACTTCAACAGGTGTCATCTTTCGAAGTTAAGAGATCTCTTTCATTTAGATAGGAACAATTTGTTTTTTATACTTTTTCTCTCTGTACAAGGAGCAGATGAGCTAAACAAGTTCTATCAGAGATCACAGTTTTACATGGAACAGTCATGTAAAATGATGTCCTTTAAGTTGACACACTTATTAAAAAGGTCGAGGCTCAAATCCAAACCGTCACCAAATCGAATTTTTGTCAAACTCAAAGTTTCTAAAGCCGGAAAATTCCAGACTGAATATCGTATGCAGCTAGTCTTGAAACTCCCATTAAGCGTGAGATGTTTGAGAGCGGGAGAACTGAATATACATTGTGGCAGGTCATGACATAGCCTAGTGACCCATTCCATAGTCAATTGCCTAACATTACGCCGGTATGCATACTTTACAAAATCTGTAACACCAAGCTCAGTGGTTTCTCCATGGAATCTGAGCTCAACTGCACATACTTCTGTTTGATTGCTATGGTGAATTACTGCCTGCTTCATAAATTTAGAGAACTGACGCATCCTACGAAACGCATCACTATTTATATTAAGATGAGGCATTGAAACCCAAATGTATCTCCATTTTCGAGACAATGCACTAGTCTGAACTGCATATTTCATGCCAAGGAAAGAGAAAATGTGATGAATAATGTCATATGGCAAGTTGCTTATTCTATCTTCTTCGTTGTTTATGGTATCCATCCGCAACCCTTTGGTGTGGCTTGAATTGAATTGTATGCTTTTCCTCATGATTTTTTCTCTGTAATGCCTGAAAGTTAAATTATGTAATGAAATAATAATGCCTAAAAAATACTCCGTATAAGATACAGACTTTTTTAAAAACAAGACTCTAACAAGACATGCTGATTTAAATAGTTTGCTAATAGCAAATTAACTCAAAGAAGTCCGGATTCTAATGTAGTAACTCAGAATTCATGTGCTCACGAGTTTCACTAAAGTATGAGCACATCGTTTAGTTACTCTGCTAAAATAGCCAATCAACCCTTTATCACGCCTGCTTTTTTGAGGTTTTAAGTTGTGTTAATATCTATCATTTTATGATGTGTAACACTGTAACCTTAGTTTTTCAAGTTAGTAGTTTAAGCTGTAAAAGCACAGTATTGAACAATATTTCAAAATTTAATTATATTTAATTTATTAGTTCCTCGATAATGAAGCAACAACCCAAGAAATTACGGGTTTAGACATAAAAGGGGTGTTTGTTTAAGCTTATTTTTGGGCTTATGAGCTTATTTAAATCGATAAGCCTATTTTTCCTGCTTGTATGCCTAACTTTCATATTGAAGTCATAATAAGCTCATCAGCCAAAATAAGCCGCAAAAAACGGGCTTATGAAAATAAGCTGAGTTAAATAATCTCATACGTGCAAATATAAGCTTAAACAAGCCTAACTAGGGTTTATGACAAAACAAACTTAATATCGACAGATGACATAAACATGAATACGTATATTCGTTTAGTCAATGTGTATTAATTCTCAAGGATATGTGAAACGAGGTTTTAAAGTTTGAATTCACTAAAAGAAAGTATGACTGAAGAATAAGCTTACTATGTACTTTGTGGATGAAAACAACTGCTGGCAATAATGATCGATAGATCGAGTTTTAACCAATTTAGCTCTCATTTATTTTAAGTGAGGTATAAGAACTTGTTTTAAAGTAAACGGGTTATAATCTGGGCTGGGCCGAGTTCAGAATTGCTCGGCCAAATAACCATCGGGTCGACTAAATGGGTCACTTTTGATTTGAGAAATAAAATTGTAAGCAATTAGCAACCCCATTAAACCAATTTATCGATACTACATTATAAAAGATTTGTGACTTCTTATTAAAGGAAGTCTTAAAATTTTAAAACAAAAACATTACTATAAAAGATAAATTAAAAAATTAATGTAAAATTTAAAAATTTAAGTCTTATTTAAACCATATAATAACCTAGAGGCATTTTATTTTGCTTACTTAAAAATTCATGCTTACCAAGGGATAAATTCCCACCATCCATCTAGTCTAATCTAATGGTGGGGATTAACCTAAGATTTAATACTTAAACCTAATTCCATGTTTTTTTTTATTGTCTTTTTGTCTTTCTTTTTTATTCATTTTTTTTTTTTTTTTTTTTTTTTGTCTTTTTTATTAATTTCCGTTTTTTTAATATATTAACGTTTTTTTTTTTAAATTCGCGTTATTCACGTTTTTTTTATTCGCATTTTTTTCGCTTTCATACGTTTTTGTCTGTTTTCATACGTTTTCGTTCGTTTTCATCTGTTTCGTCTGTTTTCCAACGTTTTCGTCCATTTTCTTACGTTTTCGCCCGTTTTCATACGTTTTCGTTCATTTTCATATGTTTTCGTCTATTTTCTTACTTTTTCATTCGTTTTCATACGTTTTCGTCCGTTTTCATACGTTTTCGTCCATTTTCCTACGTTTTCATCCATTTTCTTACGTTTTCATGTATTTTCGTCCGTTTTTATACGTTTTCGTCCGTTTTCATACGTTTTCGCCCGTTTTTATACGTTTTCATAGGTTTATATACGTTTTAGTCCGTTTTCATACGTTTTCGTTCGTTTTTAGACGTTTTCGCCTGTTTTCTTACGTTTTTGTCCGTTTTCATACGTTTTCGTCCGTTTTCTCAGGTTTTCATTTGTTTTTTTACGTTTTCGTCCGTTTTCATACGTTTTCGTCCATTTTCATACGTTTTCGTTTGTTTTTTTACGTTTTCATGTACTTTCATCCGTTTCTATACGTTTTCTTTGTTTTCAGACGTTTTCGGCCACTTCTATACGTTTTCATTGGTTTTCATAGGTTTATATACGTTTTCGTCCATTTTTAGACGCTTTCGTCTGTTTTCAGACGTTTTCATACGTTTTTGTCCGTTTTTATACGTTTTCGTCCGTTTTAAGACGTTTTTGTCCGTTTTCATACGTTTTTATACGCTTTTCATTCATTTTTATACTTTTTTTCTGTTTTCAGACGTTTTCGTCCGTTTTCATACGTTTTCGTCCGTTTTTTAAAGTTTTTTTTACACGTTTTCGTCTATTTTTATATGTTTTTATGCTTATTATTAAACTCTATTATATTACATGTCTAATATCAATTGTGATATTTTATAAGAAAAAGTTAATGTCTAATATCACTTGTGATATTTCATAAACAAACAAGTATGTTTTTTTAACCTTTAATATCACCTGAGATATTTTATTGCTCTTTATATTTTTATATATTATCACCTATGTGTTTTCTAATATTTTTATAATTTTCAGTTACATGATAGTTTTTGTACCTTTCATCGCAATTGACAAGCGTATATTTTTTTAATGCAACCAGTGTTATCTATCACTTGTGATATTATACTCTTAGTAGAAATAAAATGGTTAAAGTCTCTTTAGGTGAATTCTTATTTTGTTCAAAAAAAATGCTAATTTAATGCAACACTTGTTTGATTTTGAGAATATGTCAAGTCTCTATTTTCATAGTTTGCTTCCTTTTTATTCATTTTGATATTTTTAAGTGGCACTTATTTATCTTTTGTGATATAACACTGTAAGGAAGATGAAGAGTATTACATTCTTCATCATGTATGTGTTATCAGTTGTGATACTCAACTAAGAATTTAGTATTTTACCAAGTATATATGAAAGAAATAATAATAAACATCACTTATTATATTACTGAGATGATTCTGTTCATTTTTTTTATTTGTGTTTTTGAAAATATTAAGGAAGATTTTTGTGTTTTATGATAATATGAAATATTAAAAAAGGTGTTTAACTGAAAACAAGAGATGTTATGATACTTTAGTTATACTTGTGGTGGATTTTTCTTTTTAATAGATACATTGTGCATGTTTCAATAGGTTTTATAGAGGGATTTAAAAATATCTATCGTTGAATCAACAAACTAAAGAAGCTATAGTTGAAGAAAGCACACATCTTTATAAACAAACTGAGCAAGCTCAAATACCTGTGATATCACACATGATATCACAGGTGATATCACCTCGCTTGTGATATCACATGATATCACAAGTGATATCACTGGTGATATCACAAGTGATATAAACTATGATATCACACATGCTACCACCGGTGATATCACGCATGATATCACAGGTGATATCAACGGTGATATCACACATGATATCACGTGTGATATCATGTGATATTACAAGTGAGGTGATATCACATGTGATATCATGTGTGATATCACAGGTGTTTGAGCTTCCTCAGTTTGTTTATAAAGATGTGTGCTTTCTTCAACCATAGCTTCTTTAGTTTGCTGATTCAACCATAGATATTTTCAAAACCCGCTATAAAACCTATCGAAACATGCACAATGTATCCATTAAATAGAAAAATCCACCACAAGTCTAACAAAAGTATCATAACATCTCTTGTTTTCAGTTGAAAAACTTTTCTAATATTTCATAATATCATAAAACACAAAAATCTTCCTAAATATTTTCAAAAAAAAAATAAATAAATAAAAAATCATCAGAATCATCACATTATTAGTTGAGTATCACAACTGATAACACATGTATGATAAAGAATGTAATACTCTTCATCTTTCTTACAGTGTTATATCACAAGATATAAATTAGTGTCACTTACAAATATCAAAATGAAAACGTCTGAAAATGGACAAAAACGTATAAAAACGAATGAAAAACGTATAAAAATGTATGAAAACGGACAAAAACGTCAGAAAACGGACAAAAACTTATAAAAACGGATGAAAACGTATGAAAACGTATAAAAACGGACGAGAACGTCTGAAAACAGACGAAAACATCTAAAATTGGAAGAAAACGTAAAAAAACGGACGGAAATACATGAAAACATAAAAATAAATACAGACGAAAACTTCTAAAAATGGACGAAAATACATGAAAACCTAAAAAACAGACGAAAACGTATGAAAACGAACGAAAACGTAAGAAAACGGGCGAAAATGTCTAAAAATGGAAGAAAATATAAAAACCGGACGAAAACATATGAAAACGAACGAAATCGTATATAAACCTATGAAAACGGATTAAAACGTATAAAAACGGACGAAAACGTATAAAAAAAGACAAAAAACATGAAAACATAAAAAAACAGACGAAAACGTATGAAAATGGATGAAAACAGTAAAAAAGGGCGAAAACGTAAGAAAATGGAGGAAAACGTTGGAAAACGGACGAAAACGTATAAAAACGGACGAAAAACACGAAAACATAAAAAAGGGACGAAAACGTATGAAAATGAACGAAAACGGTCGAAAACGTAAGAAAATGGAGGAAAACGTTGGAAAACGGACGAAACAGATGAAAACGGACGAAAACGTATGAAAGCGGAAAAAAAACGCTAATAAAAAAACGCGATTTAAAAAAAAAACGTTAATTAAAAAAAAAAAACGGGAATTAATGAAAAATAAATAAAATAAAAATAAAACAAAAAAAATGGGAATAAAAAAGGAAGAAAAAAAGACAAGGAAAAAAACATGGACTTAGGTTTAAATATTAAATCTTAGGTTAATCCTCACCATTAGATTCAACTAGATGGATGGTGAAGATTTGTTCATTGGTAAGCATCAAAATAAGGGTAAGCAAAAGAAAATTCCTCTATTAACCTATTATAATAATAATATATTTTAATACAATTGTTTATAAGAAAAGTCTACTAAACTTTTAACCACCAATTTAATGCTAAAATTTTGAAAAATAAAAATGCTAACTATTTACACTATTAATAATTTAGAAGTTCTACTTTTTAAAAACATATAACTTCTACTTTCCAAGTATTTGGGACATGTAAAATAAGGAAGGTTTAAAATGAAAAACATTTACTCGGCACAAATGTAACATCCCGATTGTGATAAAAAATATTAACGGATTTATCTAAAATCCTATTAGTCACGCCAAGTAAATTAGAGGAATAAATAGAAAATTCTATTTATTGGCGGAATTAATAATATAAGTAGTCGGGACTTAACAACTAATATGAGATATATAGTTCGGATTCAGTTTGCAACACGATTTTACTACGAGGGCTAAATGTGACAAATAGCCAAACTATTGAAAAAGTTCCAGATATATTTTATACTTACTAGAAGTCGGTTTAGAGGAGATATACCTCCCTCCCTCACTCACGATTAACAAAAAAAAAAAGAACAGGAGGTCATCCTCCCTCCTTATCATTCGACATAATCAAGAAAAGAGAAAAGAGGGATTGTTGGATCATACCTTTCCAATCAAGATTCATTAGAGATTCTCAAGAAACAAGAAGTTTATCAAGGATTAAGGAGCATCAAGTATTTATCATGTTCTTCCTCAACTACAAGTAAGTGATTATGTGTTAAATTATGATTTCAAGTTATGGAGATATGGTTATTAAGTGTTGTATATGATGAATTCATGGTTTATGATTCAAGGGTTATGCATATGATTATTAGGGTTTAACATGAGATTATGTTAGTGATCAATTTATGATGTTTAGGAGGTGTTTATGTTGATTATTGAGTTGAACCAAACACCCATTTATGCGATTTGTGTGATATATGATTTTAAACAAGTTGCTGAAATTTTCAGCAATGATTAGTCGTGTTTGAAAAATCATATAAAATTGATAGAAGCTCGGATTGAATCATGGCTTTTCTAGAAAGCCTAATGAGTATAATTCAGCTATTATGTTTTATGTTTTTGCTCATTTAGAGGTTTAATGGGTCAAAAGTGCGACTTAGTGCAGCAAGGTCTAATCTTGAAATGTACAGCAAACCGAACTTTAAAAATTCATACCGGATAGACCGTAACTCTATTGGGAGCGTGCCATACCTTTTCGGAAAGGGAAAATAGTATACTTTCATGGAAAAATAGCCTCATGACCTGTTTCATTAGTTAATTGAGTCAAAATGTGACATTGCAGTCTACAATAGAAAATCAGCAAATGCTTTGTTAAGTGTTTTGATAATTATGACATGATATGATGTTTTTGCTAGTTCCGGGTGATTATATGCTATGATAACTTATGTTCTCAGCCCATATAGTAATAATAAGTATAAAACCAAGTGACAAGACTTGGTTAGCTTAGCTCGAGTTCGCGAGCATAGTAGTGCATGTTTGGCAAGATTTATGCCATAACTAGTTTATGAGTTTTGCATTATAGTTAGTTTATGTGTGCTTAGTTGCACTTATATTTGGATTATCATGTTATATTCATGCCTAGTTGTTATGTGTTAACGTTGTACATGTGCATCTATCATGATATATGTGTTCAAGACATTCAGAATCATTCATCTTGCATTATACTGCCCAGGCGAGTAACGGATTTTTAGTTAACATGTTTAGTAGATTAAGCGTGTTTAGTATATATATGCCTTTTTATATCTTAAGTACTATGCAAGTTATGTATCATGTTGACCCGTGAGGTCATATTAGTATCATGCTGACCCGTTTGGTCATATTAGTAACATGTTGACCCGTGTGGTCATATTAGTATCATGTTGACCCGTGAGGTCATATTAGTATCATGTTGACCCGTGTGGTCATATTAGTATCATGTTGACCCCGTGAGGTCATATTCATTATCAAGTTGACCCGTGTGGTCATATTCAGTATCATGTTGACCTCTTTGGTTATATAAAATATCAAGTTGACCCGTTGGGTCATAATAAGTATCATGTTGACCTCTTTGGTCATATAAAGTATCAAGTTGACCCGTTGGGCCATATTAAGTATCATGTTGACCTCTTTGGTCATATAAAGTATCAAGTTGACCTGTTGGGTCATATTAAGTATCATGTTGACCTCTTTGGTCATATAAAGTATCAAGTTGACCTGTTGGGTCATATTAAGTATCATGTTGACATTGTTTAGTCCGTGGGTATATAAGTATCATGTTGACCTCTTTGGTCATATAAAGTACTTGTCATAGTTGACCCGTTGGGTCATATTAAGTATCATGTTGACATGTTTAGTCATATTAAGTATCAAATTGACCCGTTTGGTCATATTAAGTATCAAGTTGACCCGTTGGTCATATTAAGCATCAAGTTGACCCGTTGGGTCATATTAAGTATCATGTTGACATGTTTGGTCATATTAAGTATTAAGTTGACCCGTTGGTCATATTAAGCATCAAGTTGACCCGTTTGGTCATATTAAGCATCAATTTTGTGACAACCCGTACTTTCAGGTCATTTCTTGACACAATTTATGCTTCACTATTTCAACATTTATCGTAAACTTGGTTTACTTGTTCCAAATTCGCGTAACCTTGTAGGTTTAGCGGCGAATTCATGATCATATCATCACGTACATTTCATATGGACTAAGTTTAGTCTACATTTCATTAACATCATTTGCAACACATTAGTTCATTCATAACATTTCGTTTCACATTCAACGCGTAATTTTTATATTTAATAAACTTTATCGCGTGAGTTATTATTTTAACATTTAATCCGTTACTTTCAAAAATGATCCCGATGTATTTTTAAACTTACATTTAGTTGTAAAAACTATATTTTGAGTTTACCTAATGTTTTAATTTATTTTGTGTATAATTCGTTAAATTTATATTATTACGACGTTTTTCTTAAAAACTATACGATAATTATTTTATCACTCAAATTTCACAAGGAATGTATTTTTACAATTTTTATAAAGTCATTATACTCTATTTTGATCTATTAAAAATTTACTTGTACCAAAAACTACCATTTACCTTTATTTGTACATTTCCCTACACAATTACTTACACATCTTTGACAAATTATACAAGTATATATACAATAATTACATAATGATAAAGAAAAAAAAAAAATAATGATTGGGAAGCAAGATCCCAAAAATCCGGCCCTTAAGGGTTGGAATTTATGGTTGTGGTAAAAATTTTCAAAGGTCTAGATATATACACAATCTCTTTCACTTATTCCATTTCAACACAAATAATACAAGTAGCAAAAATCATTTTTCTCTCTTGTTTCTTCACTCCCACAACCGGTTCTTCAAGGGTCTTCAAAGGGATCACAAAATTTTGCAAGATCAAGTTAATACACAATCTAGATATCACTCTTTATAAGGTTTTGAAATAAAAACCAAGAGTATTTAAGTTTAACCTTGTTACTTAAACCTCATCATATTCACTTGTAAGCTTGTTTCTTTCATTTTTCATGTTTTCTTATCATCTCATATGTATCTTTTCATTTTTGGAGCAAGCATGCATGATATGTGATTTATACCATTTTTAACATGATTTTAGTGTTATGTATATATATTTGGTCATCCTATAATTATTCCCATGGTATTCTTTGGTCTTGATGATGTCTAGGAACCCATGACACCCTAAGAAGGTGTATGGTAGGATTAGATTAACTTTGGAGTTGATTTGAAGGGATTAGAATAGATTTTGTCCGAGAAAAACTATTTTCGATAACTATAATTTATCTTCTGTCCTTATTTCGATTTTCTGGAAAAACCGACAGTTGGTACGAAACTTTGGCCTTGATATTTAGAAAATATACTTTAAAACGAATCCGTGGCCTTTGAACGGAATAAAAACGGAGTTATAACGAAGAAGTTATGGATTTTACAAGTTTGACGACGAAACGTATTATTTTCAGAAATTCAGCTTGCTGTTTTTAGTTTGATCGGGTCAAAAACGAGCCTTAAGCTTCACAAATTATTTCGACTTATCAAAAATATATTAGTTTACTTCGATACGAAGCTAAGGACGTATTATACGTAGAAAACGGATTTGAAACGACAAAGATATGCCCGTTTTTATAAACTTGCCGTAACTATTATTTTCTGAAAAACTATATTATTTTTACGTTACAAGTGTTACATTAGCTGTAACGACCATGTTTGCGGCAGTTTTTAACAAGGTTGTGAAACTTTTTGGAACGAAATGTCTTCTAGTAAAATCAAGTTCACCGGCCATATTTTTCAAAACGACAAGCCGTTTGTATAGCGGAGTTGTAGTAAATTAATTACGGATGTTCAAACTTGGCCGAAACTCACTTTTTGCACTACAATTAGCCAAAATCACTATCTTTAACCCTTATTATCTTTATGTTCGAGACCTTTTTGACGAAAACTCCTGAACTGAAACTTCTAGATATCGATGCAAACTTTCCAAAACAGTCGAGTTCGTTCTCTAACGATCGACGTACACCATTTTACGAATAGTTTTCCGGAGCCATTTTTGTTACTTTTATAAAAATTCCGACGACATTGTTTTACGACGAAAAGTGAAAATTTCACCATAAATCATTATAAAACCATTGTAGGATGACATTTTGACGTAAAAACTTGTAAAGTGATTTTTGATGGTCAAGACGGCAAACGAGTACTTTTCGACGATAAGTAATATTTTCAAAACCCGCAAATGGTATAAATAAGCATACGAAATGCATGCATAACATTACATTGCAACTCATTACATATCATATCATTGGTACTAGGTCCCGGATAACGCATCACATTATACCTCAGTGTACTCACTCTTGTCATCATTCCAGTTATCCAAGTGAGTTTTCATAGCCCCACTTTTAATTGTTTTGTACTATTTTTGGGGGAGATACATGCTCAACTACTTGCTTTCATTTACACAAGTACTTTAAACTATTACTGATTACCGTGAGTTTCATAGCCCCTGCTTTTACTTGTTTTCATAACTGTTTTGGGGGAGATGCATGCTTAACTATTTTTCACAAGTACTTTAAACTATTACGGATTACCGTGAGTTTTCATAGCCCCACTTTTCAATTGTTTGTACTATTTTGGGGGAGATACATGCTTAACTATTTTTCATAAGTACTTCAGATTTTTAAGGCTAAATGCTACCATGATTACCATTGTTTCTAAATCAAAGGTTATACTATATCAATTGTTCTTGTTTGCGTGCTACGGTTCTACGTCGTATAACGTTCTAAATCAGTTGACTACTGATACATTGAGTTAGGTGCTATTGATTATGTGCTATGGTTCTACGTCGTATAACGTTCTAAATCAGTTGACTACTGATACATTGAGTTAGGTGCTATTGATTAAGTGCTATCGTTCTATGTCGAGTTAGGTACTATTGTGAATTCATTGAAATCATATGTTTGAACATAAACTATACACATTTTGGCAGTGGGTTGTGAATACACAGGTTGCAAGTTTTGTATGGGCGGAACTTGGAACTGGGTGGATTTACAATGCCTTTGCTGCATAAACGATTTTGGAAGGCTTTACATTTCAACACAAACTCTATGAACTCACTCAACCTTTGTGTTGACACTTTTTAGCATGTTTTTATCTCAGGTATCTAAGGCATTCACTTCATGGCATGCATTTGGACTTCATGGAGTCGTGATGACGACGCGTCTCACTTGTGTTTTATGTACTTTAAAACATCGTTTGAATTGTAACAAACTTATTTCCGCACAAGTTGATTTTCATTTGGGACCTACTTTGTAAACTCTGATTATTTTATTAAATCAAACGATGTATTTTCCAAACGACACTTTAGGTCGTTCAATATAACTGTGATTGTGATGCTATGACAGTCAATCCCTAGGAATTCCATTCCGCTGCAAAACAGGTAATTTGGGGGTGTGAAAGATTGGCATCAGAGCTTCAGTTATAGAGAACTAGGTTGCATCATTGACCCTAGACTATAACTACATCACCATAGCATCTCATCATTTCATCATAAGTGCATGTTCACTTTGCATGCGATTTATACGTACATTTTTCGAGTTAATTACTTTCATTTCTTAACGATTGTCACATGGATGCCCTTAAATACCCATCCCATTATCCTTTCCTCATACTCTAATGTGGAGAATTCCTTGTTATTCCCTATCACAATCTTTACATCAATTGACTCATCACCGATAACGTCGAATGCCGAGATAAACCCTTAAGTAGGGCAAAGTCACTCTCACTTCTTTGTTTCATCACTAACATGTCGAGTTACACGTTACTAACACATTAGTCACTAAACCATTATACACTTGAAGCACTTACGATACCTCATAACCCACCTTTACGGAACCCGTCGATCATTTCGAAAAATAACCTCAAACTTATCATCTCTTATCACATCTCTTTAGAGCGCTTATTATTAACATAGGACTTTGTTACATCTCACCTTTCCTTTTTATTTTGAAGAAGATATGGCGCCGAAGAAAGCCACACCTGTAATGACCCAAGCGGCTATTCAAAAGTTGGTAAGGGATAGTGTAGCAGAGGCATTAAGGATTGAAAGGGAAACGGTGGCTGCTGCTGCTGCTGAGGCCGCGACTGCTGCTGAAGCCGCTAGGCTTGCTGCTGCTGCAGGAAATGCAGGAGGGTCCGGAGTTAAAAGTTGTTCGTATAAAAATTTCAAAAGTGGAGATCCCACGAAGTTTAGAGGTACCGAAGGAGCCACAGCCATGGTTCGATGGTTTGAAAAATTGGAATCGGTGTTTTTGCTATGTAACTGTCCGGATGACAGCAAGGTCAAATTTGCTACGAGTACATTACTGGATGGAGCATTGTCATGGTGGAATTCTTATGCTCAACCGATTGGAATGGAGAATGCTTTCAAGCTCACTTGGGAGCAATTTAAAGGTTTGGTAACTAAGAAGTTTTGTCCTCGTACGGAAGTGAAGAAGTTGGAGACAGAATTCTATGAACTAAGGACTATTGGGTACGATATTGACACTTACATTCGAAGATTTCAAGAATTGGCCGTGTTATGCCCATCTATGGTTTCGGATAATGAGAAGCTACTGGAGGCTTTCATTGAAGGACTTCCCGAAATTATTCAAGGTGACGTGACTTCTTCTGACCCGCAAACGATTGAGGAATCTATTCGATTGTCTCAAAAGCTTATGGCACAAGTAGTAAAGAGGGGCAACACCAACAACACCAACCTTAACAACAATACCAACAACCGCACCAACTACCATAATAACCAAAACAACAACTACAACGACGATAACCAAATCAACAACAACAAAAGAAAATGGGAAAATGACCAAGGAGGTTATATCAACAACAACCAAAACCGTAACACTAACCATCATCAACAACAGAATAGAAGACAAGAAGTCGCCAGGGTCTATGTTGCTGCACCAACAAAGGGAAGAGCTTATGCAGGAAACTTACCGCGATGCCACCAATGCACGCTACATCATAATGGTCCATGTGGTATATGTTTTAGCTGTCACAAAGTAGGACACCTTGCTAAGGACTGTAAGGGCAAGACCATAGTTACGTGCTTCGGATGTGGGGAACAAGGACACTATCGGAACCAATGTCCTCAAAACCAAGGTCAACAAGTCGAAGGTGCTCATGGGAATGTATATATGTTAGAAGGAGGAGGAGGAGCTCGTCAAGGTATCAACGACGCGGAAGACTGAAGAAGTTCGGAAACTAACAGTCTTATTTCTCCTTATGTACTATGTCGTACTAAGTTTATGTTTTCCATCGCATCCGAATCTTTATAACCTAAGATGTATTTCTATTTGATAAACCACTCGTTGTAAAATATTCTCATCTATCGTACTTTATTTTCTTTCCGATTTGTTATCATTTACGAGGATTTTAATTCTTTTTACTTTAACTATCATTTTAACGACACTTCTCCATGTCTTCTCTCCTCGATGTTCATCACAATTTTAACATCAGTTGACTCAACACCAAACAACATATGAGTCGATTAGTCCAAGCATTGCATAGTTACTCCTAAATTATACATAGCCTGATCACCTATGTCTAATTCAGGAAGAATCATGCGATGAAGGGAGTAGTAGGCTTATATGTGTAAGCAATTCCGTAATCGAGCCAAATTTTCAAAAGTCCTCCTTCAAACCAATTTAGCCTAATCTCATGACAGTTCTTGTTTGATGAGTTGTGAGATTAAGTGAAAATTGGTTGGTAAAAAGTCTTTTGAGGGTTTTGCTCGGGAATGGGAAAGTTTGCCACATCAAACCCTAAACCCGATAGACTAACAACGATTGAATTCAGGGACTGAATTCCTTTTTGGATGGGCGAATGTGACCACCCGTACTTTCAGGTCATTTCTTGACACAATTTATGCCTTCACTATTTCAACATTTATCGTAAACTTGGTTTACGTGTTCCAAATTCGCGTAACCTTGAGGTTTAGCGGCGAATTCATGATCATATCATCACGTACATTTCATATGGACTAAGATTAGTCTACATTTCATTGACATCATTTGCATCTACATTAGTTCGTTCATGACATTTCATTTCACATTTAACGCGTAATTTTTATATTAATAAACTTTATCGCGTGAGTTATTATTTTAACATTTAATCCGTTACTTTCAAAAATGATCCCGATGTATTTTTAAACTTACATTTAGTTGTAAAAACTATATTTTGAGTTTACCTAATATTTTAAATTTATTTTGTGTATAATTCGTTAAATTTATATTATTACGACGTTTTTCTTAAAAACTATACGATAATTATTTTATCACTCAAATTTCACAAGGAATGTATTTTTACAATTTTTATAAAGTCATTATACTCTATTTTGATCTATTAAAAATTTACTTGTACCAAAAACTACCATTTACCTTTATTTGTACATTTCCCTACACAATTACTTACACATCTTTGACAAATTATACAAGTATATATAAAATAATTACAAAAAGAAAAAAAAAAAAAATAATAATTGAGAAACAAGATCCATGAAAACCGGCCTTGGGGGGGGGGGGGGGGGGTTGGGCATTAAATGAATTGGTAAAATTTTCTTGATTGTCCATATACATACTCCAAACTCATTTCTCTTATTCCATTTCAACACAAATAATACAAGTAGCAAAAATCATTTTTCTCTCTTGTTTCTTCACTCCCACAACCGGTTCTTCAAGGGTCTTCAAAGGGATCACAAAATTTTGCAAGATCAAGTTAATACACAATCTAGATATCACTCTTTATAAGGTTTTGAAATAAAAACCAAGAGTATTTAAGTTTAACCTTGTTACTTAAACCTCATCATATTCACTTGTAAGCTTGTTTCTTTCATTTTTCATGTTTTCTTATCATCTCATATGTATCTTTTCATTTTTGGAGCAAGCATGCATGATATGTGATTTATACCATTTTTAACATGATTTTAGTGTTATGTATATATATTTGGTCATCCTATAATTATCCCCATGGTATTCTTTGGTCTTGATGATGATTAGGAACCCATGACACCCTAAGAAGGTGTATGGTAGGATTAGATTAGCTTTGGAGTTGATTTGAAGGGATTAGAATAGGTTTTGTCCGAGAAAAACTATTTTCGATAACTATAATTTATGTTCTGTCCTTATTTCGATTTCTGGAAAAACCGACAGTTGGTACGAAACTTTGGCCTTGATATTTAGAAAATATACTTTAAAACGAATCCGTGGCCGCTTGAACGGAATAAAACGGACTTATAACGAAGAAGTTATGGATTTTACAAGTTTGACGACGAAATATTTTATTTTCAGAAATTTCAGCAACATATTTTTAGTTTGTTCGGGTCAAAAACGAGCCTTAAGCTTCACAAATTATTTCGACTTATCAAAAATATATTAGTTTACTTCGATACGAAGCTAAGGACGTATTATACGTAGAAAACGGATTTGAAACGACAAAGATATGCCCGTTTTTATAAAGTTGCCGTAACTATTATTTTCTGAAAAACTATATTATTTTTACGTTACAAGTGTTACATTAGCTGTAACGACCATGTTTGCGGCAGTTTTTAACAAGGTTGTGAAACTTTTTGGAACGAAATGTCTTCTAGTAAAATCAAGTTCACCGGCCATATTTTTCAAAACGACAAGCCGTTTGTATAGCGGAGTTGTAGTAAATTAATTACGGATGTTCAAACTTGGCCGAAACTCACTTTTTGCACTACAATTAGCCAAAATCACTATCTTTAACCCTTATTATCTTTATGTTCGAGACCTTTTTGACGAAAACTCCTGAACTGAAACTTCTAGATATCGATGCAAACTTTCCAAAACAGTCGAGTTCGTTCTCTAACGATCGACGTACACCATTTTACGAATAGTTTTCCGGAGCCATTTTTGTTACTTTTATAAAAATTCCGACGACATTGTTTTACGACGAAAAGTGAAAATTTCACCATAAATCATTATAAAACCATTGTAGGATGACATTTTGACGTAAATACTTGTAAAGTCATTTTTGAAGGGTCAAGACGTCAAAAGAGTATTTTTCGACGATAAGTGATATTTTCAAAACTCGCAAATGGTATAAATAACATACGAAATGCATGCATAACATTACATTGCAACTCATGACATATCATATCATTCGTAATAGGTCCCGGTTAACGCATCACATTATACCTCGGTGTACTCACTTTTGCCATCATACCAGTTTACCAAGTGAGTTTCATAGCCCCTGCTTTTACTTGTTTACATAACTGTTTTGGGGGAGATGCATGCTAAACTATTTTTCACAAGTACTTTAAACTATTACGGATTACCGTGAGTTTCATAGCCCCTGCTTTTACTTGTTTTCATAACTGTTTTGGGGGAGATGCATGCTTAACTATTTTTCACAAGTACTTTAAACTATTACGGATTACCGTGAGTTTTCATAGCCCCACTTTCAATTGTTTTGTACTGTTTTGGGGGAGATACATGCTTAACTATTTTTCATAAGTACTTCAGATTTTTAAGGCTAAATGCTACCATGATTACCATTGTTTCTAAATCAAAGGTTATACTATATCAATTGTTCTTGTTTGCGTGCTACGGTTCTACGTCGTATAACGTTCTAAATCAGTTGACTACTGATACATTGAGTTAGGTGCTATTGATTATGTGCTATGGTTCTACGTCGTATAACGTTCTAAATCAGTTGACTACTGATACATTGAGTCTAGGTGCTATTGATTAATGTGCTATTGTTCTATGTCGAGTTAGGTACTATTGTGAATTCATTGACATCATATGTTTGAACATAAACTATACACATTTTGGCAGTGGGTTGTGAATACACAGGTTGCAAGTTTTGTATGGGCGGAACTTGGAACTGAGTGGATTTACAATGCCTTTGCTGCATAAACAATTTTGGAAGGCTTTACATTTCAACACAAACTCTATGAACTCACTCAACCTTTGTGTTGACACTTTTTAGCATGTTTTTATCTCAGGTATCTAAGGCATTCACTTCATGGCATGCATTTGGACATTCATGGAGTCGCTGATGACGACGCGTCTCACTTGGGTTTTACTGTACTTTAAAACATCGTTTGAATTGTAACAAACTTATTTCCGCACAAGTTGATTTACATTTGGGACCTACTTTGTAAACTCTGATTATTTTATTAAATCAAACGATGTATTTTCCAAACGACACTTTAGGTCGTTCAATATAACTGTGATTGTGATGCTATGACAGTCAATCCCTAGGAATTCCATTCCGCTGCAAAACAGGTAATTTGGGGGTGTGACAAATTTGACCCGTTTGGTCGTATTAAGCATCAAGTTAGCCCGTTTGGTCATATTAACTGTCATGTTGATCCGTTTGGTCATATTCATTATCATGTTGACCTGTTTGGCCATATTCACTATTAAGTAGACCCGATTGGTCTTACTCAATAGTATGTCGTGGCTCAACTTCAGTATTATTTATAGTAAAAACTTAGTTATATGTCATAGCGGTCTTATCATTATGTTTATAGTAGTTCAACTTTATATTATAGTTCAGCTATAGTATCAAGTTATAGCTCAGCCTTGGTTTATGTTATAATAAAATTTTAGTAATAAATTCAATTTGAATATCATGTTTTAGTTTAACCTTGTAACCATATTATTGCTCAGTTTCTATATTCAGCTCAGTCTTAAAAACAGCTCAGCTTAGTATCATATTATAGTCAAGCGTAAGTATTTAGCTTAACCTTAAATTATATATGAATGTTATATGCATTTAGTAATGTGTGTAAAATGCTTTATGCACTTCTGGCATGCGATGCGTTTATATATGTATGTCAGATTCTATTAGGTAGATGTCTATGCAGTTTTTAAGGCATGCCAAGTACTTTATGCACTTAATTAGTCAGAATGGTACTTTATGCATTACTCAATGTATTTAGTACTATAAGTATATAGTCAGTTATGTGATCACACGTGTGTTCCAGACAAAGTTGGAACTTAGACCTCCTTAGTGGAGAATCGGGACTTAGAATAGTAAATGTTCCAAAATCGGAACTCAAACATCCTATATGGATGATTAACATGCTTATATGGCTCGTCAGTTATGTATTCATCCAGTATGGTACTATAAGTACTCAGTCACTATGTGCTTATGCACTCAGCCAGTGTAGTACTCAGTTAGTATGTGCTTATGCACTCAGTCAGTATGTGCTTTAATGCTTTATGCACTCACTATGTGCTTATGTACTTAGTTAGTTATGCACTAAGTATGTACTTAGTTATGTAGTGAGTTATACACTCAGTATACTTATGTACTCGGTCAGTAACATGGTGTATCATGTATTTAATTAGTCAGTGTTGTGCTTATGCAGTTAGTCAATATTATGATTCATGTCGTCAGAATATTACTATATATACTTATTCAGCATCACACTTACGTTCAGTTTATGATTTAATACAGTTCCTTTATCTCACTAAGTCTCATAGACTTACCGTTCTCAGTTTATATTTTTGTAGGTATGCAAGATGAGACCATGTACATGCTAAATGGGGTGTAATGGGTTAAAATGGTGTAGCTCGCGGGGGTTAGGTAACGAGATTCTCATTTCCATATTTTGTTATCAGTTTGGAATGCCCCTAAATCAAGAACCAGCTTATTTACCAAGTTTAAAGAGTCATTGTTATGTATTTTGCAAAGTATATTATTTTAACGGGACGTTTGGAATAAGCCGGTATGATTTAGAAAATACGCTTCCGCTAGTTTTATCAATGTATACAGTTCACAGATTTATATATATTAAAAAAAAATGGGCGTTTCAAGTTGGTATCAGAGTGATGGTTTGAGATTTAAGTATCCACCATTAGTAGGGGATGCTTAGACTTGAACCTTTGCTTAGTGATTGCATTTAGAGTTTAATTGTGTTGGGAATTTAGCAAAGACAGTTTGTACTGCCAAGCTTAATAGTTAGTACTCTTAGCTTTGGTTTTGGACTTCGAAGAATACAACTAGCAGTACAAACTGCTAGTACAACTAGTTAGTACTGCTTATCAGATTTGTATAAGTCGGTTAGATAATTATAGAAAACTTTCTATAATATGTTTCTTATGAAAGGAGGTTCTAGGTTAGATTTAAAGTACGAGTTATTCTAGAGTCGATTACTTCAAGGTTCTTGTAACCCTAATACTTTTGAGTATTCGTATATTAATATATTGAGGTGTTTTGTGAGAAACAAGTTGTGTCTAAGTATTCTTTTAATCATTAAACATTAGATTCCGCATATTGTTTAATCTTAGATTCAGGACAGCTTACTATATTATTGCTTGTGTTAGATTTATCTAACTTAATCAACTTGATCAATTGCTCAACTGGGATCAACAAGTGGTATCAGAGCTTGTGATCTAGAAGCTGTGATATAAAGAGAATTCGTGTTCAAAACTACTGCTAAAGTTATGGAAGATTCAACACACATGGTTACTGCATCTAAGGTGCCTATGCTGAAGACAGGAGAGTATGAACTCTAGAGGTTAAGGATGCAGCAGTACCTCAAGATGATGGATTTATCTATGTAGGAAATCATCTGAAAGGTGATTCTTTGCCTGCTAAGGGTGCTGATGGGAAAGATTTACCCATCAAAACTAATGAAGACAAAGCTCATAGAAGATTGGAGATCAAGACTCATAGTATCCTTCTGATGGGATTACCTAATGAGTATCAATTAAGCTTCTGTGTGAATGAAGATGCCAAGTCTTTGTGGTAAGAAGTCTAGCACCTGAATGGAGCATGCATACTGTGGTCTGGAGGAACAAAGAAGGTCTTGATAAGTTGACCTTGGATGATTTATACAATAATCTCAAAGTGTATGAATCAGAAGTAAATGGAACATCTAATTCAATTCCAGGCACACAAAACCTAGCATTTGTGTCCTCAAAAGGGTCAATGATAACATCAAATAATCTTGAATATTAAGTGTCAATTTCCCCCGACAATGCTCGTATTTTATATCATTTATATGGATTTACACTTGTTTTCCTCTATATTTCACTTTCAGGTAAATTACGAGCATTGGAGCTAATGAGACGCGTATTTGGAGAGTTTATTGAAGATATATGATAGTATGCTCATTTTGAAGATGTTACAGCGTAACTCCCCTCTCACATTACGCCGTAACAGAAGCGTGGCTCAGAAAACCAACTAAACGAAAGATTAAGGCGTAACTCCATCCCAAGATTACGCCGTAACTAATTAGGTTAAATGAGGTTCTGCGCCGCTGCAAGCTACGACGTAACAAATTCCACAATTACGGCGTAACCACGATTTATTGAAGATACGGCGTAACTCATTCCTGATGTTACGCCGTAACCAGCTTTTCCATAGAAAATTATGAAGAAATGGATGTTACGACGTAACTCTTAACTTAAGTTACGACGTAACCAGACCTGGCCTATAAATACCGCCCAAATTCCATCATTTCTATTCATCCACTTCACACACCAATTCAGAGAACGTGGGTAAAAGGTTGAAGGCAGATCTTAGGGAGCATACGGAGCCATCTCCAAGGGATAAATCACTCCCCTACGATAAGCATTAGCATTTTATCATTTCTTTACTTTCAATTCATGTATTTCGTAATGTTAAACTTTGAATCGATTATTTTAGTTAATATGAGCAGCTAAGCACCTCTAGTGCTAGCCTAGTTATGATTCCTTAATTGTTTTGTTTATGTTTACATTGCTTGCGTATAATTGTTTCTAGTGTATGCATGCATAGTTTGTTGGTAGCTACCCTTATTTCGGTAGTTTTGAATGGCGGTAGTGGCTAGTTACTTAGGAGATATGACCAACTGACCCTAAGTAGTTAGACTGAGTGGGAAGGGTAAGAATTGACCAACTGACGACCCTTCTTTGCTTGTGCGATTTGACCAACTGATCACCTACCGTTTGGATGAACTTAAGAAATTAGGGATGAGTGTTTAAGATGCTAGCGCCCGGGCACTCATTGTTACAAATCTTGCATGTAGCGGTACTTAATGACTTGGCTTAGGGGACTAAAACCAACTGGACTTTCAACGGGTCACCTGCGATCTCCGGTGGAAACCTTTGCTGATTGGTTAGGACGAACTGGCCAAATGATGTCCTAGCAACTTTTACCCCCACTTGAAGCAATTGGAAGTAATTAAACGTGAAATTAACATGATAGGATGACTAACTAGGTTAGCACACTTCTCCTCTATTGATCACAACCCTTGCCTTTACTTGCTATCTTTTATTTTCTTGTCTTTAGTTTTAATTAATCAATTCAACCTATTAAAATCTATGACACCTAGACTTAGTTAAAATCCGCACGCATAGCTCTTGGGACGACCTCGGTTTTACCGAATACTATACTACACACGACCGGGTACACTGCCCGTTAGTGCATTAGGGTAGACCATAGGTATAACGAGACAATATAAATATTAAAACCTGGTCAGTAAAACCTGCATCAAGTTTTTGGCGCCGCTACCAGGGAGTTATATTAGGATTTTCATTAAGTCTCTCGTTTTTGTTTTGTTTTAGAATTTTCTCAATTTCTCACGATCTCTTTTCAAGTTTCAGGTAACATGGAAGTTGTTAACATTGATGACCTCACTCTTGAGGAATATTTGGCTTTGACAAGAGAAGAACAAGGGCAGGGGCTCGTAAGACCGGCGATTGGAGCTAATATCCGTTTCGAGATTAAAGATCAATTTATGAGGGAGCTTCGTGCTAACCCTTTTTCAGGAAACATGGACGAAGATGCGTATGAGCACGTTGAGAATGTCTTGTACATTGCAAGCCTTTTCAACATTCCGGGTGTGTCTCATAACGCTGTTATTCTAAGGGTGTTCCCCATGACTCTTACTGGGGGAGCAAGTAGATGGATCGAAAGATTGCCCGCTGGGGCAGTTGATACATGGGCTCTACTAAAAAAACACTTCATCCAAAGATATTTTCCTCCGTTGAAGATATCTAATCAGCTCATGGAGATCCAAAATTTCAAGCAAGATGACGATGAAACATTGTATCAAGCCTAGGATAGATAGAACGATCTCCTCTACAAGTGTCCTACACATGACCTGAACAACCAGCAAAAGGTCAACATATTTTACAAAGGTATCAACGTAACTACGAGACAGGTGCTTGACTACCAAGGACCGATCCCGAACATGACTCCTACTCTCGCCATTGAAGCCATCCAAAAAATGGCCGACCATTCCCAAAAATGGCACGATGGAGGAAGCAGAAGGAACCAAGGCAGAAATCTTGATGGAATTGCCTCCATAATTAACAAGCTAGAAAATCTTGGTCGGGTTATGCTCAAGCTCAGAGAAAGTGTTCATGTTAGGAATTAGAAATTCCATGTGAAGTGTCGGTCACCCCAACTATAGACTAGCACAAGTTAGCTCGTAGACATATCATTATTTACTGTTTATTAGATTAGTTATTAGCTTAGTTTAGCTTAGTGTAACACCGTGGAGAAAGGACGGGTTTTTACCCATTGTATGCCTGATCCACAGCCCGACAGGAGGGCGTATAGTCTGTAAGTATAAATATCCCTTCTGTTGATACAAAAGTTGGGCTTTCCTTATTTGGACTCCGGTTCCTGTATCAATTAGACCTTGATGCTTGAGACATGCGCACTAAGAAAACAGAAAACACCGTTAGGCTTATTGTGGGATTGTCTCCCACGATTATTCTCCGTCGTGAGAGTAAGTAATCAGTTTTAGGGTTTAGTGAAGAGTTAGGTTTTGTGATCGTACCTTTAATGAGGGCCGAGATGCCCTTTATATACACACGAAGTCCTTGTTGGTTTCGTGTTCCCCAACTTTCGGTGTATCCCGCCTAAGTCGGTTGGTTGATACATATCCCATCAATAAGAGATATCCGATATCAAAACCATAAATAACTTCGGGTTTGGGCCTTCGTGAGCCCAAACCGTTACCGTGTTAGCCCACTCGTACTGGGCTCGAATGTTAGTAGCGTCCATTGGTCGGGTTCATGACCCGAATGCGGACTATACGTCATCATGTCCCCCTAGTCTAGTATGCGCAGGGTGGAACCCGCGGATGCTAGACTAATAACTGTAGCAAATATCTTCCTCGAGGCGTAGCGGGGAAGCTTCAAAGTTTCTCGCCTAAGTGAAGATATAGTGAATCTAGTCGAATTAGGTCAAATATAACCTTCGTAAAACGTGAAAAAGTGGGTGGAAAGTGTGCCACGTCGGCGTCTCCTATCCACACGTTTAGAGATAGTGGGATCCACATGTCGATCATCGCATGGATGTGGAACCCTATATAAACTACCGCCTCCCTTTCACTATGGTTATCACAGTAAAAACATTTCCACCATTGTTAAAAAAGAAGCTCGAAATATCAACCAAGAAACCCACAAACTTTTAAAGGTAACAGCGCGTGCGCATTCGAAATATCATCATGGTTCTTGGATTAACTGACTTCTCCTCCGATATAACCGAGGACGGACTTCGTGAGTTCTCTTCGGAGTATTATATCCCACTCGAGCTGCATCCGGTAGTTTCGACTGCGCACGCGTCGATAGCGGATTTCCCTGATGGGAAAGTAGGAGTATACACACGTTTTTTCGAATTACTACCGCCTACACATATCCCAACTGCACTGTATAGGTGCAGCAAAAATAACAAACTTCAAGGTGAATTGCCGTTTGTTGGCGATTAACCCCACTATATATCTCTTCCGCGCGTTTTACCATACGTCGTGGTCAAACGGGTGGGTTTCTTTTGCTAAGCGTGCAGGACGGCTGCAATGTTACACTGAGAAATTAGACGCGCTTAGGAACTGGAGAGAGAAATTTTTCTGGGTTGATAAGGCAGTGTTCCCTTAGGGCTTCGGCTTCTATACCCAAAGTTCGCTACCGAAGGATGAACGCCCACTCCCTGGAACGTACAACGCGGATGATGCGGAAACGATAAACGCCAATCGTATTCCCATCAATTCCTATCCAGAGGAATTTTTGGTGCACATGGGCATCAGTCGCAACTATTTCGATAGTCCTGACGAGGTTCCAACCTTCCTAGACGCGAATGACCAGGGTGGGTGCTCGTCCTTCCTTCGCCTTTGCTTTATTAGTGTGAGCATTTCTTTTCGCCATTGTATTTTATATAACTCCTATTTTTGTTTGTTTCTTTATTGCACAGAGATGGATTTGTTCAACGTTGTTCGCTTGGCAAAACCCCGCCAGGTCACCGTGGAGGTGCGCCCTCTGAGAGAAGGAGAAGTCCCCATTTTGGATGCTACCACGGGGTGCACCATGGAGATGAACCTGGAGGAATCGGGGGGTGGTTCCCCACCCCTTTGCGCAGCGTGCCCAGCCCCAGGGTACATTCCCCTGAAGTGGAACTTCCACGAACAGACGTATCAGGGAGCGTGGGGGTCCTTAGAATAGAGCCAGAGGAGGCAGGCCAAGGAGTAAAGCGCAAGAGGGCGCCTAGTGGTGATGGCGCAGGCTCATCCAGAAGAAAACGTCATGTCATTCTGGACGTGGAGTCATCATCAGACGATGCATCGCCCCCCCCCCCCCCCCCCCCCCCGTGCAACTGAGACTGCTCCCCCCAAGTAAGTATTTTCGCTGAAGCACTTATCTCATTCCCTGTTTATGTTATGAAATAAGCACTAATTCTCTTCTTTTGCGTGCAGTGTTGAAACTGTTGGGGTTACTGTTGAGCGTTCTGGGGAGTCGCCACCCGAGGCGAGTCCCGTTCTCGCTGACTCGTCTGAGCCAAATAACCAAAGCGTCGAGCTGTTGGCATCTGGGGATGTGCCAATGGATGATCTTGTTGAAGAGCTGGTGTTGGCTGCTGCGCACCAGGCTACATTGGTTGCGCAGTTAAAGTCAAGGTATTCTGGGGAAAGTAGCCAGAGCGCACAGAAGGATAAGGAAATTGCGCAGCTAGAGGCGCAGCTGGCCAGTGCTCAGGCTGAAACAGAGGCGGCGAACTCTTATGCCAAAAAACTTGCTGAAGAAAAGATGTCGTTGCTCACCCAAGTGAGTCAGGAGCGTGTCGCATTAGAGGATTATAAGGCTACTTGCTTCTGGGCTCTTAAATATTTGGAAAATGGGAATAACGAGCATTTCTCTCGGTTGGAGGAGTTTCGTGCAACCTTGGGAGGCTTACTGGAGAAGCAAGAGATGAAGCTATGCAAGCTCAACATTGAATACGATGAAGAGCTATATCCTCAGCTGGTTTCCACGATTGCTGAGCGCAGGTGGCTCATCAGCCATGGTTTGCACCTTGCTGTCCTCAATACTTTGGAATCTCGAGAGGTGACAGACATCTTTGGGGGTGTTGTTCAGTGCGCGTTGGCGCGTGGCAAGGCGGAGGCCATAGAAGAGCTTCATGAGGGCGGCCTTTTGACAGTGCCTGCCACACAGGTTCCTGGGTATAATGAGCGTGCCTATGATGATCTTGTCACTGCAATGAAGAAGATGAAGTTGTTGGAGCTTCCTCAGATTGCCCAGTTGGAGCGCGACCAGGATTATCCCATAGGTTTGATTATGGAGGGATTAACCTTGGCCCGCCACCGTGCTGATGATGCAGAGGCGCAACCTGACTACTTTTTGAAGCCTGACAAGTCACAGCTGCAAGTGCCTATCTTTGCTCGCCCATGCGATATCCTGAACCCCTTTACGCTTGAGAAGGAAATCCCTTTGAAAGAATCCTTAGAAGCCCATGCCACGAGGCTTGCCCAGAAGAAGGGTGTGAAGGGAAAGGCCATTCTTTGTGGTCTTGGCGCAGCGCATCTCCTGAGATCCGACGGGGTACCTGTTAGTGTGGCCACGGTATTGCGCCATGATTCTGATCTGTTGAAGAGGCTGGGAACGCTACGTACCGTGTTGAGAGCTCATCTCTTAGGCGTTGTAATAGTATGTAGGCTATAGCATCTTTGTAGATATCCTTTGTATGAACTTGTGGTTCGTAATGAAATTTCCTTTTTTTGTTGAATGTGTGTTAATCAATATGTTTTATCGAATGTGGTTGCGATTATAATGTTTGTACTTAGTTATCTGTCTTTGCATAAAAAACGTCCTCGTTGTCTAAGAATCAAACAGTTATATAAACGCGAGTAGTATATGAAGTCCATAATCGTGTATGAAAATCATGACTTAATGTACTTGAAACATAATTTCTACGTACTTGTATCATAATCGTGTATGGTGTGATATGAAGCGTACTGTAAATATCATATCAAGGAGTCAAGAGTCTTGATTCCTAGTTTGTTAAACGCGCACAATGTGCATTGTTGCGCGTCCATCGTGGGATGTGCATTGAACTTATTCCAACGTCTTGAGAATAAGGTGTTTAACAAGGATGTATGATCCGATGTTGATGGGTTTGCAACCCTCTTACTCAACGAGTCATTTAGTAGGTTTACTCATCCTTTTACCATCGTGGGTTTTAGTAAGTGCATGCACGCCATGTAGGCAAAAGATAATATAATAAAAATGCTGAGACATAAATAATATGTAAATAACAAAGTGAAATGTGTCGCGGAGTTAGCTAGAAACCGCGATGTTTTATTAATACTTGCAAGTTTTTGTAAAAAGAAAAAGACATTTGCCTAAGTAAAACAGAATGTAAATACACGGATACTTATTGAGCACTTTACTAAAGTGTGGGAGTGTCCGTGCGCTGGGCCGTAGCCTTTCCTAAAGATAACATCGTTTGAGATTGCAAATGTTCCATGTGCGTGGTAGCTCACGACCATCCATGTCACGCAGCTTGTACGCGCCCTTTCCTAATGCTTCAATAACCTCATAAGGTCCTTCCCACTTTGGTCCAAGTTTTCTTGTATCTTCTGCATGGATCGCATCATTGGCACGATATACAAAGTCGCCTGGTTTGAATGAGGTGCTTCGAACTTTAGCATCATAGTATCCTTTCATTTTTGACTTAGCTCTCGCCTCACATATAGATGCGCGCTCGCGCCTTTCTTCCAACAGGTCCAAGTCTATACGCCGTTCATCATCATTGGTTGTGACATTAACTTCGGTAGTACGAATAGTTGGCATCCCAATTTCGGCTGGTATGACGGCTTCTGTCCCATAGACAAGAGAAAAGGGAGTGTCTCCCGTGCTAATTTTGATTGTCGTACGGTGTGCCCATAAAACATGCGATAATTCCTCCACCCACCTCCCTTTGTGTTTGTCTAAGCGTGCTTTAATTCCTTCACCCAGACTACGATTTGCACGCTCGACCAAACCATTGGTTTGTGGGTGTTTAACTGACGCGAAATGTTGTGCAATATTTAGTTTCTCGCACCATTCCTTGAAAGGGTCGACACATAATTGTTTTCCATTGTCCGAAATGATTTCCCCAGGTAATCCAAAATGGCAAACGATATTCTCCCAAACAAATCGTTTTACCTGATTACCTATGATTGTCGCGACCGCCTTTGCCTCAATCCACTTAGTGAAATAGTCTATAGCCACAATAAGGAATTTCAGTCCCCCTACTGCAACAGGGAAGGGGCCTGCAATGTCGATACCCCATTTATAGAATGGCCATGGCGACGTAATAGGTGTTAGCTCCTGTTGTGGTCGGCATGGGATGGGTCTATGAACTTGGCAGTCACCACACTTTTTTATCAGATCCCGCGCGTCACGGTGCATCGTAGGCCAGTAGTATCCTGACCGTAAGGCGCGTGCTACAACGGACCATGGTCCTGAGTGCATACTGCATGAACCGACGTGGATCTCTAGGAGTACGTAATCTGCTTGAAGGGGTCCGAAACATCGAAGCCGTTGTTGTAGAAATGAACGCCGATATAATATACCGTCTCGAAGTTTAAACCTCTGTGATGTGCGACGTATTCGTCGGGCGTCCTTCTGCTCCTGGGGTAGTATGCCCTTGCTTATAAACTCGACAATGGGAGTCATCCATGTAGGACCTTGCTTCTCTATCACCGTGGATATATCCATCTCTGAGATGAACTTGCTCTTAAGAGTCTCCACCAGTACCTATTTTGACAGGTGCGCAAAGTTGTGGATGCAATCTTGCTCAGTGCATTCGCCTTTCTGTTTTCCCCTCTAGGAACTTGTTTGATGGTAAATCTATCGAAACCCTGGATTAGTGACTTAGTCTTGTCGAGGTATTGAACCATGTTTTCCTCTTTAGCCACATATTCGCCTAACACATGGTTGGCTACTAACCGGGAATCCACTTTTGCTTCTAGGTTGCGTATGCTCATTCGAGCTGCAATGCGTAATCCAGCTATCAGGGCTTCATACTCTGCCTCGTTGTTTGTGGATGTGAATTCAAAACGCAGTGCGTAAGTGAATTCCATTCCTTCTGGACTTGTGAGGATAAGGTCTGCGCCTGACCCGTCTACGCATGAAGATCCATCCGTGAATAGGATCCATTGTTCTTGTAGTACCGCCTCGCTTTGTGAAGGTGCGTCATCAGTACCTGGTTTTTCAATGATGAAATCTGCTAGTATCTGCCCCTTAACCGCAGTACGTGGTCTGTAGGAGATGTTATGCTCACCTAGCAACAAACTCCACTTCTGCAGTCGTCCTGATGTGTCAGGTTTGGATATGACTTGCTTGATAGGTTGGTCTGTGATCACTGCTATTGGGTGCGCCTGGAAGTACCTGCGCAGCCTTTTGGCGGCGAATACTAATACCAAGACCAACTTCTCCATTGCGCTATAGTTAACCTCTGTTTTCTTGAGTGCTTTGCTTACAAAATATAGCGGTTTTTGTACTGAATTCCTATCCGTCAGTAACACCGCGCTGACTGCTCCATGAGTCACAGATAAGTACATAATTAATTCTTCCCCTAGGCGGGGCGCGACTAGCGTGGGGAGCGCTGCTTTGTGTTGTTTAAGCTGTATAAAAGCTTCTTATGCTTCCGTAGTCCAGCGAATGTATCCCTTTTTTGTACACTTCTTGAGCGTTTTGAAGAGAGGGAGTGACTTATCTGCTGATTTGGACAAGAATCTGTTCAAACCAGCTAGTTTTCCATTCAAAGACTGTACTTCTTTCAACATGCGTGGTAAAGGAAGTTGGATGACAGCCTTCGTTTTTTCTGGACACGGTTTAATGCCATCGGGTTCTATCAAATATCCAAGGAACATGCCTTCTGTAGCGCCAAGGGTGCATTTCTTAGGATTTAACTTCATGTTGATCACTCGTAGTGTCTTAAATGTTTCCTTAATGCCGCGCACCAATTCATCCTCAGTATGGATTTTTATAACAAGGTCGTCAACATAGACCTCTAGGTTGCGGCCCACCTGTTTTTCAAATGCATTATCTACCAATCGCTGGTAGGTGGCTCCTACATTCTTTAAGCCAAAGGGCATCTTTGTATAACAATAGATGCCTTGGCTTGTATGGAAGGCCATTTTTTCCTCATCTTCTTTAGCCATTTGGATTTGGTGGTACCCTTTGTATGCGTCTAAGAAACATTTAAGTGGGTATTCGCACAAAGATTCTATCTTCCAATCTATCTCTGGTAGTGGGTAGCAGTCTTGTGGACATGCTTTGTTGAGATCCGTAAAGTCTACGCACATCTGCCAACTACCATCGCTCTTCTTGACCATCACTGGGTTGGAAAGCCAGTCATGGTAATAGACTTCCCGCATGATACCTGCATCCACAAGTTTGCGTACTTCCTCCAGAATGCCTTTTGCGCGCTCTGGAGCCTGGCCGCGCTTCTTCTGTCGTACTGGGGAGTATCCTTGTCGGATTCTCAACTTGTGTTATGTAATCGAGCGTGGCACACCAGTCATGTGCTTTGGTTCCCATGCAAAGATATCCAGATTCTCTTGCAAGAGTGCGCACACGGCCGCCCTGCCTTTATCAGACAGCGATCCCCCGATCGGTACTTCTTGCTCTGGGTAATCAGGATGAATTGCGACCTTTAGGTTTGATACTTTTGTTACGCGCTCTTCAGGGATGTGTGCCATCTCACATGTAATCGTGTTACATTCTCCAGGTGGTACGGTGGTATTGTAGAGAGTAACAATGCCCCCCTCTACCGGGAACTTGAACATCCCATGTGCTGTAGATGGTACCGCGCGTATGGCTGATATCCCTGGCCTTCCAATAATGCCATTGTATGACGAAGGGGATCTGATCACCATAAAGTTTATCCAGGCTGTCGTGGAGTGTTCCTTATTACCAACATTGACTAGTAGGCGTATTTTCCCCATGGGCCATATCTTTTCTCTCGTAAAACCAGTCAGCGACGTCATGGCCAGGCTTAACTGACTTCGTATCTCAGGTGTCGCTTGAAACAATGTTCATACATTATATCTACGGATGCTCCTCCATCAACATACATGCGGTGGATATCGTGTCCCCCTGCATTAATTTCAATGGTAAGTGGTTCTACCACTGCGTTGTCCGCAGCCAAGGTGGGGAAAGAAATTTCGCTTCCACAGGAAAACTTTTGGCTGATCTTCTGCCTAGTCTTTCGCTGCCATGATTGTATCATGTAAATGGTATCAGCCTTATCTTTGGGTGCTTCTTTCTTGTTCCCAGTCTTTTGCTTATCTTTCCCCTCCTTGTTGTTCTTAACTAAATGGTCCAATCTACCTTCTTTTACCAGCTTATCAATTAGTTGGCACAATTGGACACACTCATTGGTGGTGTGGCCCTTCTGTCCATGATAGTCGCAATATCCATTCCCCACACAACGATCCTCTAGGGTGCGCATTGGTGGGGGTTTCTGGAAGTTCGCGCCTTCCGTTGCTAATATCTCCTTTGGAGTTTTGGTTAGCGGGGTATATTTGTCATTCTCTCGTCCGCTCCCCTGACCGCGGTAGTTCCTGTTGTGGTTGCTACTCTGGTAAATGGATTGTCTCCTAGGCTGTTCTTGTGACCTATAGTTTGAGTAGCCTTTCTTGCTGTCTGCCGCAACAACTTCTCCTTGGATAAAGGACCTTGTGCGTTTCATAAGTTCATCAAAGGTTTGGGGGACCTTGTCGTTCAACTTTTTAATGAGTTCTGGGTTATTGATTCCGTTCATGAACCCTGAGATCTTTAGTATTTCGGGGCATGCCTTGACATGTATGCATTCGTCTTTGTAGCGTTCCACATAAGCGCTTGTAGATTCCCCCTGGCGATGTTTTACCCTGGCAAGTTCGACAGGGTTTTTGGCGCACTTCTTCCTTTGAGTAAAGTTTAGGCGAAACGCCTTTCGCAACTCTTCAAAACCATCAATGCTTCTGCGTGGGAGTTTACTGAACCAATTTCGCGCGTTTCCCACTAATGTGGAATTGAACATGTGGCACCACACAGGTTTTGGCCAATTTTCGATGGTAGCAGCTGACTCGAAAATTTTTAGGTGTCATGTTTCTCTGTCCTCGTTGTTCGAGGGATCACTGGAGGACGAGCTTCCCCTCTTTCGGCGCTTGCGCTGACTATCCTCAGAATCCGAGCTCGAAGAGCTTTTGCTTGGGGAGTGCCGTCATCCAAGTCGGTCATGGATCCTGCGGCTACCAAGCCTAGCGTGGGCATCGGTAAATCGTCCATTATCTTCGTGTTCTCCTAGGTACTGTAGGTCAGCTGCTTCATCATTCGCAACTCTCCTCCCGATCTTGGTAAACACTGGGGGCCGGCGGCTGTCCCTCTTGCGCCTCTCTCTCTGGTGACGCGATAGGGATGTCTCAAACTCTGGTTTGAAGTTGAGTCGGGCTTACAGGCTCTGACTCGACCTCTTTTTTGCTTCCTCTTGCATGAGGGCAGCCAAGGTTTCGTAGTTTTAAGACACAAAGTCACTTGGAGCTAGTTCAGGCGCGACTCCTTCTAGCGCAAGAGTGTCTGTTTCCACCTCTGGACCCCTCCTTCGGCCAGGCGCGCCTAGCGGGTCTGTGGGGTCTATTTCTGGCACCGATTGGTGGGGAGTGGTAAAAAGGGTATGCAGTGGATCTTCTGCACTGGTGGTTGTCGTAGTGGCATGGGTTGTCCCCGTGGGTGGTTCCACTATCGTGAAGACTAGATCTGGGCCTGACCCTTGGTTTCTGGTCGCACTGGTTGTCCTAGAGGCCTGGTTAGAGGCTGATCCGCTTTGCTTCTTCTTCCCTTGTAGGTCACCATGCGATCGCTGGTTTAGGTTTCCATGCTTTGTCATTCTAATTCTTAGTGATTAGTCCCACGGATGGCGCCACTTGTTGATACAAAAGTTGGGCTTTCCTTATTTGGACTCCGGTTCCCGTATCAATTAGACCATGATGCTTGAGACCTGCGCACTAAGAAAACAGAAAACACCGTTAGGCTTATCGTGGGATTGTCTCCCACGATTATCCTCCGGCGTGAGAGTAAGTAATCGGTTTTAGGGTTTAGTAGAGAGTTAGGTTTTGTGATTGTACCTTTAATGAGGGCCGAGATGCCCTTTATATACACACGAAGTCCTTGTTGGTTTCGTGTTCCCCAACCTTCGGCGTATCCCACCTAAGTCGGTTGGTTGATACATATCCCATCAATAATAGATATCCGATATCAAAACCATAAATAACTTCGGGTTTGGGCCTTCGTGAGCCCAAACCGTTACCGTGTTAGCCCACTCGTACTGGGCTCGAATGTTAGTAGCGTCCATTGATCGGGTTCATGACCCGAATGCGGACTATACGCATCACCTTCCATCCTTGGAAGGGGTGGTGCTTCTCATTAATCTAACCTTGCATTTGTTGATTATTTCTCTCTCTAGAAACACCCTTTCCTCTCTTCATCTCTCTAAAATGGCATTCTTGTTTAATCACAATCCTAGACCACCCGAATCATCTAAACAACATAAAATATACGATCCTACAATTGGCATCAGAGCTTGGTTTTGTTGTTTTTGATTTTTCCTATGGTTCTTTGGCACTCGTTTATGTATGCGGTTTGATAAGGTCTTGGGGATGTTTGAATATATTTGATACAATTTTTGTTGATGTTTGTTATTGCGTGAATCTGTTTTTAAAAAATGTGTTGAATCTGATGCTGGCCATATTGCTTACCTGGTTCATAAACTGTTTCAGTACAAATCTGTACACGTTTTCTGGCTCTGATTCTGGTACTAAAGCAGTCATTGGTTGATGTAGTTTTCATGTGATTTTTGAATGCAAGTTGCGGTCATTTTCTTATAAGCGATTTGTCTTAATATTGAAAGCAACTTGTCCTTTATTGAAAGCGAGTTGTCCTTTATTGAAAGCGATTTGTCCTTATTTCATCAAGTGATTTGTGCCTTTATCAAGCGGTTTAACTTTTGAGTCAAAAGCGATTTGTCTATTATTGGTCATTGCAAGAGGCGTTTTGTCTAATTATCAGGTCAAAATGTCATAAGCGATTTGTGTGTTATGATTTGGATTGAAGCGACTTGTGAGATTGTAATGACTTAAGCGGTTTGTGTTATGAAGCAACTTGTATGATGCGATTTTGACAGTAATCAAGAAGAAGCAGTTTGATTACACAAACTTGACCAGATTCAGACATTCTTCATATTACCAATACAAAATTCACAAAACATCACCTACAAAAACTACATCTAATATTCATCTATGTACAATACATCACAACCTCATCATAACCTCACATATACGATCACAATATCTTGTTACTAGACTTGTTCAACTCAACTAAAACCCCTCGACATTCATCCTTACTTATCAAGACTCGTACTCAAATTACTCGAGTAATTATAAGATCTCAGAATATTATTCGTGATTTGTCAATGACTATATATCAACCTTAAAGGTTATTTCACGAAGGAATATTTCATCACCGATCCACTTTGAAGCTTATAGCCTCGTTTTAATATCCGAACGATTCGAAGTGAGGATAAAATCATCAAAGATTTCTCCCTTGATTCTTGTTCGTTTAAATGGTGAATAAAAGATATTCAATATCAGTCTTCTATTGTCGTGTTTTACAAAATTACATCAAGACATTCTAGAATCATTCACACGAAAATAGAAAATCATCACCAATCTAAAAGGTTGTTTGAAGCCAAGCCTCTGTTTTTATTTGAACACTCAAAGATAAGTATTTAACAAGGTTGTTAATACTATATCTTGGTTCATTTAAAACTCAAAACAAAAAAAGAAATACAATTAAAACCTACCTCGAATCAATTGGTCAAATATTGATAATGAAAACCTGAAACCATCCCTGTGGTTTTTATGTCGAGCAACATACCATGCCCGTGGCTCTGAAGATGGAGCTCTAGTCAACCCTGTGGCGAGAAGAACATGAGGAGGCGATTTGGTATGATTAATAATCAGATGGGGGGCGTATATCTTGTTGATAAGAGATTAGGTTTTTGGATTGAGAGTGTTTTAAGAGGTATGAGATGGGGGCGAATGTTTTTGTGTCTAGGGATGCTGATTTCTTTATATTAGGGTTAGATGGTGTGAGTAGGTTTAGGAGAAGAGGCAGACTCAATAAGAGATTATTATTAGGGTTTGAGGTTATGTGAGAAGTGTGTGTTATATACCCGAAATATTAGGGCAAAACCGGTTTATGTGTTTTGATGGGCCGTATCTTAAGAGAAGAGATGTGCTATTGATTTATGGGCTTCACTAATTTGGACATGGGCTTTTGATGTGTGAATCCATGGACAGACATTGGTTTTAAGCTGTTATGAATGTGGGAATATTAACGTATTATCTGAACGAGGAAATATTGAGGCTAATGTGAACATTGGTTTTGGGCTATCAGTGGTTTTTTTGAAAGAGTATTTATGGATCGGGTGATATTTTGATGGGCTGATTTAATTTGATATTAAATTTGGGTCAAGTGGAGTGACAATGTCTAAGAGCGGTTTAGGGCCTGAATTGATTTCCGATGTGCAATTTGAGTTAGTTTGAACCTGGTTGATGATTATTCTTGGATATGGACTGCAGTTTGTGGATACTATTTGCGACTTGATGAGATTTGATAAGTTATGAGATTTGATCATGAGATTGGATGATGAGATTTGTTGTGCTATAGAATTTGATACTTTGGATTATCACTTTCACAGAGGATATTATGTCACGGCTTGAATTGATATTGGAACTAGATTGACTGCGGGATTGGTTGGACGATATTTCTTATTTGGATTTGAAGTGAGTTTTTCCGGGCGCATTTACTTATTTCGTCTTCTTTCTTTCTACCCTTCCGCGAAGATGGCTTTTTTGGGCATTTATAGAGTGTGATAAAGACTTGGCTATTTAGTTACATTTGTGATTCTTTCTCGCTTAACCCACAACGTAGCTATCACTTAGGTGTCTCACGCAGTTGAGGATATGTCAAGAGGTTTTGTAAATTGGGTAGACCGTTTTTTTTTTCATGAGGATTAGTACAAGTTTAAGTAATAAATCTGGTGAATTCTACTTCATGATCAAGTTTGGTATATCGGGTTTACTTCTCCAAGTGGTCACAGCAATAGCCGTCAGAATATGTGGAAGTTGTGTTTACCAAAGTGTTGAATGGATGAGATGTGATCAGCAATTCTCATGAGATATTCAGAATGTTTAAGATAACTCACAATCTAAGCAAATTTTCTCAAGAATCCTTAGTGTCTTTCATGACTTCTCAAGATGCTTGCTTTTGACAAGAACTTTTCGTGCAAATGGTTGTACACGTTATGATGCTTCCTAAAGTTCGAAACCATCATGGGGGAGAAACGTGTACTTTGGTTTACGGACAACCTCCATGGGGAAGTAGTTTATACTACTTGTCTTAGTATGGTTTGTGAAGTTGTCTACATATGAGTAAAGAATTGGTGATGATATTGTTGATGTTGGAGAAAGAACCGTTGATGAATCACTGCATGTTCCCCTAAAACAGATATTCATTGAAACCAAAGTTGTCATAACACATTCAAGCTGACATTGTTTACGGTTTTGTCTTGATTTTGTAAAATCCCGTGAAAGAATCCATTTCTCGGTTTAAATCATAGACTTGTAAAATCCCGTGACAATGGAAACATCCTGGTAATTGTAAAATGCATTTCCGGATCTATCTTACGGTTTATTCTTGGTTTTGTAAAATCCCGTGAAAGAAAATTTTCCCGGTTTAAACCATAGAGTTGTAAAATCCCGTAATGATGGAACCATCCTGAAGAACGGAAAGTGTATTTCGGAATCTTATTTGATGCTGGTTGGATATTCGTCATGGCAGTTTGGTTATTACATGGTTTTACGGGGATATGTGCTTTTAACCATGGTCGGGATTAAAACCATTATCATAGTTCACTTAAAACGTCAAAGGAGGCTAGATTTGAGCTCTTAACCAGAAGATGTGACAACGGCGTTAATTCACTATTATTTATTTGAGGTTGAAGTGAAATATCACGGGCGAGTGTACTTAGTATCTGAAGGTATCAGGGATGGTTGGATGAAGATTCTTCATGATCCTTGTTCGAGCTTATTATAAAAAACGAAGACTTGGAAATCTAGTTATTGTTGGGTGACTTTTCTTTTTCTTTTACCACTTGGGGGAATCGGGCTCTTACCACCATAAAATAACTATCACTTTAAGGAGTTACATTGTAGTGCTCAGTGTCACATTAAATTGTGTATTTTCAAGAGGTGATGTACGTCTTGTACTTGATGGTTGGTTGGATGAAGAGTATAGAGTACTTAGAGATTCAATGGAGGATGAATTCTTGGCACCGCTCTTTGTTACATATGTGCAAGTTTAAGTCACGAGTTCGGGTTAGTTTACTTCAAGGTCAAATTCATCATATTGGGTGTTCTCCATCAGCTGTCACGACAAAGAGCCTACTGAATGATAATGGGGTTGGTATCAAGTTTGCCAAGAGAGGTAGAAAAGAGAGAGAATATGACATTTGAACACAACAGTTCAAGCCTCGTACTCTAAAGAAAAGAAATGTGTACGTCTCAGTGCGCATTATTTTTTGAAGAAGAGAAATCTTCTTATTAATGACCATTCTCATCAACATGCTTCATACTTTTTCCATGCGCTTTCAGTTATCAAGTGAACCGGACTATCGTTGCTAGTTCTCTTATTCCACTTGCTCAATTAAAATGGCGATGGCGACATCATTTGCAACCTTTGAAGGGGAGAAGTGTGAAGAGACTACATCTTAAAGATATTCACTTGTTTAATCAAGAATGGCATCTCCGTATGCAATTCTTGAGGGGGAGAAGAAGTATGATAACTTCTGCATGTTGAGTTACATATGAGAATATATGGTCATACGGCTCCAAACTCATGTAAGAACCGAGCTTCTTCTTATCGGGTCATCTTCATATGGAGATTCTTCTAAGAGTCATTGGTTGACATCTTCACACGGGCTGATTTGATTAATGACAAAGTACTTCTAGTTGTTGGGCTGATTTCTTTGATGAACATCTTTCTATTCTTGTTTGATTGGGAGAGATCTTAGTTAAGGAGATTTGCTATTTGTAAGTTAACGGGAATGCATTTGGTGAGTTGAAGATGTTGACATTCTATTCCCCATTGGACAATCTTGAAGAAGGTCGAGTCTACAGTCGGTTCTACATTTTCTGCTACATGTTAGAAGACTAAAGACGAGTTGCATTTAACAGTCTAAAGACTTTTTCTTATTCCAAGCATTCATCATAAAGATTGTCAGTTTAGGGGAGAGCACTAATTGGGGGAGAGTGAAATCAGATTCAATCCCAATTAGACTTGCTCATATTCTTTAGCAAGTTGATTCTCGCAAGAGTTCAAGTGTTCTTCTCAACAGATTTCTAGGATACGGGCTTATTATGTGTTGCTGATTTTGAAGCATCAAAACCAGCAAGGGGGAAGGAGACACGCATCTAAACGTGAGTAAACATTGATGAACTTAATACTTCTAAGTGATTGAAGATATCCCGGGAAGACTAATGTCATTACCGCAGAGAAACTTAAGGTTTGACTCATGGCGTTTAGTATTCTTATTCCAACTATGTGGGGGAAGAGATAGAAGAGTTAGTTTCTGGTGATAAAAGAGGTACACAAGTGTGTGATGATTTTGATGCTATCGCAATCATTAGGGGAGAGAGATTGTGTACATTGGGGACGCTCAGCTGTTTCACTTGAGTGCTTAATCAGTGATTCAGAGATATAATCACTTATTCCGGAGTTGATATCCGCAGAGATAGTCAGCCGCAGAGATAATTAGTGATTCGGCCTGCTTCTTCAATGTTATCGGTTATTCTCTCTTTGGGCATTCGGGTACTTCGGGTACTTGAGCTTCATACACTTTCTTTAGGGGAGAGAAAAGTATACATCGGGGTTATTCTTTGGCTATTAGACTTAATCTGCTATTTCGATGGTATAAGTTTCTCTGTCTTCGGGTATATGTGTATTCGGGTTCGTGAGCTCTAGTCTAAGAGACTGACTGCATCAATTCATCTACTTGGGGGAAGTGGTCTCTTGACAACTTTTTGGTATGGATCGCTTCAGACTTCAGTGGAAAAGGAATTTGAGAAGATTATTTAAACGTGGGATGATACGTTGCTGTTCTTTTATTGGATGATATAACCTCGAACGAAGAATCACAAAGATTATTCTTAAAAAGAGCAGCAAGATCGATGATAATGGTGTGCTTCTTTGTGCACCTGGCTAAGGCAAGCTTGAAATAGAGCTTCGAATCTGCTCAACAAAAGGATTTACGGTTTGAGGGGAAGCTGCCAAAGTCTCACTTTCAGATGGTTCAATTTCTCTCAATTCAGGAGCCTCGAAAGCTTTGGTGGTGAATGTTTAAGAGATGATGTCTTCTATCTTGTACAACGGGGCTGCTTGATATCCTTATCTTGGTACTCGTATCATCATCTTCTTAAACTATATCATCTACTCTATCTGTGTATATATTTATCAAAAAGCAAAATACAAAAATATAAAACCAACAAAAACATAATAGAAAAATATAAAATCAACAAAAACCCATAAAAATCAAAAAAATTGAAAAAGACAAAAAACATTGCTTTTATCAAGACTTGTCTTCTGGTATCGATAACATCTGTGGTCTTAGAAATGTCATTCAACAAAGGCACGAGACCATAGATGAAGTTCGAGCAGAAGGTGTAAATATTTCTTTTCAAAACATGTCACAAATCAAATGGCTTACAGTTACTTCAGACTGTAACCCGTGCTTAAACCATGGCTTGCTATTATTTCAGATAGCAACCCGTTTTTCAAAAAAAGAAAGTGCTACGCTTAAACGATTTTCACAAAATTCGTGCACTTATCCTAAAAACTAATTGAGGAAAGTATGTCGAAGGACTGCTGTTACTACACAAATGTTTTTTCCTTCTATAAATTATTCAGAAAAATATTTGTTGTTTTAAAAAATGGTGGTAAATGAGTTGCTTGTAAATCAATCAGATTCAAAGTTTTCGTAAAAATTGAAAACTCAATCAATGACTTCAGCGCTTTAAAACTTTTCAGAAAAAATAAGTCATTGATTGAGGGGGAGAATGTTTTCAAATCTATATCATCTAACGAGCTTATCTAATTATTCTATATACTCAAATGTAAAACATGTTAACCTACGTCGAAGGACCAGGTGCCTAGGATATGATTGTTAGGATTAGATGATTAGAGTTTGATAAACACATTATTCCCATGCCTTACATGATCTGATTAATATGTTAGATTGACTTTTATTAGTCGATTGATGTTTGGGGATGTCGACCACCATATATCTGTATGTATGTTCACTAACGTATGCATATATCATGGTATAAAAGAATGTTCCCGATCCGGATCCCACAATAGAAGATGATTGGATGCCGAAAGGAAAGGGCAACTATTTCTTGGGTCGACAAATGAAGAAACGGAGCTTAATTAGATCTCTCTATGGATAGTTGGCACGATAGATGCAACTTCAGAGGTCTCACTGTATCAGCAGATGGTTTTCTTCCAACCTTCATCAACAACAACAAAAGCAGCTCAACCACCTAACGTATCTTTGTGCAGGATAATAGTGATGATACCATTTTTTAAACAATTTTTGAATAATATTGTTTTGAAAAATGGAAAAATATTGGTTTTGAAAATAAATTGGACTTAATTTTGGAAATCACTGGACTTCATTTTATCAAAACGTAAGTCACTCAATCATTGACTACGGTCATCGATTGAGGGGGAGAGTGATTTAAAATAATATATTTTCAAACGATATTTCATCTATCAAGTCCGTTTTGTACAAAATAAGTGGTGATCTAAAGATTTAATGTTATGTCATGGTATGATTGTATTTAAAACACTAAGATCTTTCAAAATGAAATTTTTTCTGTTCTTGTTTGATTGTGAAATTGTTTTATTTTACTTAAAGATCTTTTAAAAATATCATACCTGACACTAACAATCTTTAATGTCTAAAATTGATCCTTATCAGTCATTTTTCAAAATTAAATCAAGCCACGTCTTTCCCCAAAATTTTTTAAATGATTTAAATCAATTGGGATCCAAAATCTCAATTGGTTTGAAATTTTTGATCAGGGGAGAGATCGTGATTTAAATCTCAAATCGGTTTTAAAGGGTAATTGTTTCAAAAGCACTCCTTCCTTCATGTGCCAAACGATTTGAAATACATTATGCACATGATTGTGGAGAAGCATTTAACCATAAACCAGAACAGCTTTTAAATAAGGCACATTTTCTCCCATGTTTTCTAAACCTTATTAAATCACTTGGGATCCAAAATCTCAAAGGGTTTGATATTTTTGATCGGGAGAGAATTTGTGATTTAATAATGAAATTTGATAAAAGATGATCGTTTTGATTCAAGTGTGCATACTGCTCTCCCCTATGTGCTAAACGCTTTCGAATCTCGAAGCACATATTGAGGGGGAGCACTTCAAAAAGAAAATAAACTTTCAAGGTACAAAGATTTCTATGTTTCAACATAAAGTACCTTGATTGATTTTCTAATGGTTTCTTAATGGCCTTTGTGATCGTGGATGTACTTCATAAGAACTCTTTCCTTTATGTGATAAAATGATTTCAAATATCCTACGTACATATTGAGGGGGAGAATTTATCAAAGAAATTTAAATGCTTTTTCTAAGGAAATTGTGATCAAGAAATTGTTTCAAAGAACTCTTGCCTCCATGTGCTAAACAATTTCAAAATCATATGCACATGTTGAGGGGGAGCATTTCTAAAAATGATCAAAAACAATTAAAGTACAAAATGCTTTGATATTATATCACAAGTACCTTGATTGATTTTTACAAATGATTTTTCTATTGGTTTCGAGAAGGAATGAACAATACCAAAAGACCGACCAATTTACTTTATGTATGGTGTTATAAGGATGGTTAGGTTAGGTATTCGTTCCCATGATCCCACCAGAGCCGGAGGGATCTACCCAGGGACAATCCACTAGATAGTGTAGAGTCCTTAGGTATGATGAAAAAAGGAGAAAAGTGAGAAATGGGAAGAGTGCGGACTGAGACAGAGCTAGAACTGGAATAAACCCAACAAGGTTCTAGTTATGAAGTCTCGGTAAGCACTGAAGGGGTTGAAGAATGAAAAATACATGAATGTGAAAAGGGTGAAAAGAAATAGCCCTCCAATAATTCAACCTTAGGGCAGTAACCGGGTTCAATTCATATGCTACTGGTGGTTACTAAGGTAACGCCGGTATTGAAGACAAGACATCATGGACCCAGTGACGTACTGCACTAAACTTCCCAAGCTACTCAAGTTCCTCTTAAAAGGACTTGTTTCATTCTCACGGGGAACCTACATAATCTATCGACTTTTTCTTAGAGATGGTTGATATTGAAGAAGGAGACCCTCTCCCTAGTCTCCGGCATAGGAAACCAAAATGTACAATTGAGTCTAGAGCCAAGAGATCATCTACAATATCTCATTAGGACACAAAATTAATGAAGACTTACTGTTTCATACAATGTAGAAAGTAAGAATATATTGAGAGTCCTACGCATTATCCTTGTTGTATTGCCAGAACATCCGAGTGATATATAAAATATTCACGATGAAGATGGAAATCCTTCTAGAGCCAACATCAAACAAGCTCTTGGTGGGTGACATGTGAGATCTATCCAATAGATCAAGCTTGTTACAACTGGATAGAACGATGGGGCTATTCACTAGTGAATCAACCTTGGTCTAGGAAATGAATTGACGAATACTTTTGGAAAAACCGTTCGATGTGCAAATCATCGTTTCTCTAGCACATTGAATGTGTATTCATATTTCAAACTCAAAAAGCATCTCTGATTGAAAAAATACTTTTGGAAAAACCGTTCGATGTGCAAATTTCTTCTTTTCTCTAGTACATCGAATGTGTATTCTCTTTCAAATACAAAAGGTATTTTTGATTGAAAATTGATCTTTCTCATAGAATCTTCGTCGTATTGCAAAACTCTTTCTTCTAAGAAATAAGCGATTGTTTTTCAAATCAATTTTTTATCAATCAGTGAATCTCAATTTGCTGGTCACTCACTCCGTGTTGTCTTCTTTGAGACATTCCGGTTTGAGAACAGCTAGAACAGCTGCGAAACCCTGTCAAGGAGATTCTTCGGAATTATACCTGATCACAGGCAATACTTGATCAACGGGGAACCGTGGGCCATGTACCTCAATTCAACGAAGGTGATCAAAGACACTTTCGTGTGTTTTATTGCTAACGGTTGTTTGCAGGTACATTTGGACAGTTGCAGCTGATCAGAATTGAGAAGTCAATCCAAAGCCGCATGCTCACAGCATCCACACTTAATTAAAGAAATCATGACTAGTGCATATCTACATAACCTGGCTATGATATTTTTATACTATGCTTCTGCTATGCTACTGCAAATATCATGAACCAATAAAGCTTCCGCTACTCTGATGGAAAGATGCCATGATCCTGAAAGTGTGAGCATGTCGGTCCAAAAATCACAACATCACATGAAGGCAACACAATAAAGGGTGATCCAGAGATTTATTGTGGCTGATGATCTTAAAGAAAGCTCGAAGATCATCAATATGTGGATCAGTTCAAAAACCTCCGCTTAAAGTACAAAATAATCGGACTATGAAGAGTCACTACTCAAGCACAAAGATTGCAGAACTGAAGAATTGAAGTCTACGAGCTCAAGACTAAAGATAAAATAGAATGCTAGGATTCGAAATGTAAATCATGGGGTGACCTCCCTTAGGGGGAGATTGTTAGAAATTAGAAATTCCATGTGAAGTGTCGGTCACCCCAACTATAGACTAGCACAAGTTAGCTCGTAGACATATCGTTATTTACTATTTATTAGATTAGTTATTAGCTTAGTTTTGCTTAGTGTAACACCATGGAGGAAGGACGGGTCTTTACCCACTGTATGCCTGATCCACAGCCCGACAGGAGGGCGTGTAGTCTGTAAGTATAAATACCCCTTCCATCCTTGGAAGGGGTGGTTCTTCTCATTAATCTAACCTTGCATTTGTTGATTATTTCTCTCTCTAGAAACACCCTCTCCTCTCTTCATCTCTCTAAAATGGCATTCTTGTTTAATCACAATTCTAGACCACCCGAATCATCTAAACAACATAAAATATACGATCCTACAGTTTATGCCATCCAAGTAGGTTGCGAAAGCTGCGGAGGAGGACATCTCACCAAAAATTGTCCTCACATTGACAAAGATAGCACAGTCAAAGAAGCTAAATATGGAGAAAATCGACCGTTTTACGGGGATAATCGTAATGGTAATGGCTATCGTGGAAGGCCTCCCCCATATTATGATCGTGGAAATTTTGGTGAAAGAAGAGCTAACTTGGAGGAAACAATTAACAAGTACCTCGTAGATTCAACTAAGAGACAGAAGGAGCAAGAAGAATGGCTGAAAAACTTCGAAGATAATAAAAACAAGAGCCTTTCTAGCCATGACGAATCGCTGAAAAACTTGGAAACCATGATTGGGAAGCTTGGCGATGAAGTGCAAAGAAGAAATGAGGCACAGAAGAACAAGTCAACAACATGTAAGGCCGTGTTTTCTGAGAATGACAAATCCACCGATGAGTCTAATAAAGATAATGATGCTGATGACAGAAGAGAGTTACGCCATAACCAAACATCAGAGTTACGGAGTAACCAGGATATGAGGGTTGACAAGTTTCCCGAGTTAGACGAATCTAAAAGGAAGAATCATTGGTGTAAGGCTATTGCAATTGATAATGAAAAGTGTTATGATCTATGGGCTTCATGCGATCCTCGGAACGAAACCTGCGATGGAGGGGTCGATAAAGAAAGGGTTAATGCTGACAGATACATGTGGACTGCACTTAACGATGAAGAAAGATTAGCTAAATTCTCGATTGATGAAGAGGAGGAACCACCCATCAAGCATTGCTGCAGTCCTTTAATGATCACGGAAGATGAGTTCACACGAGCATGGCCAACATGTAATCCATTTCGTGAGTATTGTAATGGGGGTGGCAATATGAAGGACGAAGTATGGATATGTCCTTATGAATTAGAAAGACATGACGTTAATTTCGGAAACCTATCCTTCACTGATTGGTATTCAGTGAGGTTCGGGGACGCAATCATTAATACGGTTTTGTTGAGAAATTTGGAGCTCAAATATGAAAAACATATTCTTCAAGGAAAGTCCATTAAACCACTCAACGATATTCCTTCTAGTAACACCGATGACGAAGGAACTCGCACTAATTGGTGTTGGAAAATAAAAACCCCTGACGGAGTTCTTTGGGCATCTTGCAACCCTTTTGATTATGAATGTAATGGGGGAAGCAGTATAGAGAGAGTTGGGGAAGATGAATTCTTATGGACCTCAACTAATGACGCGGAAAGAACAGAGTTGCCTTGGCTAAACAATTTGGGATTCGATAATTGGGTCAAAATCAAATATGGAAAGGTAGATGCGCTAACTAAGGAGAAGATCTGGAATGGATGTATGAGTAAAGACGACCCAAGCGAAGAAGTTCCTAATGACATAAATGAAGTATCGGATAAAGATACCAAAGATTCGTCGAGAAATGAGAAAGAGGAATGCAAGCATGTGCTAGTGGAAGATTTACTCGACAACAAATGGTTTAAAGGTACTGAGTCTGACGATGATGATATAGATTACCTTGAACTACTAGGGGAAGATGGATTCACTGACCCTGATGATGAAGCATATGAGCAAAGAAGTTGCAAACTTCTTGGCATTCCGTATAAGAGGCCGCCACCGATTGTAGCAAAAAAGTACGAGTTCACTAGATACCACTTGGGGCCGGACGAAAAGTTTTGCAAAATTCAGAAGATCGAGACTAAGGAATATCTCCGCACCGCTACAAATGTTGCCTGGGTCAAACATAAATTGATGAACGATATAGAGGAGGTTGGCCAAGTCCAAAGGCAACCATAAAGCCCCGAGGCTTTGAGTCTAACTTTAAGACTCGTAAATAAAGAAAAGTGGTATTTCAGGAGACAACCCGAATTATCCCTTTCATTTGTTTTATTTCCATTTCTGTTGGGTTTTGTGTTTTTAACCATTTTTGTAGGAAAACGAAGAAAAGTTGTTGCAGCATGCTGAACGGGGACCTGATCTGTCCACACTTACGGCGTAACTCATTCTTATGGTTACGCCGTAACATACTTTTTACAGTAGCTTCTTAGAGCATTACCAATTACGACGTAATCCCATACAATGGTTACGCCGTAGCTACACTCCTGTAGCGTCTGCCAGGTTTTGCACTAATTACGGCGTAACTCCTTATAAGAGTTACGATGTAAATATCCTCTGTAACACTTCTTTCTTTTTAAACACAATAACCTTGTATTAGTTTTTAAATAAACTTTGTGGGTATGTTCCCTGTAAGCCCTCACGAGACTACACTCGTCCACTTGGGACACCAAGTGGTTTAAAAGGCTTGTTGCATACGCTAAATGCAACCGTGATTCTTACGAAAGTGAGTTAGATTTATTTTTTATTTTTTATTTTTTAGAATTATGCTTGTCGGTAGTGTGATTTCAGGGATTGAAGTTTGCTCGTGGATGCTTGTGCGAAGGCACGATTCCTTTCGTGGGCCTTCTTTCTTTTTGGAGCAAATTTCAGGGAAGTTCTCGCTCTAATTCTAATTTTCTCTTCACCTTTATTTAACGCTTAGTACAAAAGGGACTTTGTACATCTCAAGTGGGGGGACGGGAGTAGAATTGTCTCTTAAACTTTATTTTGCCCTCGTTTTTCTAGTTTATTTTGAAAAATTATGCCATTTTTAAAATTTTGACATGTTTTTCTTAACCTAACTAGATTAGACCTTAGCCAAGCACATTATAACCCTTGATATTATATGGTGAGATTAGCCTTATCTGTTTCCAAATTTTTACCCCAAATTCACCAAATTATGAGTGTGTCGGTAGCTTGTAAACTTAGAACTTGGCCTTTACATCATTTCGAGACCATAGATGAGGTATGTTGTACCGAGTCTACCCACATAAATCCCCATAGAACGTGATTTCCACTCACGTTGTTTCCCAAATTGTACCCCCAGCTCTTCAGTTCCACTGATTAGCTATCTGTGTGTTACTATCCGATAAACCCACTATGAGGATATTATGACGGAAGAATTTGACTTTTCAGGTTTATGTAGCTCGATTGAGTTGTATGGAGTAGATACCAGAGCTTTACTACATTTCCGGTTCAAGATTCAAATGTTCGATGGCTGTGTGAGTATTAAACCACTTAAACCCCATTTTTAAACCTTTGTCTATTCCGATTAGAGTGGTATATTATAGTTCCCAATATTACACGAACCGATTCCAGATTAGATCAATCCAATTCTTTTTGTACAGTTTTAAAATTTTTACCGTATTAAAAAGTTTTATTTGATCTTTTTGCTCCCGTTTTATTTCAAATTCTCTGTTAAGATGAGGGCAGGGGGGTGAACTCTACATGTTTCAGGGAAAACATGATTCGCAATTTATTTCCACTTCTCTTTTAATCTTAATCTCGCTCTTGAAGGG
>BPTQ01000008.1:97345514-97409001 GCA_019973895.1 Chrysanthemum seticuspe
CGCATTAGAATAGTTTTCATTGTACCGAATTGGAAAGGGTTCACAATGCGGCATTGGACGAATTGTTCTCGTAATAAACTTTTTAGTAACCTCAATACCGCACTATTGTAGTTTATCAGGACCTATAATTCACAGTTAAAGGGGGCTATTACGAGCATAAAATATAGTAAATATACCTAAATGCGAACAAAAGGAAATATAAAGTGAAAGTCCATTTAATGCTCGTAACCTCGATTTCTCTACGCCTAAACTTCTAAAATATTCTCTAAATACTATCATACGGGTGACACTACTTCGATGCCGCATTAAGGTGAGAGTGTAATGCGGCATCGATTACGCACTGAGTCTTCCGGTCGAGTCGTTGTATAATGCCGTATTGAGGGTGATTCCTAATGCGGCATTAGGTAATCCAGTTTTCTACAAGGTGCGGTGATATTCGATGCAGCATTGAGGAAGGTTGCTAATACCGCATTAGTACAGTGAACATTGGACATAACTTCTATGCCACATTGAGTAGGGTACACAATGCGGCATTGGTCGATAAGATTACGCCATAATCGTTGGAAGGAGTTACGACGTAGCTTATAGTGGCGTGGAACATCTTTTGACCTAATGGATTACGGCGTAATCCTTAGTGGGAGTTATGCCGTAATATGTTGCTGAGCTGGCCTTCTGAGTCACGCATTAGCTACGGCGTAATGTGAGAGTGGAATTACGCCGTAGCTTCATCACAGTGGGCATACTATCATAAATCTCTTATAAAATCTTCAAATCCGCATCTCTTTAGCTCCAATGCTCGTAATTTACCTGAAAGTGAAATATAAAGGAAAACAAGCGTAAATCCATATAAATGATATAAAATACGAGCATTATCGGGGGAAATTGACACTTAATATCCAGGACTATTTGATGTTATCACGCCATAACTCCAATGATTTTTCAAATAATGCTCTTGTTAAGCAGGTTACGGCGTAACACTTGGGAAAGGTTAAGCCATGTTACTTTTGATAAGATTACGCCGTAATCCTTGTGAGGAGTTACGACATAGTTGATGGAGGCGCAAAACATTTCTTGACCTAATTGATTACCGCGTAACTTAGTTGGGATTTACGCCGTAATCGCCTTTGAGTTGGTCTTCTAAGTCAATGCGCTAGCTACGGCGTAATGAGAGAGATGGACTTACGCCGTAGCTTCTTCATAGTTTGCATACTATCATAAATTTTTAAGAAAATCTCCAAATCCGCGTCTCGTACGCTCCAATGCTCATAATTTACCTGAAAGTGAAATATAGAGGAATACAAGCGTAAATCCATATAAATGATATAAAATACGAGCATTATCAGGGGAAATTGATACTTAAAATTCAGGAGTATTTGATGTTATCACATCCCATTACCAGTATTAACAGCCTTTTGCTTCCTAAGTTCTGCCTCTCTAGCCATTCTTTTCTCATGAAAATCACAGTCTCTAGTTAAATGACTAGAAATACTAAAAATAAAGCATTTTTTCTTTGTAAAAGAGTAACCTTCCCCAAGTTCTCTTTTCATCATCCCATTCCAATCCTTTCTATCTACCCTGGGTGTCTCTTGATTTTTAACTTGTTGCCTAGGAGTTTTTAAGTGTGGGACACAACTAGGTTAAACTGGTTTTGGTTTTGGTGCAGACACACTAGGTTTTACTGAAACTGGTATAGACTCAGGTATCTTAACAGGTTTTGATTTAAGCTCAAAAGAATGCTCAGAGACATTTCCAATGGATCCTTCACTGTCATTAGATTGACAGGTCGGATATTCACTGGATTTGTCTTCTAGGATTCTACCTATTCCCCAAGCAAATAGTAAGTCATCTACTTCTTCTCGTGGTTTAGGGGTATAGTCTCCATTTAAGGGATGAGGAACTCCTTTATAGTTGTTAGTGTTAGAGAATGTATTATATACTAGTTTACCAACAAAATCTTCCTCTGCACTAACAAATACAGTATGTTTCATCTCTTCCTCATACCCTAAGACCTCACTATCTGATTTTATTTCATATCCTAAACCAATTTTACAGTTTGAGCTCATACCAGAAACAACTAATTTCCACAGTCTTTTAGCATTATTCTGCCATGAGTCTACTTTTTTTTGCAGCTGTTCCTTATCTTTTACAGCTTTCATTCCAATTCTCCTATACTTCCTAAGTTTTTCATCTTTATCATATATTTCATTAGCTTGAAATGTGAGTTTTTCATTTAAAGATGATTGCTGTTTTTGTAAAGCGACAATTTGAGCTTCTAATGTCTTAACAGCATTACTATAGGCAAGTATTTTAGCTTCCTGATCACCTATCTGACTCATTTGTTCATCACAAAGTGTTTTAAGCTTATTATATGAGTTAATACATGTTTTAGAACACAATGATACCTCAGTATTGGAGCTTATAGCCATGAGAGCATGATTTATCTCTGTATCCTCTTCAGTGTGCTCTCCCTAGTTGATCACACCATTATCCATAGTCAGCAACCCCATTTGACTCTTTTCCTGCTTCTCAGCATCATGTCCCTCTTCTTTCCATCAGTGGCCACCTTTGTTGTGCATTCCCTAGCAAAATGACAAGTGTTTTGGCCCCTAAAGCATTTAAGCTTCTTCTTGTCAAAGCCAACAGGTGCCTTCCCATCAAACCGGACTTGTCTTCCAGTCTTCTTGTAGAACTTCTTCATTCTTAAAGCAATCATTTCAATTTGCCAGTTTATGTCCATATCTTCCATGTCCACATCATCAATCTGATCTAGGTCCTCATTGAGGAGGTCTATATCTTCAGATTGCCTTGCAAAAAGAGAATAGATAACTTCATCAGCAAAGCCAACAGGTGACTCTCTATCTTTCACACCAGATGAAGAAGTAGTGTAACTACCAGAACTATAGCTACTAGGCTTAACCTTATTAGTGCTGCTCTTGCTTTGGGAGACAAAAGCAACATTGTGGGCACTTGAGGATGTCTTTGAACTTCCTTTGATTTCTTGTTCAAAAACCCTAAGGTTATTGTACAAGTCATCAATTGATAGAGTGTCAATATCTTATTTGGTTATCATAGTCATCGCCAGATGTGACCATTTTGTAGGCAATGACTTGAGAAACTTATGATTTGCATCCTCAATAGACACTTCAGCACCATGAGCTTCCAACTGTGATAAGAGTTGTTGGAATTTATCATACCCTTTCTCCAACCCTTCAGAACTGGTCACAGTAAATGCTTCAAACTGTTGTTTGAAAACAGCCTTCTGCATCTTTTTGGAGTTTGCATTCCCTCCAAATCTTGTTCTTATAGCTTCCCAGATCTCCTTGGCATCATCCATTCCATGGAACCTTCTGAGATGTTTCTTGGGAATGGCCATCAGTAAGATGGTTCTAGCCTTTCTTTCCTTCTCCACAACATGAATCTCTGCAGCAGAGACTGGTGGAAGCACTCTAACGACACCATCTTTACCTGTGTAAATCCTCTTCCTCGAATTTCCGTTATGTATTACCTTCCAGACTTCATTGTCAATATATTCCAGGTAAGGTTCCATCTCCATTTACCATATGTCATACTCATCCTTCTTTAGAAGTGGGAGTTTGATGTTTGAGATGGTAGTTGTAGCAGGAATGATAGCTTGCTGTTGTTTTGGTCGACCAGTGTCTGACACTTCCTCATCATGATTCGATACTTCTTTATACCTGAGATGTTGAGAGAAATTATCAGCAGGTACAGACATGTTTCAGGATTTTTTGAGTGAATGAGTGATTTTGGTTTTTGTGTTTCTTCTAATTCAGAGTCCCTCTATAGGCTTTGATACCACTTGTAGGTCCAAAGTAATGGATCTAAGTAGCCTTTATAAGACAATAATCAACTTGAATAAATCCAAATCAATTATATGAAGAACTCTTAACGATGAGTAATTAATGCTAATGCGGAATCTTAACACAAGCAAGAAGAACACAATTACTATTAAACTTTACTAAACTTCTATTATCAATCGTTCTAATAAACTTTTTTTTTGGTAAAGGGTTACCCCGGTAAATAATATTAAAACCGAAAAATTTAAGTACAAATGGAATATGGCTGAGATACCATATTTACCTCAAGCTAAACAGCTCGATAAACATCTAAAACTAGTGCTTATGACATGCCATAAGCACTTGCAACTCTAGGAACAAAAGATGCACCTAAAACAAATCAATCAACTGAAACAAGCTAACCAGCAGCTACCATGAAAGATGAAGTTTCACCGGTATGTGGATTATTAAATAAGTTAGCCAATTCATCATACACATTTTCAACAAGTTCTTCATCATCTTCGACATCCATCACCAATGCAGCATACGGATTAGATGTAGTAATATTACCTTCCTTAGAGGTAGTGCCAATAGACTTCAACATAGATGATGAATTAGAAGCTTCACCCATAGAAGTATTACCCTTCTTAGGTTCACTCGTTGTCGCCTTTGGGACATATTTGACATTCTGTTTAACCGAAGGACCAACAAACCGATTACCATTAGTAGACTTGGTTTTACCCTTCTTCTTATTCTTACCCGCCATTTGGAAACCGTCTTTATCTAGCACCACACTTGGATTAACAACATGTGGATTAGAAAAAATAGGAGGACTCACCACTTTTTTAGGACATTGATCATGAGTGTGACAAAAATAATGCATTCATTACACCTGGGAGGTCGCCATTCATACTCAACACGAATAGTACCTTTAGTAAAACCCTCCCCAGAAAGTGAAGGAAAACCAATAGTAACAACATCCACAAGATCAACTTCAGAGTTGATCTCAATAAGGCACCTAGCAAAGCTACTTCTTCCCCACGAATCCTTACACATAGAGGTCGTATAAGAATCAAGCATAATAGGTTTTCCAATAAACGTAGCAATCAAACTAATACCATCCTCTTCAAACACTTGAAGAGGAACATCATGCAATTTAACCCATACCGGAACACGAGTCAATTCTTCCTTATGAAAACAAGTATCCATAGACCATTTTTTAAGGATTATTGGAGATTTGCGTATCATCCACGGACCACCTTCCAAAACAACTTATAACCCAGCTAATGTATCAAATTTAAAGAAGAAGAAACCTTTGGAATTCATTATAATCCTTTTCAACCCATGTTTCCCCCAGTTATTCCTAGCATAATATTCAACAACTGGAAACGCCATCCTATTTCCAATAAAATAACCATACAATGTGTGTTCCAACCGTGTACTAACCTTTTCAACCACTTTGCGGGGGATATATATGTTAACACCTTCAAAAACGGGTTCAGCAACCAATGGATGTAATGATGTCGCACACAACCCCTATATCAAGGTGAATGATGTCATGAGTAGGGTCAGTACACAATGAATCTTAAGGATTATTATAACCGACCCACGATCCTCGACCAAAAGTATAAACAAATCAATCAACTTAAATTGACCAATTAGTTTAATAGTATAATGAAGCACATGCAGCAGACGACAATATAAGGATATGCGTTGATGAATCCAAAGAAAAACCGGTTAGATTTGATGATTTTCGATAGCAGCCGGTTAGTCTTTTTTGTCACCTCGTTCTAATAAACTTGTAAAAGACATAATGCCTTAGGGTTCCTTTTATACACTAAGGAAACCCTAGTATCTCTACAAAACGTGTGAAAGGATATACATATCTTTTCCTAAGATATCTCTAACGCGTACATATCCTTTCCTACTATATCTCTAATAAAACTATTTTGTTACATAAACAGAACTAACTACTAAATAGCTAAACAATACTAACTTCGTTCTGCCAGACTTAACATTAGTACTGGCAGACTTAACTAAGACAAATAGCCTACCATACTTAACTATTATCACTAGCAGTATTAAGTCTGTTACATACATAATTCCCAACAGTTTTGGTGTCTCTCAAAGTCCAAACCTTGTTGCGAGTTTACCTAATAGCTCAATTATCATATACATACCTGTAATGAAAGAACCACATTTTTCGGGTAAGAGGAAAGCCGACTTTCAAAAATGAAGTCTTTTCAAACAAAAGCCTAGCGCACTATTGGTGTGTTGGCGCGTCAGCAGCGTGCCACGACCAATTAGGGTTTGGCTCAGTTTTTTGCTATGATTTGTGATTTTATATGTTTTGAACGTTTATTTGTCATCGTTAAAACATAAAAGATACTTAGTCAATGTTTAACCAACAAAGACTTTTTCAAGTTGTTAGGTTTCGTGTCTTCAAAATGTAAAAGTTCTTGGTGATAAACCACTTTTCTCGATATCAAATTTCTCGGTTCCTTGCTTGAATAAAGGTCTCGGTGTGTTATAAGGTTCTCGATTTTGACCAGAAAATTATTGGTGTGAACTTTTTCTAGGTGTTAAGTTCCTTGCCTAAAAATTCCAAATTACTAGTTGAATTCCCAGCTAGTTCTCAGTGCCACGTAATATAAAACTAGCGATAAAAATTTCTAGGTGAACCTAAATTTTTTTGTGAAAATGTTCTAGGTGCCACGTCACTAGATAATGAAGGTCCAACTTTACCGAAAGTTTTTCTAGGTGTCACGTTACCACCTACTAAATATGAAGGTACCGAAAAATTTTAAAGCTACCAAATAAATAAGATGCTACCGAGTAAATATCAACCGTAATTTTCTACACTTAATCACCCATAAATTTTAATCTAATGTTTGTTTTCGATTTTTCTTTGATGGATCTCAATATTATCACCTAAACTAACATAAAATCACAACTTTAAGAAATTTAACCGTGAAATCTAAGAAATGACTTACGAAAGCTGTCAGTGATAACTATACTTACGTTTTCGATTCTAAAACCTACCCAAATACTATCCAAACTATCAAATCAACCCAGTATCATCATGAGGCTCTGGTATCAATTATAAGATCCCATTCGGTATCAAACCTCACATATGAAATGGCTAAGACACTAGAGAGAGAAAGAGAGTGGCGTTTTTAAAAAGAGAAAGAGGAGAGATAGTGGAGAGCAAAAATACACTTCACACACTAACTATGTGTAATTGTAAACATACAAAATGAACTCCCACCCTCTCCTAACACACTAGGAGAGGGATATATGTGTTTGGATGCAGGCTTGTGGGTCGGACACGCCACTCAGTATTTGGCTAGGCCCAATACACACTTAGTTTAGACTTTAGTACATGTTTAGTATCTTATAACATATATTAAGTTTATACAAGAGGTTCGTATACTATGAATGACCAACACTTTTGACCCTAACAGGTATCACCGATGGTGCCATGTTTGCGTAGAATACGTAAAGCAAGGATTTAGGGGAGATGGTGATAATCGTATATTTGGTTTTCCGTGTTCGGTAAGGACCTCGAGATAAGAAATGGTTATCTTGAGTCGAGGTAACATTCATGTACGATTGGGGTTGTGGTGTATGTTTTGTGTGTGTGAAATGTCGAGTAAGATAGCTTGGTTCTTCTCTCCAAATGCACGGGTATTTATAGGGGTTGTGTGCGATGCGTGGAGGGGATGCAATGGTCATTGATGATCTGGTGGTCCTATGTGGCGATCATCTTATGGAAGATACAAGGATGACACATGTCATGACATGATTGACTCAAGTGGTCATGGGGATCTTCGACAAGATCCGCATGTACTAGAGAAATACCCCTTGGCACTACCTCTGCATGAATGAGGTAGCTACACGTGGCATAGACGCATAACAATTTTGGGGATTCCCAGGCATGTTCTTGCCCTGTAGTTGGTTCTCCAGGAAATAATGTTTGTGTTCGGCCGATTTCTTTCCAAGGAAACTGATCTCCTAAGTGTTGTCTATTGGGCTTTGTGCCTAATGCACTCGTTATGGATGTATAGGCGTTAGCCATTTGAGCTAAAAATCCTATACGCTATCAATACACATTCTCAAACAATTAAAACTATCTTACTTTCGCCAATAGCGAGACTTGAACCCATAATTTACGAGTTAAAGAATAAAGATATAACCATCTCACAGATACGATTAGGCAAAAGGTGTGTGTGTTAAAAATATTCCTTTTATTCCATAATATAATATCTATAACACATTCCATTTGCGAACAATTTCATCATATTTTAAACATAAAAATAAACAAATACAAATACAAAAACAACATAGACAGAAAGGCAAAAAACATTACAATAATTCAATAGAGCTCATTCCTCCACACATGCAAATAGAAACAAATTCCCTTGGCTAGAGATCCATATACTTGATTGGCATAGAGAGCCTTCGAAAGATATCCCTTTTCTCACTATGCAATCATACATGTGAGATTTTAGGCTGAAATTATTTAAGGAAGTATTGTCCACTCGGTTTTTATTTTTCTACAACAAATTAGGAGATTAGTTGACTTTGGAGCAAACTTTCCTTATTTCACCCTGAGAACCTGTTAAAACACCAATCCTGCCCATTTTGACCATAGACACACCAAAGTCCTTGAAGAAAGTGGAACCATAGCTAGTAGCCTGAATCATATAAGCTTTAGTTTCAGGATCATCAAGTAAAGCTGCATCTGATTGAAGAAGTCCCCTCCTCTTATTCACTAGTCTGAAGTACGAGTCATCAAATGTCTTAAAGCTCCCTGGATCTAACTCAGCTATTGTTTTTTGGTCATTTGGCTTGCACTTCAACTTCAATCTTGCAATGTAGTTTTGGTCCATGGTAGGGTCTGTATCACCTATCCCCGTGAAGTTGTATAGCCGATTTTCGAATGACGAGCAATGTGACATACCTAGGGTGTGTCCTCCTACAAATGACCAAGAGTTTTTGTATCAACTTACTATCCAATACTCCCTCATGTCCCATATTAAATGTCCACTTTTCTATTTTGGGTTGTTTCAAAACAAATCTCCACTTTGTGTTTCAACAAATCAGAAGAGTTTTTAGTGGGTATGTATGATATTTGATTGGTGTATAGTGGGATTTTCTAAAACTTTATGCAATATGAAAGTGAACATTTATTTTGAGACGGAAGGAGTAAGTAACAAAAAGACCCCTGGTGACATGGTAGTGTTGCAGGGATATTGTTATATATTTAACATTCAAACCTGATAGAACAACAAGGTCTTTTACACTCAATCCCCTTAATGCAAAAGACTGTTTTAAAGCAGTGATGTTGAGAAAAAACGGTGGCAACCCAGATACCGGGTTTATGGGGTCCCCAATTAGGGAGATTTTCCCATCTCTTCGCCCAGTCTCGACCTCCCAAAATGGCCCCTTAGTCTTTGAGCATAAGAAAAACATTAACAAAGATATTCAGCTATTATTGGCAATAAAATAATGAAAAATAGAATTGATTACAAAATTAGCTTTTATTTTCTTTTTGTGCAGGTGTAGAGAAAATGTAGGACGAATATGCATGGAGAAAAATATACCAACACTGTGACGTCTCTGGCAACTAGTGCTGAAATGTCAGCACAAGAGACTACACCCGGGCAGGACTTTTCTAATTCAGTCTTGACCCTATCGATAATGTTGAACCCTCTTAGGCTTAGATTTGGGATTGAAAATTTCTCAGATTGATTATTTGGAGAATCCAATAGAACTGATCCATCACAACCCTATAATTAGAAAGTTCATAAACTCATATAAGAAACACATAAATTTTTAAGAAGAGAATTAAGAAAAGGTTATGAGGTCATATTACAAACCCTAATGAAGCAGTCGTGGAAGTGCATTCTTAGCAATGGGCCAGATAGAGAAGGTGCAACAGCCATAACATTCTTCATGACGTTAAAAACAATCTTCTCGGCACGAGGACATGATTTCTCATAAAACCCTATTTTCAGGCCTTGGCCGTTTGCATGCGAAGAAATAATTGCAAGAACCACCATCTGAAGCATTAAGATCCCGAATAAGTTTTTAAAACCAGCCATTTTAGGGTTGAAAAGGCTTGCAAGATTAAACTTGTTCGTGGGATAATTGAAATGTCAATATGTTAGGGCTCAATTTATAGTAATTTAGACAAACCTTTGGATTTGAACAAGCCAAGATATTGCTGTCACCACTTGGCATTTTATTCTAGTTTTTTATAATTATTTTTTGATAAGTTAACTAGGGTGCAAATAATGGCAAGTATCATGAACTCGTTTAAATTGTCAGATAAAAATGATAAAATTGACTAAATTGAATTATGCAACGGTACCATGTGGGCACTCATGTACATGTATCGTATATTGATGAACCAAAAACTAATCATTTATCTCTGGTATTTACTTTTGATGTTTGTATTTTTTTAACAGCTAAACAAACATTACAAAATAGCTGGTGTTACTACTTAAATAATGTCACCATCCAATTGCAAGCAGTGTGGTGGAGATCACATCGTCAAGCAGGCTCTAAAAGTCAAACATATATTACACGAGATTCCCTTCGCTACAACAGATACAGATCCATTCGAAACACATTGCCCACTGTTCAAAACCTATTGTCCTACTCTGGTTCCCGGCTAAAACTTGCCACCGCTTTACTGTTTAAGGGTAAATATGTTAGAAAAAAATCATTATCCAATTTGTTGGAACATCACCCAATGTAGATTTATTAACAACTGAATATTAATATTTATAAAAAAAAACAATAATATATAAATGGAACTAAATCGTTGACATTGTAGCAATAACATAATGTTAACATTGTTTAATCCCCAAAGGTTGTAGGGTATAAGAGAACAACAGGTAGATTTAAAAAAAAAAAAAAAAAAAAAAATCTAAAGTAACATTCCAGCTACTCAATGGATATTTTTAATCCGACGACTTGATAGTAAAACAGGTTTGGTGTAATGTTAACTATAAAATTCATAGTTATTGCATAAGCATAACCTTATTTAACTCCAACAAAGTGATCTATGATACTTAAGAATGAACAAATTGGCGAGGAGCAGGTTTCACAGATTGGTGTGCACTATAAAAATCTTAACGTTTTATTTAGACTAAAACATGTTCATTTCTAAAGTAATTCTCAATATGTTTGATTTGATATACGGGTAGTCAGTGGATAGTATTAACCAGTAGAATCCAGCTCGCACGATGTTGCGAGTTTGTAGATGAGCATTTATATTTAGAATGCTAAATTGTTTATATATTACTCGTAATTATTATGTCAAAATTATAAATGTGTTTTCATCTTAGGGTAAATTAAACACGGGAGTTATTAAATTAAAATGATAAGAGAAATACAACAGCTTTTAGAGTTGTGGGAACAACAAACTTTTTACTTTTTATTCAAAAACTAATGTTTTGTTTATGGAAACTAGAAAAAGGTTGAATAGTTTTACTGTTTTATCGTATTAAAATTATACTTTTAAAAACTTATAGATCTGAGTTTACGTGAGATCAAGCAATCATAATATAAACACTATATAAATTATAGATAACAAACAATAATAACGACGAAATATAAAATGCAAGATAATAGTAAAGAGTTAAAAAGATCAAACCACAACATCAATATTTATAGTGGTTCGTTAACGAAGCTCCTCTATGCTCTACACCACTTCCTGAGTATCCAACTCGAGAGTTCACTTCACCATGTCAACACGCTCCCTTCAGGCAGAGAAAACCGTAAGACGTCGTTTACACCAATTTTTGACACAAAACTAAATGTCGAGTTCTAATCTAGCTAGAACCAATCTTTCACACACAAGCGAATTTTCTCGAAAAAAATACTAACCCAATCACTCACATATTTTCAGGACTAAAATACTAACCCGATCTAACAACTATACAAGATGGGAGATTATGAACTTAATAATAACAATATACAACAAGAATGTAACCAATGTTAGGTATGGACTAACTAAACTATAACACTTCGTATCTTGACGATTACGTATGTTCTTCTCTTGCACTTAAGATAGAAGAATGCTTAGATCACTTTAGAATGAATACAAAAAAGTTAAATGATCAAAAAAATGAGAATGTATGCTACTGAAAATAAATAGAAAACTGTGTTCAAAGAGATGAGAAAAATATGTAAAACAATCCACTATTTATAGACAGCAAAAATTTGCTAGGAGCGTCCAAACGGTACCACGGTACCCTAACATATTAGGATACTGTCCCAATAATTAAGGGTGTCGTCAGACGTGTAAGACGCTCTTTTTTTGTTTTTTAGTGGTGAAGTTAAAATCTGGTGAAGGTGGATTCGTTTTGGGAAAAAAACAGATTTTTGAATTTTATTTTTAATAAAATATTTTATAAATATAAAAAAATAATTTGTCTAATTATTTTTGTTAAAATATTTTGTCACATTTGTATGAAAAAATTAATTCTTTGATCATCTATCAAGTTTGATGTCCATTATTCATACCTTTTGTGATTTAACGTTGAAATAGTAATTTACGACAAAAAACTTATTTACGTTAACTTTGATGTAGAATGTTTATAGTTTTTTTCATCAAAACGTAAAGGATTCAAAAAATAAAAAATAACGTTTTTAGACATTATTTGTATTAACAAGCTTCACTTTCTGATGATGACAATATATGAACTCATTGTATGTAAACTTTAAGTTAACAAGTTTTTAGTTGATGAGTTTACCCATTTCTCCCCTTTTTTATCAAAGCAAAAATAATGTCGTAGACGTGGCGACATGAAGTCGACAATGCATATGCTCCCTCTTGATGTGTGCTCTCCCTTGTTGAGGGCATCAAGGAATCGAGATATGATGACGTGCTACAAAAACGAGTTAGAGTGAAATTGCAGTATATCTAAGTACTAGCAAGTTCACAACTAAAAGTGACTACACAACAATAGAAGTCACATAAAAAATATATATAAACCAACCAACAACATATGCAAAATAAAAGTTCATTCATTCATAATAAAAAGACTTCATATTTAAAGAAATATGATAATACAACTACATAATTTTAAACTAGAAACAAATAACTATGCTTGAAAGGCTTCTAGGATTTGCTTCTTTTACAAAAGGTGTTAATACAAATAAGCCGTAAAAACGTTTATTTATATTTTACGATCTTCTAATGTTTTGTCGATAACAAACGTAAAATCATTTTAACGAAACAAATAAAATATGTAAATGTTTTGAGCCAATAGTTTACTAACACACTTACGTTTTCACATAAAACACTAAACAAGTAATAGTGATTTTATGATTTAGTAATACATATGTACAACAACTAGTGTTTACATATTGGGTAGATATATACATAATTAGTATGTATTATAATGGGTAGAAGTTTAAGTATTTGACCCATTGACCAAATACATTGAATGTAGTTGGGTATAACCCAAATTCCATGACCCATACCCATGGAGCATAACCCATAACCCATTGCATGACATCATGCATAAGTCATGAATGGGTATTATCCATGATCCATGGATTTAACCCATGACCCAGGGACTAGATACATTGCACATACTAGATACATTGTATCTAGTTGGATACCCATGGTCCAAAGTCTAGGACCCATGACCCATAACCCATGACCCATGACCCATGACCCATGACCCAAAACCTATGGGCAAAGAGGAGCGTCCCACGGTTCCTCCAGTTTACACTGGATGGACCCCTCAAGTAAGGGATCCGTGGGATCCGTGGGACAGTAGCACATTTTCCTCTATAAATAGTGAGCCATTTCTTCATTGTAACTCACCCCTTTCACATATATTTTCTCTTTGAGTTGTAAACTCTTTAACCACAGATCCAAGTGATCTTTGTATGTAGTTTTGTGTTTGTGTGATTCTCTAGGTTCCTCTTAAAGGCGAGATCACCACCTCTTGAAGTCGAGAAAGCTCAAGTCCATGGGCTTCCTAGCGTCTTCATCATCAAGACTACGAATAGTATCTTGTTGATAGTTCTCTTCTTTCTCATAGAAGTGTTGTGTCGAAGGCATTAGTGAAGGATGCCGAAAGAGTCAAGACGTAGGTATTAGTGAAAGGTGCTTAACGTCCGTGTCGAAGGAATTAGTGAAGGATGCTTAAAGAGTCAAGACGAAGACATTAGTGAAAGGTGTCGAACGTCCGTGTCAAAGGCATTAGTGAAGAATGCCAAGGGTGTACAATCGATAAGGTGTATCGAAGTACAAATAGAGATAGGGTGTATCCAAGGATATTGATATCCTTGTTGATGTTGTCATAAGGAGTGGGTCTCCTTTGGGATAGGTATTGTGTAGTGTTGGGTAGTAGTTCCTCCTTTGTAATGGAACTCGGTATCTAGCCTTGTACCGGATAAAAGGTAGGAAACGTTGTGATAGGTTTGGTTCTACCTCGTGGAAGAACCCGGTATCTAGCCTTGTACCGGATAAAGAGTAGGCGACATTGTGAAGGCTTCTCCGGCACAAGGAGTTGGTGTTGTGTAGTGATTATGAACTCTCGAGTAGGTGACTCGGGGAGTGGAGTAGGGCAAGGAAGGTGTCCTTGTAGCCGAACCACTATAAATACTCACGTTGTGGTTTTGTGCTTCTTACTCTTTATCTTATCTTTTATTAATCTATACGCTTGTCTATCAACATCTAACACATGCGTTCAAATAGATTGACATAAGTCGATCTAAATAGTTTAAAACCAAGTTTTAATCGGTAAAACTATTCAACCCCCCCCCCTTCTAGTTTTCCACAATTCGTATAAGAGCTTCGTTACCAAGTTTCTTAGAGTATGTTGTACTTTAAAAAACTTGATACGATCCGTGTTTAATTGAAAACTACAAAGAAGGTCTTTTACGAAAATAAACACCATGTCTTAAAAACACTTTTTGTAGGATGTTGATTAGATGACAATAATTCTTTTTTTTTTCTCTTATTTTATCCTATTAAATTGCACTAACCTTCCTTGTCATTTTGCTTAGTTAAAGCTCATATTTATCAAGCCATAGGAATTGCTTGATAACAAGATTACCTTCCCTAAGAAGGTATCTTAATCACGAAGGAACCGGAGTTGTCTATTGACATTTTTCTTGTCATAAGAAAGACACTCATAAGTGCATTAGAGGTATGACTTCGTACTTATCTCTAAATAACATTAGCTTAAGAATAAGTATGCTTACATAGGAACTTATATGATTATCTTTTCATATACTCATATATTATACGTAGTTTCATTAGGAAACTCTTCTTGCATACGTGTTACTCTTCCGACTATAGTCTAGGTTTATAAACTTGTGTCTTATTTCACTTAATCCAAAAATTAAACCTTTCTAATAATAAAACTAAACACAAATCTCAAAAATTCCTCCTTCCCCATAAATATTCCTTCCGATAGTCAAACTCCACCAAACCCTCATTTTTCAAATCTTCCACTTACAAAAATTACCTCTCATTCAAACTTCATCTTCCTTCTTATCTCATCTCATCTCAAATCAAAACCAAGGAAGAATTTCATCATCATGGTTTACATCTCCTTCGTACTCATCGTCTTGACGCTCATCGCTCACGTGTACCCCATGATCAAATTTTCTTATGGAGACATGTACTTTGTGTTGTAAATCTACATTGGTGTTTTATACCCAATTTTTTGTATCGTTCTTATCATTGAAATGAAATACTACTAATGTTTTAGTTTATCTAGTTTATTTTTCATAATGTGTTTGTCATTTCTTCTATTTTCTTTCTTTCGTACTTTCGGTTATGAGATACCTTAAAAACCTACAATGCATGCTTAACTAAGTAAATATTAGCTAAAATACATATATTTTTATAAACCTATAAGATACAAAAATCTATTTTTCGTCAAAATCTTTTTTCTGTCACTGCAGATCCACGGATCCCTATAGTTCAACTAGACGGATCCTGATGAGTGCTTATTCACTCATCGTTTTTACCCATCTAAGACCACAAAAACAACCAAAAACACCCAAATATGCTCAAAATATGCTACAAATATCCTTGAGTGTGTTTTATGTCTTGCAGGTACAAAAGGATTGAAAACAGGGCAAAAAAGGACAAAAATGAGCTCGGACTGGAAAAAGTGCAGTGAAGACGTAGCCGGGAGTGATTTTCTGCGATCTTTGGTCAAACCGAGACCCGGGACACGTTTTGGGAGTGAGCTGGGGAAAACAAACTAAAAACCTAACCGGAAACCCAAATTACCCATTTTGTTCTTCACACAAATCAAATTACAATTTTACCCCTCTAATCTTCATTTTTATTTAAAACCAATTATTTTTCATCAAAACCCAATTTTCTAAAAAATCATTTTCTTTACCTATCAAAAAAAAAATTACAAAAACACAAAATGCATTTTTACAAAACATTTTAACCCTTATCCAAAAACCTCTTTTATTTTAAACCTTTCTAAACCTCTTTTATTAAAACCCTTTCCCATAAACTTAACTTTCTCCTTGACCCTTTGTGCTTTCCTCCTTAAAACCAAAACCAGAAAACACTTACCCAGAAATCATTATCCCGCCTAAACACCTACTCAGCATCCACTACCCCTCCCTGTCACTCTCAAGTTTGGAAAACTGCAAAAAGAAGGTCAAAGAGCCTTCACATGACACCATCCACCTTGGTGATCCCTTACCCTCCCATTGGAGCTCAAGAAACCTTGTGACTTTAATGGCTATGATCAGTGGCTGCTTCTCCAAAGCTATTTGATGGCCAGGATTTATTCTAAAGAAACACAATGGCCTCTCAGCCTATCTTGTCTCACAGAAGAAACACACCAGGAAGATTGGAAGCTAAAAGACACTTAGTATAAATATGCACTTGTAACCATTGTATAAGGCACCCTAGTTTTAGTTTTATTCAGTTTCTTTTTTTTTTTTTTTTTTTTTTTTTTTTTTTTTAATTTCCAAGTGTAGTGTTATCTTTTATTAATGAAAAAGTTTTTTTTAATTTTCTGTCTCAATAGTGCCTAATTGCTTATTTATCAAGTTTTATAAACAGTTTAGTTAAGTAGTCTTTTAATTTTCATCCAAAAACCTTCAAGTCTTAAGCTTTTCAAATCTGTTTTAGTGAAAACACCCATTCAGGGGTGTTTGGGTCAGGCTATTTATTGGTCAAAATCCTGGTTTTTACCCGTTTGACCAGTCAAGTCAAATCCCTTTTTGTTCCAAATTGTTAGTTTTAAATAGGTTAAGTGTAATTTTTAAAGTTTGCATAAATTGGTTTTTAAAAGAAAAGAAAAAAAAACTTTTGATTTCCAAAACTGTCAAGAACAGCAGCACTGCTGTTCAAGATACCTTTTCATAGCTTATTTGGTTTTGAAATTGTGTAAAATTAGTTTTTATTAAGTCTTTGTAATCCCACCACATCTTTCATTTTTCTAAGGATCAGTGATATTAAAAGTACTTTTAGTGAATTTTCCAGATTTTTCTAAATTATTTTAGTATTTTTAATTAATTAATTAGATTAAATTAATTTTTAATTCGTAGTAATTAATTTATAAGTCGAAAAAATACCCAGATTTTTTCAAAAGTCATTTTTTATCATTTAGAACGTAGGAAAATTGTTTTTGCACCCGTAGCCCTTAAATTGCAAAATTTTAACTTTTATGGCTCGGGGCGTTTTTACGTTTTTTAGTTTTAGCACCCTAGGACATAACTTACCTTCGTTTTATTGTTTCTTAGGCTTAGTAGTAGTTTAATTTGTGTTTACATTGTTTTATTTGCTTTGTTTACCTTTCCATACTTTAATTTGTATAATACGTAATCACAAATCCAAAATTCATTAATCCAATTCAAGTTCAAAGTCACAAAAATCAACGAAACCTTCCATTCACACCTCGTTGGGACACGACTTTCCCGGTATCACTTTTATCACATTCGTGAGATTTGGCACGTTAACCCTTTTCCTAAAAGGTTGATTTGTCAGATTTCACGTTTAATTTGATATATTGATATTGTGTTTATTCACCACACTCACAAACAATGAATCAGATCCCTCTTGGAAGGGAACCGTGAGAACCGTGGTTATGAAAAACAGATTCTCATGCAACATAAAAATAGTTTTCATCTTAAAAAGAAATATCCCACTAGAATGATAAATACTAAGTGAGTTAACTGTAATTGTTAATAGAAAGTTAGTAAAAACGTTAAGTGATCATCCTTATCATATTCTTTTCACTTCCATAGGTCTCGTCATGTCTTATGAGTATGAGTTCGACTTTTCACTCACTTATGTCTACATCCCTAACATCACTCTTGAGCCCAACACACCTGGCAATCATGTCCGTGGGTTCAATAATCTCGTAACTTGTTACTTCCATGAAGGACGTATTGTCGACACTCCTCTACAATACGAAGAAGACATCAATACCTATTTCCAAACCATAGGAGTAGAATGCCTTCTCGGAATCAACGAGAAAATCTGTCCAAGGTTTGTATTGGAATTCTTCCGTCAAGTTGAACTCGTTCGTAACGAGGATTGATCTCTATCTCTTTGGTTTTGGATCAAAAACCAAAAGTTTGTTTTAACCCTTGGGCAATTTGCTCACATTCTCCGAATTCCAAATCATGGACATTGTGCCTTCACTGAAGATTGGTCTCTTAATTCTCTCTTCAACTATCGTGAAGAAAACAGTCCATATTGTTCACACATACCTTCCCCCCAAGACTTGACACGCATGTTATGCAAACCTCGACCCTATTACTCTGATCCAAACATTATCTATACACGGGATATCCGAGATGAATATAAACATCTCGCACTCATCCTACGTGAAAATGTTTGGAGTCTTAGGGGAAATCGAAAAATCCTTCCCGCTTGTTGTGCTCACATAATGTATTGTTTGCTAATACAACAACCATACAATCTCGCCTATTTCTTCGCAAGGCGAATTGTAAACCTTCAAGGCAACAAGAACAAACTAATCCCTTACGGAATGTTCTTGACACGCCTTTATCATCACATCATGTAGTTCCACCCTCAATTTCAAAGTCCTTTGTATGTACTTGTGAATAAGATGATGGAACATCTAAACGCATCTCTCATCAAGTCTTTCTTCATCCCTGAATCTGCAAATACTCATCATCCATTTGACGATCCATCTAGCGAAAATGTTCAAGAAACTTAGTTTCTTTTCAAAATAGGCTCAATCCCTAGATTTCATCTTTTATCATTGTAATGTAATTTCTCTTATGAAATAAAACATTTAACGTTTCATGTCTCGATTATATTGTTGTTCAAAGTTCTTAGAAAACACTAGCTTTGAAATACGATGCCTTGTGCAACTTCTGCATATCTTTTGTGAAGGTACTGTGTTGCATGAGACGGATCCCTCACCTTGTACCAGAAGGATCCCTCCACTTAGGGAACCGTGGGACAGGCAAACAGAAATGCAGTTGTAGTCTCTTATACTTCAAACCATGTTCTTAGAATACTTCACACTAGCTGAACATAATGCCTTAGGATCTCTTAAGTCTTTTTCACACTTAGTAAAGATTCAATCTCACACATAGCTCATTTAGGATCATACTCAAGGTGCTTTTCGATGAATCATTCCACCAAAAACTCATCATTCTGCTCTTATACTTACACATCATCTCTCACATATCAACACATTGAGTTTTATAAATCTCTCAACTCTAGCAAATTGATTTTAGTCATCCCTACCTCAAAATGAGCTAAATGCTAGTTTTTCATTTCTTATAACCTCTAAGATATTTTCCAAAATTATCTTAAGTCACTATCTGGTCTTTAGGATCATTTAGCTCTACTTGACACTCTCAAATTTTCTAGTATCATCTTTGCTCATTCATTGGTACTCATAAAAGTCCCATTCTTCTTCCATAAAAAGGCAATCATTAGCTAAATCACTCATTGCCCTTGATCATTTAAGTTCCATTTCATTTAAGACACTTAGGAAGACTGAAACACTCAAAAGGTATAGGTATTAGACCTTACCAACATCATTTTTCTCCTTTCTCAGCTGCTGAGAGCCGGATCCCTAGGATTAGCCTAGACGGATGCCTCATTGGAGGGAACCGTGGGATCCGGGTGATAGATTCATCTTAAACTCTAGCTAACACAATCATTTCAAGTTCTTCTTGCTAACTTGAACACTCCATCTTATCTTAATTAAATTTCTAGATCAGTACAACTCTGAAGTTGACTCTTGTGCATGCTAATCATCACATTCCAAAGGATCTTAGTGGCTTAAGTCTTGAATGCACTTGCCAAATCCTTTACTTTATAAACCATTTTGCTAAGACTCCTAAAGTCATCATCTACATCCTCATCCTCAGCACTTAGAAACTTTTACAAACCTCTTTTAATCATCTCATCATGAGGAAGGCTCCTAGTGGTAACTCATCCACCCAAGGACCACCCAAGAAAATTGCTCGTGTTGTTCACGAAATTTCTTCAACCGAATCATCTCCCGTTAAATCCACAAATGCTAGGATCTCCCCTCCACCTATCAAACCAATCCCCAAAAGGATTGTTCCCACAAAACTACCAATGCCAAACACCACCATACCTCCTAAACCAAACAACCTCACTTCCACTAAACCATCACCCTTAGTACCTAGAGCCATATCATTCATCACCCCACTCTCATCACCACAACTTTACAATCTAGAGGACTTGCCTCCTAGGCCATCCCATCCTCCACCATCACTAACATTCTCCTCTTTAGGAGGAATAGCGCAACAAAATCAAGGTGTTGAGTCAAGACTAGCTCTGGCTTCTTTTTCTCTGTCACCCACAAATAGTCCCTTTTGGATTATGAGAAATCATCAAAGTCATCAAAGTCAACCACCCGACCACATGGAAGTTGACACCTCTCTACCGCCACCATCATTATTAGTTGAGCCATCTTCGAATGTGCCACCACCAATCCCTCCTTCTTTTGAGGATCCTCAACACTCTTCACTTGATCCTCCATTTCAAGCCATACCACCACCATTTTCGAGCCATGACAAAGATTATTATCATTGTCAACATGTTGAAAGTTTGATACATGAAGTACGTGAAGATCAACGTTTCATGCTTTATCACCTCCTCGAACATTTCGAGGAGATCAACAAACCCAAACAACCTTGAGCTTAAGGATTCAAGTGGTGTCCTAGTTTTAAGCTTAATTTAGATAGTATAGGAATGATATTTCATGATTAAATCATTCTCTTAGTTTTAGAGATTTGTAGATCATGTCTCGTATGTTTTATTAAATGAGATTACATTTTTTATGCCATATTGTCTTAAGAGTATGTTTGTTTCCTTAATACATATCTCATTTTGATGTTAACATCATTTGTTACATCACCATTGCTGTATTTGTTTTACAGTCATATGGATCCCTCTACTTTGCCTAGACAGAACCCTCCAAGGAGGGAACCGTGGGATCCGTGCAACAGAAGACTTGTTTATTACTAACTGGAGTCTTATTTGCCGGAAATTATGCATTATATACTTGTTTTCTAACCATGGTTTTGTAGATTTTCAATATACACGTGAAGACTTTGACACCCTTAGCTACGGGGAGCTTCGTGTCAAAGCAAAACATTGCAAAAATCATTTGCAATATAATTCACATTAGGATTACATTACATGACGTCCCCTTGCAAAGTTGCAATAATCAAGGGGGAGCATATTTTTCACATAGACGGAATCATTTGCAAACATAGTTGCAATACATTAGGTTAGTATATCTTCTTACTTGACACCCTCACAAAGTGTCACACCCCCAAATTACCTGTTTTGCAGCGGAATGGAATTCCTGGGGGTTGACTGTCATAGCATCACAGTTACAGTTATATTGAACGACCTAAAGTGTCGTTTGGAAAATACATCGTTTGATATAATAAAACATTCAGAGTTTACAAAAGATAGGTCCCAAAAAGATAGTCATCATTTTCGGAAATAAGTTTGTTACAATCCAAACGATGTTTTAAAGTGCATAAAATCCATGTGAGACGCGTCGTCACCGCGACTCTATGATAAGTCCTTATGCATGCCATGAAGTGTATGCCTTAGATACCTGAAAATACATTGCTAAAAGTGTCAACACAAAGGTTGAGTGAGTTCATAGAGTTTATGAAAATGTTTTATACGACCAACACAAGTATAAGTTATGTATGACAAATATGTCACATAAAAATGATACACTTGCTATAAGCACATGACACCGAAGCTAGACTGATCATGATGTTCGCCCCAACTGAGTGTTTTGCCAAACAACTCAAATTCTGACATGAAATGAAATGCATCCGTTTGACCAGTTGGGACCACCAACCCGGATGAAGGAGTCACCCTCAATAGATCCATTCACTCACCCTCGCTTCTTCCGGAATTAACGGTTCATGATTATGAAATGGGGACATTCAATTGGCAATGAGGTAACTTAAGAAATGTAAATGAATTTGAATATACTTGGGCTCGTAATAAAATGATGCGCAATGTATTCTCCCCCGTAGGTTTGAAATAATGTATAAACTTGAAAGACGGGGCTATGAAAACTCACCTGATTCAATGATTATGATGATATAATGACAATACTGAAATGATGTGAAATCTCTATCTGCAACCTAATATGAATGATATGATCTATCATAAATCATGAATATATATCGTACATGCAAATCCACATGTAATCTATACCACTTGTGCATTTTTGAAAATGAAGTTTATCGTTGAAATATATGTTTATGACATCTTGTCAGGTTATAAAATACTTTACAAGTACTTACGTTGAAATGATATCCTACGATAGTCATTTAGTGATTTATTAAGAAATTATAGTTTTTCATCCTAAAACAATATGATTTGACAATTCATGAAAGTGACTAAATGGCCTCGAAAAGCTAGTTGTAAAATAGTGAATATCGAGTGTTAGGAAAGAAACTCAACGGTTTTGGAAAGTTTGTAACATTATCTCGAAGTCTTAGCTTTTAAATTTTTATCATAGAGGTCTCGATCATAGAGAAAAATATAGGTGAAGTAGGGTACTTGGACTAAAAATATTGTTTAAGTTAGTTTTCGGCAAAGTTTGAGTGACCGCATTTTATTCGTTACAACTCCGCTTGACGAACGGTTGAACATTTTGGAAAATAGGCTAGGTGAATTCACTTTTACTAGAAGACATCGTTTTCTCAAAAGTATTCTATCGATGTGAAAAACGACCCCAAACATGGTCACTAGCGACAACTAGTTTGGCTAATAGAAAATATATAAGTGTTTATTCTTATATAAAATAGTTACGTTAACCTTATTTAAACGCGTGTAATTTAGTCGTTATAAGTCCGTTTTCTACGTTTTATATGTCCTTAGTTTCGTGTTAAAGTATACTAATATATTTTTGATAAATCGACTCATTTAGATAACGCTTAAAACTCATTATAGCCCTTTAAACAACTCTTGACAGCTTGCATTTTTCTGGAAATATAGTTTTCGTCGTTAAACTTGAAAATAGCGTATCTCCTTCGTTATAAATCCGTTTTAACCCGTTCAAGAGACCACGGTTTTGTTTTAAAGTATATTTTCTGAATATCTAGCCCAAAATAATCCATGATCTGTCGAATTTTCCAGATTTTACAAAAACGATCAGACCTCATTTTTAGGTTGTCGAAAATGATTTTTCTCGCATAATACTTGTTTCAATCACTTCAAATCAACACCAAATCTATTATAAACCTACCATACACCTTCTTAGGGTGTCATGAGTTTCTAAACATCATCAAAAATGATATGTTTCAATGGATTAATTATAGGATGATTATAACTCATAATAAGTAATAAAAACAAGTAAAAGTGGTATAAATACATATGATACTTGCATGTTTTCTTACTAGAATGATAAAATAGCTCAAGTAATATTATGAAAGAGTAGTAAAAATATTTAGAACACTTACTTGAGTGATTTTGAATTTTTGAGCTAAAAACTTAATTAATCTTTAGGTTTTTATTTCAAAACTTTGAAATAGATTACTAATTGAGCTTGATGAACACTTGATCTTGAAAAATTTATGGATTCCTCCTTGTTTCTTGAGTTGGCCGGCCACAAGGAAGAAGAAGGAGAGGTTTCTCTCTTATTTTCACCATGATATATGTGTTGTATGTGTTTTATATTTTTGGAACACTTCTATATTGCAAATATCTAGTAGATTTGAATAGGTGTACTCTTTAGTAAAAAAAATATATCTACAAAGTGATGACTAGGGGGGAGGGGGGGTGACCGGCCATAAGAAAAAAAAAGATTTGATACTTGATTATGATGACTAATTGTATTTTAAGTTTAGTATAATGTGTAGTTTGTACATAAAAATAATTATTAAGTGTAGCGTTAGCTAGAAATCGATTTTAGTGGAACAAATAAAATATATTGAAGTCATAAAAATTATAAAAATACATTTCTCGCAAGTATTGAGTGAATAAATAATTTATTGAATAGAATTTACGAAAACCGTCGTAAATATGTATATGACAATTTATTTACAAAATAAATTCAAAACATCGGTTAAACTAATAATATAAATTTTATAGTCTTAAAATGAGTAAAAAAATATATTAGGATAATTTTTGGAAGTGTCGGATCAAATATTCAAAATAAATGATTATGCGATAGCGTTTATTTAATAGGAAAATATACGTTACTGAAATATGCAAACCCATGCATAAATTGATATGAAATGATGTTACTGATGATATGTAGACTAACTTTAGTCTATATGAAGTGTCCTCAATGATTTTTCATGAATACGCAGCTAAACCCTCAAGATTATGCGTATTTGATACTCGTAAAACTAGTTTACGAAAAATGATGAATGGTGAATCATGAATAGTGATTTTTCTCCGGGAATGAATAGTGTTTTGTGAATAGTAAAATTTTGAAATACCCTTTCAAAATATCAAATCGACTTCAAAAATGATGAATAGTAACCAGTGAATAGTAAATTCCCGAGATGAATAGTGAAATTTTCAAAGTTTGATAAATGACCTGAAATTACGAGTTATCACATTCGCCCACCCAAAAAGGAATTCAGTCCCTGAATTCAGTCCATGTTGGGTTCTACGGTGTTATCGGTGAAAAGGTGAGGATATTTGAGTCGCATCGGGTCTTCCCGCGTTTTTCTGAATCGTACTACGCCTTTCCAAGGCGAGACTTTCAACATAAATTGGTTGCCAACTTGAAATTCTAATGGTTTGTGACTTATGGAACACATTTCCAATATTTTGCGTCGTATATCGACGTAGCTTTTCTATCTATGTGTTGTTACTTGTAACTGATTCCTGATCTATACGACTTATTTGTTGTTTCATGAATAAGTTATGGACTAATGTGTCGGACTAATTTTTGGCCCGTGAATAAGTGATTGACACCTTAACCATAGAATGCCTCAATTGGTGCAGTCAATATGTTCATGTGATAACTATTGTTGTAAAGGAACTTGTTCGATGAAGAATGATTTGCCTAATAATTTCCAGAAAATCATACATGCTTTGGATATATCTTCTAATGTTTGAATTGTTCTCTCGCTCTGACCATTGAGTTGAGGATAATAGGTGGTACTCGTGTCCCAGTAGGTTCCATGGGAATCTTAAAATGATTGTCAGAAGTCTAAGGTGAATCGGCTACCTTATATTAGGTATAATTGAAATTGATACCACGTGTCTCATAATAAATTCCAAAATGTCAAGTCTGTCGAAAAGGGCATTATTGTAAAGAATAGATCATGGGTCACAATTGTGATTCCTCACGTTTCTATCATAACTTGAGTCTTCCTTGCCTAAGGTGCTTAGTCTCCATTACTAAAATGTTTATTGTTTGATGGTGTCTCTCTTAATTTCTCTTATCAAAATATTTCCACGCTCTATGTTGACAAGTCACAAAACCTTAAATATTTAAGTGATGTGGTGTGGTGGTTGATTTTCAAGATTTGTTCCGATATTGAGTGCTTCTAAAATGGTTCATCACTGAGATTGTTATCATGCTAGCAAAAACTTAGATATCAGCTCATACTATGTCAAAGAATGTTTGTTCTAATTTCACTTGTAAATGGAGTGTCATTGATTGTCCGATATGTTCAGACATGTTGCATCTCTTAGTATGGAAATGATGACTAATTGTATTTTAAGTTTAGTATAATGTGTAGTTTGTACATAAAATTAATTATTAAGTGTAGCGTTAGCTAGAAATCGATTTTAGCGGAACAAATAAAATATATTGAAGTCATAAAAATTATAAAAATTCATTTCTCGCAAGTATTGAGTGAATAAATAATTTATCGAATAGAATTTACGAAAACCGTCGTAAATATATATATATATATATATATATATATATATATATATATATATATATATATATATATATATATATATATATATATATATATATATATATATGACAATTTATTTACAAAATAAATTCAAAACATCGGGTAAACTAATAATATAAATTTTATAGTCTTAAAATGAGTATAAAAATATATTAGGATAATTTTTGGAAGTGTCGGATCAAATATTCAAAATAAATGATTATGCGATAGAGTTTATTTAATAGGAAAATATACGTTACTAAAATATGCAAACCCATGCATAAATTGATATGAAATGATGTTACTGATGATATGTAAACTAACTCTAGTCTATATAAAGTGTCCTCAATGATTTTTCATGAATACGCAGCTAAACCCTCAAGGTTACGCGTATTTGATACTCGTAAACCTAGTTTACGAAAAATGATGAATGGTGAATCATGAATAGTGATTTTTCTCCGGGAATGAATAGTGTTTCGTGAATAGTAAAATTTTGAAATACCCTTTCAAAATATCAAATCGACTTCGAAAACGATGAATAGTAAAATGATGAATAGTAAATTCCCGAGATGAATTGTGAAATTTTCAAAGTTTGATAAATGACCTGAAATTACGAGTTGTCACACAAAGGGATGGACTCGTCAAGGGGGAGCTAAGTCGAGAATTCTTCTCCTCACTTACTCTCTATTTTTCATATTTTACTTTCACATGTTTTTCTTAAAAAAAGGTGTTAGTTTCTTTTCGATGCTCTTTTTGTTTCGACAAAAAGGGGGAGAAGAGAGTAAAAACTCCAATTCAAACTTTTACGAATTTTAGTTTTTCTTTAAAATAATTTTATGTTTTGTCATCAACAAAAAGGGGGAGATTGTTAATACAAATAAGCCATAAAAACGTTTATTTATATTTTACGATCTTCTAATGTTTTGTCGATAACAAACGTAAAATCATTTTAACGAAACAAATAAAATACGTAAATGTTTTGAGCCAATAGTTTACTAACACACTTACGTGTTCACATAAAACACTAAACAAGTAATAGTGATTTTATGATTTAGTAATACATATGTACAACAACTAGTGTTTACATATTGGGAAGATATATACATAATTAGTATGTATTATAATGGGTAATATAATGGGTAGAAGTTTAAGTATTTGATCCATTGACCAAATACATTGAATGTAGTTGGGTATAACCCAAAGTCCATGACCCATACCCATGGAGCATAACCCATAACCCATTGCATGACATCATGCATAAGTCATAAATGGGTATTATCCATGATCCATGGATTTAACCCATGACCCATGGACTAGATACATTGCACATACTAGATACATTGTATCTAGTTGGATACCCATGGTCCAAAGTCTAGGACCCATGACCCATAACCCATGACCCATGACCCAAAACCCATGGGCAAAGAGGAGCGTCCCACGGTTCCCCCAGTTTACACTGGACGGATCTCTCAAGTAAGGGATCCGTGGGACAGTAGCACATTTTCCTCTATAAATAGTGAGCCATTTCTTCATTGTAACTCACCCCTTTCACATTGTTAATACAAATAAGTCGTAAAAATGTTTATTTATATTTTACGATCTTCTAATGTTTTGTCGATAACAAACGTAAAATCAGTTTAACGTAACAAATAAAATACCTAAATGGTTTGAGCCAATAGTTTACTAACACACTTACGTTTTTACATAAAACAACTAAACAAGTAAAAGTGGTTTATGATTTAGTATTACATATGTACAACAACTAGTGTTTACATATTAGGTAAATATATACATAACTAGTATGTATTATAATGGGTAATATAAATGGGAGAAGTTTAAGTATTTGACCCATTGACCAAATACATTGAATGTAGTTGGGTAAAACCCAAAGTCCATGACCCATACCCATGGAGCGTAACCCATAACCCATTGCACAACATCATTCATAAGTCATTGATGCAGGTTTTACTGACCAGGTCTTAATATTTATAGTGTCTCGCTATACCTATGGTCTACCCTAGTGCACTAACTGGCAGTGTACCCGGTCGTGTGTAGTGTATTATATGGTAAAGCCGAGGTCGTCCCAAGAGCTATGTGTGTTGGATTATTACTAAGTCTAATTGTCACAGAATAATAGTTGTTTCGATATGGATTTAATTAATTAAACTACTAGCAGAATAAAGTAAATAAAAGCAGATAAATGGTAAAGGGAAATCAATAGAGAGAAGTGGTGCTAACCTAGTTAATCATCCTAGCTAGTTATGTCTACGTCTACTTACTTCCAATTACTTCAGGTGGGGTCAAATTAGAGAGGACAACATTTGGTCAATTCGCCCTAACCTATCAGCAAAGATGCCACCACAGGAGAAATCAGGCGCACTGTCATAAGTCCTATTGTTCCTGGTCCCCTAAGCCAAGTCATTAAGTACCGCTACATGCTAGATTCATAATAGTGAGTGCCCGGCCGTTAGGAACTTAGACACTACTCCCCCCAATTCTTAAGTTCATCCAAACGATAGTTGATCAGTTGGTCAAATCGCACAAATAGAAAGGGTCGTCAGTTGGTCATATTTTACCCTTCATGTCTCAGTCCGCTCACCTAGGGTCAGTTGGTCATATCTCCTAGGAAATTGGCCTCTACTGCCATTCAAAACTACCGAACCAAGGGTGACTACCAATGAACTATGCATGCATACACTTAGAAATAATTGTACGAAAGTAAAGGTAAACGTAAACAAAACAATTAAGGTATCATAACTAGGCTAGCACCAAAAGGTGCTTAGCCGCTCATATTAATCATGCAAATCAATTCAATATTCAAAGGTACAAAATACATGAATTGAAAGTAAAAGAAATATAAAATGCTAATGCTTATCGTAATGGAGTGACTTCTCCCTTGGAAACAGCTCCGTATGCTCCTCTAGACCTGCCTTGAGATTTTCCCACATTCTCAGAGTGTTGTGTGTGGAATGAGATGATTAGAAATGCTGAAATTCGTGGGGTATTTATAGGCCAGATCTGGGTTACGGCGTAACCAATTTAAGAGTTACGCCGTAACCTTCTATTTTATCGTACAAAGCACTATATCCGCTGGTTATGGCGTAACCTAAAGAATGGTTACGCCATAGTCTTCAATAAACTCGGTTACGTCGTAAGTGATGGAGCAGTTACGGCGTAAGTATCAGCGGCGTGGAACCTCTTTTGACCTAATGTAGTTACGTCGTAACCTCTGGGAGGAGTTACGCCGTAACCTTCTAATAAGTTGGCATACTGAGTCACGCAATGGTTATGGCATAATGTGAGAGACGAGTTACGCTGTAACTTCTTCAAAATAGCATACTGTGATAAATCTTTAGATATGTTTCCATTTCCGCGTCTCTTTAGCTCCAATGCTCGTAATTTACCTAAAAGTGGAAAACAATGGAAAACAAGCGTAAATCCATATAAATGATATAAATAACGAGCATTATTGGGGGAAATTGACACTTAATATTCAGGATTATTTGATGTTATCAGTCAAAAATGGATATTATCCATGACCCATGGATTTAACCCATGACCCATGGACTAGAAGCATTGCATCTTGTAGATACATTGTATCTACTTGGATACCCATGGTCCAAGGTCTAGGACCCATGATTCATAATCCATGACCCATGACCCAAAACCCATGGGCAAAGAGGAACGTCCCACGGATCCCCAGGAATACACTGGACGGATCCCTCAAGTGAGGGATCCGTGGGATCCGTGAAAGAGTAGCTAAATTTCTTCTATAAATAGTGAGCCATTTCTTCATTTTGGGTTGCCACTCCCACACATACTTTCTCATAGTATTGTAAACCTTCTAACCTCAGATCCTAAGGATCGCTCTATGTAGTTTGTATTTTGTTTTTGTGTGATTCTCTAGGTTGCTCTTAAAGGCGAGATCACCACCTCTTGAAGTCGAGCAAGCTCAAGTCCATGAGTTGCCATGCTTCGTCATCATCAAGATTACTAAGGTTCTCTTGTTGATTGTTCTTTCATCCTCCATAGAAGTGGTGTGTCAAAGGCATTAGTGAAGGATGCCGAAAGAGTCAAGACGAAAGCATTAGTGAAAGGTGCTTAACGTCCGTGTCAAAGGCGTTAGTGAAGTATGCCAAAGGATTCAAGATGAAGGCATTAGTGAAAGGTGCCAAACGTCCGTGTCAAGGGCGTTAGTCAAGAGTGCCTAGAAGTCAAGTCAAGTGGCATTAGTGAAAGATGCCAAGGGTGTATAATCGATGAGGTGCATCGATGTACAAATAGAAATAGGTTGTATCAAAGGATATTGATATCCTTGATGATGTTGTAATAAGGAGTGAGTCTTCTTTGGGTTAGATGTTGTGTAGTGTTGGGTAGTAGTTCCTCCATTGTAATGGAACTCGGTATCTAGCCTAGTACCGGATAAAGGGTAGGCGACGTTGTGATAGGTGTGGTTCTACCTTGTGGAAGAACCCGGTGTCTAGCCTAGTACCGAAAAAAGAGTAGGCAACATTGTGAAGGCTTCTCCGCCATAAGGAGTTGGTGCCGTGTAGTTTACGAACTCTCGAGTAGGTGACTCGGGGAGTGGAGTAGGGCAAGGAAGGTGACCTTGTAGCCGAACCAATATAAAGACTAGTGTCGTGGTTATGTGTTTTTTACTCTTTATCTTTCCATTACACATTTACATATCTATCTACCAATGTCCAACATACACATTTAAATAGATTGACATAAGTCAATCTAAATATTTTAAAATGAAGTTTTAATCGGTAAAACTATTCAACCCCCCTTCTAGTTTTCCACAATTGGTATCAGAGCTTCGTTACCAAGTTTCTTAGAGTATGTTGTACTTTAAAAACTTGATACGATCCGTGTATGTTTGAAAACTACAAAGAAGGAAATCTTTTAAAACAAAGTGTTTCCTTTATGTTGTATATTGATAGATTATTTTAACATTTTCTTCTCAAGAAATCTTCATGCTAGGATATCTCCAAAGTCTTCATTTCTATTCGAAGAATAATGAAGTCAACTTTCAAAGAAGAATCTAAAAGTAATCACAACATACTTATTCTAAGTTCAACTGATTACTTTAAAAATCTCATGAAGTATTTTCTGTTTTATGGTCTCTATAAACCATACCAAGAGCGTAGAGGTATGTTTACTTATCATTAACTAGTCTACATCTACATGAATATGTTGATACCATATTTTTTTTACATTAATAATTGCTAGTGTCTAAAAAGTCTCTCCTCGCCACTTTCCTGACTTACTCATCATTGGGAATAGTATTCCTCCTTGATCTCGTCAAACTAACGCCGTCGTCACAAATAAATCCTTGATAATTAACTTATCAAATCCCGTTGACCAAACATCTATTCAATTAGAAACTTCAAAACTATTTTTGTTCCATAAGCTAGTTTATAACTTATTACAAAAATAACGCCAAACACCCTTTTTCTGTCCACAGTAGCCGGATCCCTCAAGTTGTACTAGCCATATTCATTCGTCTTCCAAGGCATCCTATAAGTGATCTCATCATTTCCTTCCTTAAACCTAACCGTTCCATCATACTTGTTATGGCTCATTTTATATGTTTCAACAAACGGTTTTCCTAGCACTACTTGGAATAAGCTATAGTCAATGACACATCCAATGTCTTCTAGGACTACAAAATCAACTAGGTAGGTGAAATTTCCTATAAAGACGTGTACATCCTTGACTCTTCCCACAAAGTTGCAAACACCACCAGGATACTTAGGGTCTCTCCTAATCTTAAGTCGCTCATTCATAATGTCATTGTAAACAGCTGATGGCATTACATTAATGGGAGATTCCGTATCTATGTAAGCGTGCTCGACATTCCTATATCTGATCATACAAGGAATCTTGAGGTTCCAAGGATTTCCTCTCCTAATCTTTAGGCATATCCTAATGATGGGTGATCGAGGATTGTTGACTATGTATTGGTGGTATGCAACTTCTTCCTTAGTGGGGTAAAGGTTGAAGTAAGCACTATCTTCCTCATTCTCATTATTACTCTCTAAACTGTTATCCGAACTACTGCTAATCATAGAGCCAACAACAGAAGCGCTAACCACCTTCTCAACAGCATCCCTAATTGTACTATCAAACACTTTTTTTAAATCCTAAAGGTCATTGTTTCTACTAACATAACGGCTACGGCGGTTGTGTTTGTCATTGGGTTGGGTTTTGAGTGAAAGTGATTTATTTGGTGGTTGGTTATCACCTTCCATGATGAAAAGTGATGGGTTTTATGAACAAAGGTCACGAAGAAGGGGGATAGACTACGAGGGAGCTAAAAATGGGAAAAAAGCTTACTTGATAGGAATCATGCAAGGAAACCTAAACGAGGTGAACTCCTAACTAGCTATTCTATTCCCCGGCAGCGGCGCCAAAAACTTGATACGCTTACACAGCGCGTTCGGGGTCAAAGGAACTTCCTTTTCGTTGAGCAAGTTTTTCAACACCCTAGGCAGTTAACCTAATCGTTGTAGTGTAGTATTAGGGTAAGCCACGGGAATTGATATCGTTCTCTAGGGGAATAGGAATGCTAGTGAGAAGTTACTACGCTAAGGTTGGGGTGGAGGAAGATTATTTTTTAGCTTTTTATATTTTTTAGAAAATGGAAATTACGAATCTCGGGGTATGGATTTGGGGGTTTTGGTATTTCTACCGAGTACTCTACTATTGTCTAATTATCTAATCTAAGCTAGGGGTAGTCTATGTCTAATTGTTGTGTGCTCGTATGATGATTTAAAAATGTATTTGCTTAGGCTTTATTACTCCCTAATTATCTCCTATTGATGGTTGAATTGTCACGTCCTTATTTTTAATCGCATTGTGTCTCTAAGGTCGTAGGGTATGCGTTTTTCCCTAACTCTTTGAAGCTACCAAAGGTTAATGACTACAAAATCTCAAGGATTTATAAACTTTAACTATAAGGTATTCTTTGGATGTATAGCCTACAATTACTCTAGGTGATTATAAACTAAGGTTCAACAAAGATTAATCAAGCATTAACAACACAACGAATGACCTATCGCAATACTAGGTCAATCACAATTAAGATAAGAGACAACCAATGAATATTCAATAACTAAGTTTCATATTACCTAAGCAAACACACAAGTAAATTAGCCGGACATGAGGAACATGCAAGCATACACACAATCAATTGAAGACAAAATTAAATTAATGAAGTAAAATACTTATCTTGATGTAAGATAGGGTATGAAAACCTAAAATACTATACAAGACAGCCTTGGTTCGGTTTAGGTTTTTACTCCACAAAACTACACACTGAAAACTAAAAAATTCAGTTTCTATATATAAAGTTACTACTGCGACGACGTCACCCTTTAATCTGTGACGCCGTCGGGTCACCGTCCTTAGAGTTTCATCTTGGCCACGTTATCATTGTGACGACGTCACCTTATGTCTGTGACGCCGTCGCCTTGAGTCTCTGACGCCGTCTGGATCAAATCTAGGTCGTCTGAGCTGCGACGCCCTACTCTTTTAAAACCTGATGCCGTCACTTGAAAATAAGCAATTTGGCTACTGTATCGTCACAAAGCTTGTTCTGACGGCGTCACAAGTATAACCTGATGCCGTCCCCTTCAGTTTCAGCATCTTGAGTGTCTCGATTCTTGACTTTGGCCATTTTCTTCGTATATTCGCGCCTTTTCGTCCGAATAAGTGTCATTCCAGCAATTTGCCTTTAAGAGACCTAAAAAGTGAAAAGGAACGATATTAAGTAATAACGGATATAAAAGTGATCAAATAAGGGCTTAAACGACCCCTCAAAAAGGTACATTTTAAAACCTTATCAAATATCCCTACACTTGGTATTTGCTTGTCCTCAAGCAAATGTGCTTTTAGCCAATTAATTTATAAGTTAGGGGTCATGAACCATTAGTTTAGAACGATCCACAACACATATAAGCCCCGCAAAAGTCATAACAAGCACGGAAATTACATACTAGCACCTCACATGGGGTATTTGGATACTCACATCTCTCGGGTGTATATGAAATATAACAAGTTGGAAATGGAAGATAAACACTCATTAACCGGTCCTAGTACATAGATTACCATAGGCTTGAGTATAGATCAAAACTCCATCGCTTTGGCGTAAGCACCTAGGAAAGACTATCCAAGAGATCTTTTAAAGGGTTGTAACGTTAGGCTTACGGTAGGGAAACAAAGGGTTTGGTGGGATAGGCGATTTAGTGGTGGCAAGTCAAAAATATTTATGTTACAAGCATGCGAAGAATGGCGTTGCTAAGCCAAGACTCGACACTCTAAACTCTTGATAACTGAAATAAACAAACATAAATTTAAAGATAGATGTAGGATGGTAGCCCGTATGTTTTTTTCATGTTTTTTCATTTTTTTTTATTCATACACTTTTACTCTACCATCCTCTACGATAACATCAAAATGATAGGGATTTATAGGCACATCCCTACACTTGAGTTTTTATTACTCTAATACTACTATGACCCGAATTGAAAAGATCAAAACACTTGGAGTACATTATTACGCAAATAAAGGGAATTTGAATTTAACGTCCCCTTCCCCGTCATTTCATAAAATTTAACTTTTCCCATGAGTCCCATGAGTCCCAAAACTGTGTACAAAGGATATGACTCGACTTAGCAACTTATGCAAGCAACTAGATAATTCAACTAAGGGTTAAATATGATAACAATAATGCACTAAAAGTGAGTGCATACAAGGTAGGCTAAGGCGATTTGGGTGTACATTTGGGGGTGGGGTGTAAACAATGCTCTTCATTGATATTCCGGAAAACTGAAACATCACGAGAACCGCGTAAAGGATAGGCTCAGAGGGGTTAACTAGGGGTATCGTGTACTAAAAGTGAGTACAACGCAAGGGTGTGGGGGAATTACTCAACCGATGTGGAAGAAGTAATTATATTACATGTATCAAACAAGGGTTATCCTAATGGCTCTTATCATTTAGTTATTCCTAACTACACAAGTGTAGTCTTATTAGCGATCTTAGAATGCATCACAAAACAAGTTCTAGAATCTATTATACTACCTGTTCACACTCTAAGCATTAAAGATGAATGCTTTAATTCCTACTAATATAAGGGCGATCCTCACATTTTGGGTGGAATTTAGGTGGTAAAGGGTTTTTGTGCTAGTCATGCAATTTCCTATCCATGAGACGCTTTATTAAAACTAATGGCCCACTCCTACATGTCATGAAAAATTTTAAATTTGGTGCCAAAATTACCCTAACCGACATTTTCTCATGGTTTATTACACAAATGAAATTGGACAAAGCAAATAGTCAAGGATAAGCATAGTTTCAAAGTTCCCATTTTATTTTCCTTCCCTACACTTAAACTGAACATTGTCCCCAATGTTCCCCGAAAGTATCAAATTTATGATAATGAAAGGTAATTAAAAACGAAAGAAACTAATACTCCCCTGATTAGCTCGGTAGGATCCGTGTGTGAAGTAGTGGTTACATCTTTCTTCAAGAAGAACGGTTGCGTTAAAAGCTCCTTCTCATCTTATGTATCTTCTTCTTGGTAAATTAAACCTGCACACTTGAAGAAAAAAAAACGAAACCTTCGCGTAAAATCGGCGGTAACAATATATATACAAGACTCTACTAAACTAGGATATAATGCTTGTGAATGGATGTTTACAGTTTTTCTGAAAAATTAAGACCTGGAAAATTCCAAAAATTTTATAAGTAGCACAGAAAACGAGAAAAAGTCATAAGCTGTTTTTGCTCCTCCTGACGCCGTTAGGTTGCGACCCTGACGCCGTCAGGTTATCCTGACAAAAACTGGTCTGCGATTTTCTGGAAAAAATTCTGGAAAATTTACATCTTTAGAATCTGGAAAAATTTCCTGCAAAACATCCATTATGACTTGATACAAGCATTTGACTCGAAAAAACACACATGTATATCTTTTAATTAATTGTAATTCTCATGTTCACATTTCTTTTGAAAACGTGTGTAATCCTCCCTACACTTATCCCTCATATAAAATACCTTTATATGTAATTAAGACGAGGTTAAAGACAAAATAAAGCATTTTTACAAATTTAAACATGAGAATAAACAATAAATAAAAGATACACGACACACAAACAAGCAAACAATTAAGCATGGGTTGCCTCCCACGAAGCGCTTTTCTTTATTTATAAGTCTTGTAGCTAGACTCGAAGTCGTGCCCCTACGTGATCTCGTTTTACATTCTCAATAAGAATTCTATCATGTTGACAAAATTTTCATTGACTCTATACCTAGGTCCTAGGGTTAAGCAATCCTTATAATAAAGCCTCCTTCTTTCCTACATGAATTTAAAACCTTTTTCAACAACGTCCTTGCTTTTGTCCTCAAAAGCTCTAATGTTGTCTCGTTCAAAAAGGGATAGATGGCCATATTCATTCGTCTTCTATGGCATCCTATAAGTGATCTCATCATTTCCTTCCTTAAACCTAACCGTTCCATCATACTTGTTATGGCTCATTTTAGATGTTTCAACAAACGGTTTTCCTAGCACTACTTGGGATAAACTATAGTCAATGACACATCCAATGTCTTCTAGGACTACAAAATCAACTAGGTAGGTGAAATTTCCTATAAAGACGTGTACATCCTTGACTCTTCCCACAAAGTTGCAAACACCACCAGGATACTTAGGGTCTCTCCTAATCTTAAGTTCCTCATTCATAATGTCATTGTAAACAGCTGATGGCATTACATTAATGGGAGATTCCGTATCTATGTAAGTGTGCTCGACATTCCTATATCTGATCATACAAGGAATCTTGAGGTTCCAAGGATTTCCTCTCCTAATCTTTGGGCATATCCTAATGATGGGTGATCGAGGATTGTTGACTATGTATTGGTGGTATGCAACTTCTTCCTTAGTGGGGTAAAGGTTGAAGTAAGCACTATCTTCCTCATTCTCATTATTACTCTCTAAACTGTTATCCGAACTACTGCTAATCATAGAGCCAACAACAGAAGCGCTAACCACCTTCTCAACAGCATCCCTAATTGTACTATCAAACACCTTTTTTAAATCCTGAAGGTCATTGTTTCTACTAAGATAACGGCTACGGCGGTTGTGTTGGTCATTGGGTTGGGTTTTGAGTGAAAGTGATTTATTTGGTGGTGGGTTGTCGAATGGTGGTTGGTTATCACGAACAAAGGTCACGAAGAAGGGGGATAGACTACGAGGGAGCTAAAAATGGGAAAAAAGCTTACTTGATAGGAATCATGCAAGGAAACCTAAACGAGGTGAACTCCTAACTAGCTATTCTATTCCCCGGCAGCGGCGCCAACAACTTGATACGCTTACACAGCGCGTTCGGGGTCAAAGGAACTTCCTTTTCGTCGAGTAAGTTTTTCAACACCCTAGGCAGTTAACCTAATCGTTGTAGTGTAGTATTAGGGTAAGCCACGGGAATTGATATTGTTCTCTAGGGGAATAGGAATGCTAGTGAGAAGTTACTACGCTAAGGTTGGGGTGGAGGAAGATTATTTTTTAGCTTTTTATATTTTTTAGAAAATGGAAATTACGAATCTCGGGGTATGGATTTGGGGGTTTTGGTATTTCTACCGATTACTCTACTATTGTCTAATTATCTAATCTAAGCTAGGGGTAGTCTATGTCTAATTGTTGTGTGCTCGTATGATGATTTAAAAATGTATTTGTTTAGGCTTTATTACTCCCTAATTATCTCCTATTGATGGTTGAATTGTCACGTCCTTATTATTAATCGCGTTGTGTCTCTAAGGTCGTAGGGTATGCGTTTATCCCTAACTCTTTGAAGCTACCAAAGTTTAATGACTACAAAATCTCAAGGATTTATAAACTTTAACTCTAAGGTATTCTTTGGATGTATAGCCTACAATTACTCTAGGTGATTATAAACTAAGGTTCAACAAAGATTAATCAAGCATTAACAACACAACGAATGACCTATCGCAATACTAGGTCAATCACAATTAAGATAAGAGACAACCAATGAATATTCAATAACTAAGTTTCATATTACCTAAGCAAACACACAAGTAAATTAGCCGGACATGGGGAACATGCAAGCATACACATAATCAATTGAAGACATAATTAAATTAATGAAGTAAAACACTTATCTTGATGTAAGATAGGGTATGGAAACCTAAAATACTGTACAAGACAGCCTTGGTTCGGTTTAGGTTTTTACTCCACAAAACTACACACTGAAAACTAAAAAATTCAGTTTCTATATATAAAGTTACAACTGCGACGGCGTCACCCTTTAATCTGTGACGCCGTCGGGTCGCCGTCCTTAGGGTTTCGTCTTGGCCACGTTATCATTGTGACGGCGTCACCTTATGTCCGTGACGCCGTCGCCTTGAGTCTCTGACGCCGTCTGGATTAAATCTAGGTCGTCTGAGCTGCGACGCCCTACTCTTTTAAAACCTGATGCCGTCACTTGAAAATAAGCAATTTGGCTACTGTATCGTCACAAAGCTTGTTCCGAGGGCGTCACAAGTATAACCTGACGCCGTCCCCTTCAGTTTCAGCAGCTTGAGTGTCTCGATTCTTGACTTTGGCCATTTTCTTCGTATATTCACGCCTTTTCGTCTGAATAAGTGTCATTCCAGCAATTTGCCTTCAAGAGACCTAAAAAGTGAAAAGGAACGATATTAAGTAATAACGGATACAAAAGTGATCAAATAAGGGCTTAAACAACCCCTCAAAAAGGTACATTTTAAAACCTTATCATATACGCTTTTCAAAATCAATTCTGCCCTTTCCCTCTCCTCACAAAACACAAAAAAAAAATGACCCAAGTGTTGTGTTCATCTCCATAGGACTTCATATCCTCAAGCATCCTTCTCTAGAGCATCATTGTAAGTAATTACACTAATATGTTCTAATATTCATCATCTTCATCCTAGGGTTTATGGTTTTCAATTTTTCTTAATCAATTAGTTTTTCAAAATTGATCACTGGAAAAGGTTTTCACATAACTAAGACTACATTGTGCTCACAACATTGTTAATACAAAACAAAACCATAAACCCATCTCAAAAAATGTTACCTAATTAGAATATTTGTTTTTCTAGGACCAACCATGCCTAAAGCCACCCAACAAGACCACCATGATACCTTCCACTACCTCACCAAATACTATCAAAAACAGGGGTTGTCAAAAACCGATCGTAAAGTCTTCAAAAGACTTGAAAAACGAATTATCCACGAAGGTCGTGTGGTCAAGGAATGTTTCCTTGAAAATACCGACATTCGTCAAGTCTTCTCGGCAATCAACTTTGATTGTCTTCTTGATATTGATGAACAAATTTGTCCAGTTTTCATCTTTGAATTCTACAAAAGCGTTAGGATCATTCGAAATAGTGATGATAGCATTTCAGTCGCTTTGATCATCAATAAACAAAACTTCACTCTACCCCTCAACACATTTGTTCAAATCCTTCGTATTCCTTGTGAAGGAATTTGTATGTACTCCCAAGATTGGGCAATATCCACTCAATCCTTTGCACTTGATTCCAAACCAATCTACCGTACTCCTCTTGATGACCCCGCAATTGTTCGAGACACCATTTTCCAAATTAGAGCCGACCAATCTCGCTTCAACCGTAACAAAGAGCTCATTCACAGTGATCCCTTTCAAATGGAACTTTTCGAAATGCATTCCATCTATAGAAAATGGGAAGAAATTCTTAGGGAAAATGTTATTAGTTTGGTCGGAAACAAAGACCATCCAAATGCATGTCTTGTCCAAATGATTTATTGCCTCATTCACCAAAGGCCATTTAATCTCGCCTATTATATGGTGAAGAGAATAGACGGGGTATTCAAAGTTGCCAACATGGTACTTCCCTATGGTATGCTCCTAACACGACTCCGTGAGTATGTTAGTGAAATGCAACCATCTCCAATCAATGATGATCATTTCCTCTCCGATCACGTCATGGTACCTCTTACCAAACAACCCTCTAAACGGTTCATGGTTAATGGAAGAAAACCTAAGGCTCTCCCGGACTCCTCGGACGAAGAAGAAGTATTTGTCAACCCCGAAGCCAACGTCGACTTGGACCCCATTACCTACTTTCAACAACTTCCAACTCTTCCAAACGAAACAGCAGAATTCATACAATAGAAGGGTATGATCCAATACCTAACTAACTACGTCGTGAAGTCGGGAAAGAGGAAGAGAAAAGATTGACAAAAGAGACATAAGGATTATGTTTGATTTTAGACATTTTGTTTATCTTTTTACAATGAATGCTTATGTTTGTGAAGTTCTTTAATTTGTTTGTTTGGATATTCTCATCACTATTCTTATGAGTTATTTTTCCTGTTTTGTTTTTCTTTAGAGTAGAGATCAATAGAAATTAGCATACATTGTATTGTGCAAAATCTGTATCCCTTTCTGTGATGCTTCTGATCTGCAGTTGCCGGATCCTTAAGGATATACTAGACGGATCCATCCTTTGAGGGAACCGTGGGATCTGTGATGACAAATGTGCAATGCAGAATCCCACACATCAAAACAGCTCACTAGATCACTTCAAACTAGCTAAACATGAGGCCTTATGACCACTTAAGTCTTTTTCAAGCTAAGTAAGCTTCACACCCACTCATAGCTCATTTAGGATCACACTCAAAGTGCTTTTTAATTTATCATATCACCAAAACTCATCATCCTTCCACTCTTATACTCACACATCATCCCTCACATGTCAACACATCTAGTTTTATAAATTTATCAATTTTAGCAAATTGATTTTAGTCATCTCTACCTCAAAATGGGTCAAAAACTAGTTTTTCAATTCTCATAATTTTGAAGGATTTTTCAAATTTTATCCCAAGTTGCCATCTGATCTCTAGGATCATTTAACATGACTTGGCACTATTAAAATCCCTAGTGTCATCCTTGATCACCCATTGGTGGTCATAAAGTCCCATTTTCCTTCCATAAAAGGCAATCATTAGCTACCATCACTCATTACCCTTGATCATTTAAGTCACACCTCATTTAAAACACTTAAGAAGACTAAGACACTCAAGATGTATATGTATTAGACTGTACCAACATCATTTTCTTCTTCTTTTGACTGCTGATAGCCGGATCCCTAGGATTAGCCTAGACGGATCCCTCATAGGAGGGAACCGTGGCAACCGGCTGGCAGATTCAGTAAATCTTGCCTAAAACAATCATTTCAAGCCCTTTTGGCTAACTTGAACACTCCATCTTGCCTTAATTAAACTCATAGATCAGTGCAAATCTGTAGTTGACTCTTGTGCATGCAAATCATCACATTTCTGAGGTTTTTAGTGGTTTAAGTCTTTAATGCACTTCCCAAATCCTTCCCTTTATAAGTCATCTTTTTAGAATCTCTTAGTCATCAACCATAACTTAATTCTCAGTATTTAGAAACCTTCTCCAAAGTCATTTCATCATGAGGAAAGCCCCTAGTGCTAACTCATCCAACAAAAAACCACTCAAGAAACGTGCTCGTGTTGTACACGAAATTTCCTCAACCGAATCATCTCCCGTTAAATCTACAAATGCTAGGATTTCTCATCCACCAACTCAACCAATCAAACCAATCCCCAAAAGGATTGTTTCCACAAAAATATCATCACCAAACACCACAATTCCTACTAGAGCCATATCATTTACCACCTCACAATCATCTCAACATCTCTACAATTTAGAGGACTTGCCTCCTAGGCCATCTAATCCTCCTCCATTGCCGACACTCTCTTCAATAGAGAAGAATGTGCAACAAACCCAAGGTGTTGAATCAACACTTGCACCGATATCCTTTTCTCCATTTCCCTCAAATGGTCCATTTTAGATTATGAGGAATCATCAAAGTCAACCACCCGACCACATGGAAGTTGATACCTCTCTACCTCCACCATCATCTTTTGTTGAGCCATCATTAAATGTGCCTCCACTTATCCCTCCTTCTTTTGAGGATCCTCAACCCCCTTCACTTGAACCTCCACATCAAACTGCTCCATTTTTACCACCATCTTTTCAAAGCCATGACAAGGATTGTTATCATTGTCAACACGTTGAAGGCTTGTTACATGAACTATGTGAAGAGCAACGTTTTCATGTATTATCACCTCCTCGAATGTTTCGATGAGGTCAACAAACCTAAACAACCATGAGCTTAAGGATTAAAGTGGTGTTCTAGTCTTACGCTTAACTTAGATCATTTAGGAATCACATTTCATGTTTAAATCATTCTCTTAGTTTTAGAGATTTGTAGATCATTTCTCATTGTTTTATTGAATGAAAATACATGTTATATGCCATATAGTTTTGAGTATATGTTTATTTCTTGAATAAATATCTCACTTTGATGTTAAGATCACTTGTTACATCTCCATTGTTGTCTTAAAGATTTCAGACAGACGGATCCCTCTATTTTGCCTAGACGGGTCCCTCCAAGGAGGGAACCGTGGGATCCGTTCAACAGAAGACTTGTTTTCTCCTAACTTGAGTCTTACTTGCAGGAAATTATGCATTATATACTTGTTTCCTATCATTTTTTTTGTAGATTTTCAATATACACATGAAGACTTTGACACCCTAAGCTAGGGGGAGCTTCGTATCAAAGCAATACATTGCAAAATCATTTGCAACATATTTTAGGATTACGTTACATGACGTCCCTTTGCAAAATTGCAATAATCAAGGAGGAGTATTATCGTCACAAAGACGAAACCATTTGCAAACATAGTTGCAATACATTAGCTTAGTAGTTTTTCTTACTTGACGCCCTCACAAAGGGATGGACTCGTCAAAGAGGAGCTAAGACGAGAACACTTCCCGTCACTTGATCTCTATATTCTTATTTTCTTTCTTTTTACATATTTTTCTTAAAACAAGATGTTAGTTTCTTTTTGAAGCTCTTTTTGTTTCGACAAAAAGGGGGAGAAGAGAGTAAAAACTCTAATTCAAACTTTTACGAATTTTAGTTTTTCCTTAAAATAATTTTATGTTTTGTCATCAACAAAAAGGGGGAGATTGTTAATACAAATAAGCCGTAAAAACGTTTATTTATATTTTACGATCTTCTAATGTTTTGTCGATAACAAACGTAAAATCAGTTTAATGAAACAAATAAAATATGTAAACGGTTTGAGCCAGTAGTTTACTAACTCACTTACGTTTTAACATAAAACAACTAAAAAAGTAGAAGTGATTTTATGATTTAGTATTACATATGTACAACAACTAGTGTTTACATATTGGGTAAATATATACATAACTAGTATGTATTATAATGGGTAACATAAATGTGTAGAAGTTTAAGTATTTGACCCATTGACCAAATACATTGAATGTGGTTGGGTAAAACCCAAAGTCCATGACCCATACCCATGGAGCATAACCCATAACCCATTGCATGACATCATGCATAAGTCATAAATGGATATTATCCATGACCCATGGACTAGATGCATTGCATCTTATAGATACATTGTATCTTCTTGGATACCCATGGTCCAAAGTCTAGGACCCATGACCCATAACCCATAACCCATGACCCAAAACCCATGGGCAAAGAGGAGCGTCCCACGGATCTCCAGGAATACACTGGACGGATCCCTCAATTGAGGGATCCGTGGGATTCGTGGAACAGTAGCTAAATTTCATCTATAAATAGTAAGCCATTTCTTCATTTTGGGTTGCCACTATCCCACACATATTTTCTCATAGTATTGTAAACCTTCTAACCTCAGATCCTAAGGATCTCTCTATGTAGTTTGTATTTTGTTTTTGTTTGATTCTCTAGGTTCCTCTTAAAGGCGAGATCACCACCTCTTGAAGTCGAGCAAGCTCAAGTCCATGAGTTGCCATGCTTCATCGTCATCAAGACTACTGAGGTTCTCTTGTTGATAGTTCTTTCTTCCTCCATAGAAGTGTTGTGTCAAAGGCATTAGTGAAGGATGCCGAAAGAGTCAAGACGAAAGCATTAGTGAAAGGTGCTTAACATCAGTGTCAAAGGCATTAGTGCAGGATGCCAATGGAGTCAAGACGAAGGCATTAGCAAAAGGTTCCAAACGTCCATGTCAAGGGCATTAGTGAGGAGTGCCTAGAAGTCAAGTCAAGTGACATTAGTGAAAGATGCCAAGGGTGTATAATCGATGAGGTGCATCGATGTACAAATAGAAATAGGTTGTATCCAAGGATATTGATATCCTTGATGATGTTGTAATAAGGAGTGGGTCTCCTTTGGGTTAGATGTTGTATAGTGTTGGGTAGTAGTTCCTCCATTGTAATGGAACTCGGTATCTAGCCTAGTACCGAATAAAGGGTAGGCGACGTTGTGATAGGTGTGGTTCTACCTTGTGGAAGAACCCGGTGTCTAGCCTAGTACCGGAAAAAAGTAGGCGAAGTTGTGAAGGCTTCTCCGCCATAAGCAGTTGGTGTCGTGTAGTGTTTACGAACTCTCGAGTAGGTGACTCAGGAAGTGGAGTAGGGCAAAGAAGGTGTCCTTGTAGCCGAACCACTATAAACACTCATGTCGTGGTTATGTGTTTCTTACTCTTTATCTTTACATTACACATTTACATATTTATCTACCAATGTCCAACATACACATTTAAATAGATTGACGTAAGTCGATCTAAATATTTTAAAACGAAGTTTTAATCGGTAAAACTATTCAACCCCCCCTACTAGTTTTCCACACATATATTTTCTCTTTGAGTTGTAAACTCTTTAACCATAGATCCAAGTGATCTTTGTATGTAGTTTTGTGTTTGTGTGATTCTATAGTTTCCTCTTAAAGGCGAGATCACCAACTCTTGAAGTCGAGCAAGTTCAAGTCCATGGGTTGCCTAGCTTCGTCATCATCAAGACTACGAATAGTATCTTGTTGATAGTTCTCTTCTTTCTCATAGAAGTGTTGTGTCGAAGGCATTAGTGAAGGATGCCGAAAGAGTCAAGACGTAGGCATTAGTGAAAGGTGCTTGACGTCCGTGTCGAAGGCATTAGTGAAGGATGCCAAAAGAGTCAAGACGAAGACATCAGTGAAAGGTGTCCAACGTCCGTGTCAAAGGCATTAGTGAAGAATGCCAAGGGTGTACAATCGATAAGGTGTATCGAAGTACAAATAGAGATAGGGTGTATCCAAGGATATTGATATCCTTGTTGATGTTGTCATAAGGAGTGGGTCTCCTTTGGGATAGGTGTTGTGTAGTGTTAGGTAGTAGTTCCTCCTTTGTAATGGAACTCGGTATCTAGCCTTGTACCGGATAAAAAGTAGGCAACGTTGTTATAGGTTTGGTTCTACCTCGTGGAAGAACCCAATATCTAGCCTTGTGCCGGAAAAAGAGTAGGCGACGTTGTGAAGGTTTCTCCGCCACAAGCAGTTGGTGTTGTGTAGTGATTACGAACTCTCGAGTAGGTGACTCGGGGAGTGGAGTAGGGCAAGGAAGGTGTCCTTGTAGCCGAACCACTATAAATACTCACGTTGTGGTTTTGTGCTTCTTACTCTTTATCTTAGCTTTTATTTATCTATACGCTTGTCTATCAACATAACACACGCGTTCAAATAGATTGACATTAGTCGATCTAAATAGTTTAAAACCAATTTTTAATCGGTAAAACTATTCAACCCCCCTTCTAGTTTTCCACAAATGGGTTGGTGACAAGATTATTAAGAGGCATGCTAAACATATAAGATGTTTAGATGGATGGTGGAGTGAGTGGAGTGGAAGGTGGTGTGATGTATTGCTCAATGTAGGAAAACATAAAATGAAGTTCATCCCTCAAAGCAAGGATGAGGTTACGGTTGAGGAGGCAACATATGCAATTAGCATCATGAAGATCAACAAGATTAAGTTGGGTTGGATGACCCATATTAGGTGGTCATAGTGATGGTGGTGATGAAGTAGTAAGAGCATAGTCCAAGGGACTAATGGGAGAGAGTGAGATGGTGATATCCATGGGTTGGTGGCTTGTGGTTTTGGATGCGGTGGATGAGCCACTCTTGGAGGAGTTTCCATGAGATCTTCAAATGATGATGAGTTTGGCCTTGATTTTATGGAGGATGAGGATGATGATGTACCTCTATTATAGGGTGTTTTGAGAGGTGCATTTGGTGGAGATGGTGAGCTTGGTACACTAATAGATGGTGGTGTTTTAACTTCATAGTCTTCTTGTGTAAGATCAATGAAGATTGGAGGTGAAAAGAGGTTGAAGTTGAGGTAGAAGGTGTGAGTAAAAATTGGTGGATGAAGATGAGTTCTTATAGTCAAAAAGGATGAATGTTATTGTTCAAATTTAAACTTGGGATGGTGCATTATCCAGGGTTTAAAGCAAAAAAAGAGGAAAATGAGGAAATGTGTGCAGGAAAAGAATCAGAAAACAGTGAATAGTTCATTTGTTAGGTGGACGGTACCTTTATTTATTGGACGGTACTCTTATATATTTGGGTACCATCTGGAATTAGGGTACCGTCTATTGGTAGAGATGATTTTTTATTTTATTTTTTTCCATTCTTTCTTTTATCCCATGGTTTTAAGGATAAAAGGGAATGTTTAGGTTACTATTTTCAGCAAATCCTAGTGCCTTAATCTACACAAGAATAAAATTCTATAAATGCTAAACAAGGATAAATACTTGGATAAAAAGATATGCAAGTAAACTAACAATCATGAGCAATAAAATACAAACAAGAGGCTAAAATATAATGTAACAGATAATTAATTGCATAAAGCATAGGATGATAAATTGGAAATGATCATCCTAAGCAAAATAAGTTATTGTACTAATAATAGTGTGCTATTAATAATAACGAACTAAAAAAAGTAGCATGCCATTAATACTAGCGCACTAATAATAATAAATAGTCTACTAGTAGTCTAAAAATAAACACTAAAAAGTGTCAAGTTCATAATCAACCAAGTAAGTTAATGTTTTAAACTGACCATTCACCACGAACTTACTTAAACTTATTCTTGATGTCCTTGCCAAACTTCTTGAAAGAATTTCCCACTGACTTTAGCATTCCCCGTTGTTCCATGTGCAACGAAGCTTGCATATTCGTCATTGTTGTTTGTCGACGCATCATCTCATGTAGATTGACTTGTGTACCAGTGAGATCAGTATGGGAGATTTAATTGAATGGTAAGAGAGATTCGTAGTAGGTTGAGGGTGAACGGGTAGGACTAGAAACGCCCGCTTCATCCATAGGATCATCAATAACGGGATGAGATGATGATCCTTGAGGTTGAGCAGAGGATGAAGAAGTGGAATGATGACCACGTTTAGAATCGGCATCCTTTCTACGTTATCGGTTATGTGGTCCTCCTAAGGATTCCATTTCCCGACCAGCAAAAATATATTGAGGACCGACAAGAAAAGGATGAAAACTCAAGATGAAATGAAAGAGACGAGTCAATAGCATGCCGAAAGATTGTATGGTGTTTCGGTGACTAGACAAAAAAGATGAAATGGTCCTCCTAAGGCATACCTTTGTTAAAATGCCCTTTGACATTTTCAATTCGGTTAGCCATATATTAAGCGAGATTGTATGGTGTTTCGGTGACTAGACAAAAAAGCGTTTGTGCAACACATGCTCAAAGATTGTCGCGGTTACCCGCGAGACAAATGACATTTTCTTGAATGATTTCTTCCCACTCAATTAGGGAATGATTTCACTGAGAAAGGTTCAGTTAGGATGGAGATATTCAATGGTACCATCTTGACGCTCATGATAGTAGATGGTACGTGAATTTTGAACATGTAATTTGATGTCCTTGGGTGAAGTAAGATATGTGCTATAAGGACCTTCCATCTTGTGATCATTCGTTAGGAAGTCAAGAGACCATTCTTTTGTGTAGGCACGTTGCCCTTGACACGGAATACCAAGGACTTGGGCAAAGACATGAAGTAGGAGAATGATTTGGTGTTCTTATATCTAAAAGCTAATAGAGATAGTGTGATCCACATTAGTTATGAGATGAACTTGAATATAGAATTCTAAGATGAAATAAGGATTAATTTTCTCATTGATTGTGTACAAACAATCAAAACCGATGGTAGGAAACATGGTGCGAATGTGATTTTGGTGAATGTAACTTGGGTCAACAATTTGACCCTCATGAATTGTCGTTTTTTTACACGACGAAAGATGTTGAAAAGATGTTGAGGAGTAGTGGGTTCCTCCGAGATGTTGGGAATTTTTTTTATTTTTTTATATTTATTCTTTTGTAGTCAGTTAAAATCAAAGGAGGCATAGTGATACCTATAAAAAATATAGTCTATATAAGTACATATTACGTACTAATATGTAACGAAAGCAAAATATAAAAAATACTTGTCTAGTGCGTGTCTATATACAAACAAATGTGAAGGTGCAGCTATCTCGACTCTAAAATAAAAATAATAAGTTAACCCAAACACCCCTATATGTGATTTTTCTCAATTGAATGTGTTGAAAAATATATATTGGTTACATATTTTCTTTTAGCATCCAAGAGTTCATTATGTGTGAGTTAAAAAACGTTTTTAGAACGTATTAACAATGCAAGAAATCATTTTTATAATGTTCCTAGTTGTGAGAATTTATCAAAACACGAATTTGGTTTATGTTATTTTCAAAAATCATCAAGCAATTTCAATAACACAAATTCTACATCTGCGGGAGTGTTGGATCGATGTACTCTAACCAAACTAACTTAAATAGCTTGTTAAGGGTTTAATAACTTCGGATAAATCCTAAGTTATTAACAATGAAACACTGAGTAATCTTTATTAAGTACGCGGAATTTACTTAACAAATCTAAGAAGAATATAACTTTAACTTTTATTAATAACTCTAAATCTGCTTGTTATGCAGACTCTTTTAACAACTCTAAAACTTTAATAATAATCGTACTTTAGGATTCTAAAACTCTTATCTAAGACACGTACATCTAATGCCAATCTAGGGGTCATTTTATAGGCTTAAGGATAACCCTAGTCGGTTTACAATTTGTATCCTTGTACGACAACCATCTTGATAACCCTGGTAAGTTGCTTATTCAAGAATACTTGAATAAATCTTGGATACATCAACCATCTTGATCCATTTGAAATATGAGATAACATTCCATCAAGAATTAGCCTTGAAAAATTGAAAACTCTATCTGTAGCTAATCCCACTATAGCAGATGCTATGTTTGAACCAAATTGCTCCCATGATGTACTTTTAGCACTAATACAGTGAAGCAATACGTGAACTAAATATTTCCAGTGTGGACTGAATAAGGGTTTCTTGAAAGTTTGTGCAGTTAAGGACCCTTCATATCCAATGTTGCTGAATGTATCCCAAATCAATTGCTTATCAAAACGAACAGCCCCTTCTTCATCATTAAATAATAAATATTCACGAATTGAGGCTTCAGTAACCTTCACAATCTTCCCAACAACTGTAGCTTGAATATACGAATCTTCATTCTCCATATGAACCCTAGCAGTTGCCCAAAATTGTTGAATCCATGGCTCAATGATATCCGGTTCCACTAAAAGTGCATAACTAATCGGCGACCCAGTGAGAAAATCAATGATATCATGAAAGATCACATTAGCTTCAGTCTTTTCTAAATTCGCCACCATGTTGTGTTTTGAAACTGTATTACGATTTGCCATTGATGATATGTGTACACAGAAAGTGATATGATGAATAATATGGGTTAAAGAGAGAGAAATATGGATAAGATTATAAGGTATCAATATGAGAGGGAAATTCGGAGAGTAGTTATTTATAGGTGAGATATAAAAAATCACAGCCCTTAATAACAAAGTTTCCGTTAGTAGGAGTTACCCCTCAATATTACCATTGGAACAGTACTTTAAATACGACACGTGTGCAATACTTCCAAAAAGCAGTACTTTCCAAGCAGTACTTTCATAAAACCAAAAAGCAGTACTTTCCCATTCTCCTCTTTTCAATAGCAAATATAGCAGATAAACATGAATATCCTCCCCTCAAGCAATGCATAGGACTATACTGACACTAAATAGTCCTACCCTCAAATGTAGCTTAGTAACTAATATACTCCAAAACACCTCACAGAAACTCCTTGTCTCCTGTCATGCTAACAGAACAACCACTATCAACAATAAAATGATCTTTAAGCTCCTCTTCTGGGTTGCCCTGTCTAATAAGATGAAATCGTTAGTTTCTTTGAGGAACCCAATCCATTACTGACTTGTGTTCCCTTTGTGGAGTGACATACTTACATTCTGTAAGTATGTAGTCTCCACTGTTTTTTAAAGCATGATCCAGTATTATCTTTTGATTCAAAACTTATGCATTTTCAACAAAACTTTCTTTTTCAACTACGGTTTCTTTATTATTTTCCACAAAAACCTCTGTTTCACTCTTATTTGCTGAAAGTACTGTTTGTTCCCCATCAGTACTTTCCTTTTGAACCCATTTGGTTTTAACCTCTGGTGTAGAGTCCCTTGATCTAGCTACTTTCTTGGAGTTGTAACGCCTTCTAGATTGATAGTAATTAGATCTCATAGGGTTCATATTCCAATAGGTGTTTGGTGAATACTGAGCAGTACTTTCTCTTTGCTTAACAGTACCTTGGAAAGTGTTTGAAGGTACTGGAGGTTTTGAAAAAGGTCTTCTTTGGTGAGGGTACCTATAGTCTGGTGAGAAGTTTCTATGGTTAACCCTATGTGAATGATTCCAAGCTGGTCTAGTCTCCCTTGGTTTTTGGTTGACAGTTCTGTTCTTGGGGAACTTACTTAGGTATTATGAATGTAAGTCACAGTCCTTAATCAAATGATTAGGACTAAAACAAACGAAACAGAGTTTTTGTTCTGTAATCCCAAAATTTCTTCTATGTGTATTACCAAACCTATTCTGATTTCTAGGTGAATGTTTAAAACTGTTTTGACCAAAATTATCCCAAAAAGGTTTAGCATGATTGTGAAAAGGTTTTCTGAAAGGTACTGCTGAAGGTGTAGTAGTACTTTGAGGTGTAGGAGTACTTTGAGGTGAAAGTACTGCTTGAATTTTAGCATCATCTACCTTAGGTGTCTCAACTGTTTCCTGTTGGGTTTCAGACCTAGATTGACCAATAAGCTTCTTTCTAAATTCTAGGTTGTCTACACCAAAACGAGAAACATCAGGTCTTATGGGTTGATAACTACCAGTGGGATGTGGGACAGCATGATAACCCTTATCTTTCTTATATTCTGAAGGTGGTTCACTAAATGATTCCTCATTACTAGATGTGTCAACATAGTTAATAAGCTCATCATCACTAGTGGTTATATCCTCAAAATCAAGGTCATCCTTATCACTAGGTGGGTTTTCTTCTACACTACTAAAATCCATACCAAAACCTAGACCAGTCCTATTGTAAGCCCTTCTCTGTTTTTTGACATAAGTGACATGAGACAGACCAGATTCTTTCCAAGCAGCAAACTTTGCTAACAATTCATCTCTCTCCTTAGTCAGTTTCTCAATTTCAGAAATCTTACAATTTAACTTCCATTTACTTAATTTTAACTGATAATCCTGTTGTTCATACTTTTCTGCCCAAGCCATTTCATTATTTTCATGTGTTATAATTTTGGCTTCCATAGACTCTAAAATAATTTGATAACCAGCTACCTCAGACCTAGCCCTTATACAGATATCTCTTTCAATAACATAAGCATTAAGTACTTTTTGATAAAAATCATGACACTTAGAACATACCTCAGAGATAGGGGTTGATGCAGCTTCAGTCGACATCTTTAGGGTTTGCTGTGAAATAGGTTTTCTTCTTAGTCAGAGTTTCCACACAAGCTCTGATACCACTTGTTGGATCGATGTACTCTAACCAAACTAACTTAAATAGCTTGTTAAGGGTTTAATAACTTCGGATAAATCCTAAGTTATTAACAATGAAACACTGAGTAATATTTATTAAGTACGCGGAATTTACTTAACAAATCTAAGAAGAATATAACTTTAACTTTTATTAATAACTCTAAATCTGCTTGTTATGCAGACTCTTTTAACAACTCTAAAACTCTAATAATAATCGTACTTTAGGATTCTAAAACTCTTATCTAAGACACGTACATCTAATGCCAATCTAGGGGTCCTTTTATAGGCTTAAGGATAACCCTAGTCGGTTTACAATTTGTATCCTTGTACGACAAGTAATCTAAACAAAGAATATTCTAGAATAAACAAAGATTTCCATAAACGAAAATAGCAGTTCTTTAGCTTTGCAATACTTTGACTTCGACAGCAGTACTTTGACTTCTTCTTTAGCAGTACTTTGACTTTTCCAGTACTTTGTCAATCTTCAGCACTTTCATATCCCAACAGGGAGTCATATTAGTTGTATATCCTAGTTCCAATTTTGCGTAAACATGACATAAATCAAAATCCTAAATTCAACTACTATATAAACCTAGACAAAATTAGAGAGAATTAAAGAGAATTAGAAGAAATTACTTACAATTGATGATTAAAATAATAAAGTTTAAATGAATCTTGAACAAATTAACTACAAAAGGATGATTAAGATGTTGATTTTGGTGGTTTTGGGTTTTGGTTTCATGACTGCATTGAGTAAAAAAGGAAGTAAAATGTAACTGTGTGAACATTTATGGGTAAACATATTTTTGTTATGGGATGGTACCACGGTACCCTAAATTAATTAAGGGTGTCGTTTGATATGAGGGTACCGTCTTTTGTTATTTGAAGATTTTCACATTTCTTTTTAATTTTTAAGAAAAGTATACATGTGTTATTACTTTTCTGAAATTTGGAATTTTTTGAAAGGATTTATACCTAATAGATCCATTTGGGAAGAATTTTATGAGATTCAATAAACATTGGATGAGTTCGAATAATTTTGGACATAATGAATATACCCAGTCACAAGAAGTGTATATTCATACGGAATGACCTTTAGGCAGGTCACGGATCCACCAATCCTTTAAATATGAAGGATTTGTCCCCTATTTAAGGGAGTCCTGGCTTGTTCCTTGGCGAACATGGCTGTTTTTTATTTTTACAACGAAAGTTGTTGGAAACACAAAAGTTTTGGTCATTTAGGTAATGTAATAGGTCATTTATTTATTTGGGCTTGTATGTTAATTAGAAAGCCTGTCCATGTAGCAAGCCTATGGGTGGTCTAAGACTTGATTTTAAATATTATAAATACCCCTTCTCACCATGGGAAGGATGTTGGTTCTAGGTTATTCATTTTACATATCACTAGTTCTCTCTCTCTCTCTCTCTCTCTCTCTCTCTCTCTCCTCTCTCTCTCTCTCTCTCTCTCTCTCTCTCTCTCTCTCTCTCTCTCTCTCTCTCTCTCTCTCTCTCTCTCTCTCTCTCTCTCTCCCCCTAAAACTAATAATTCTACATATGCAAAGATAAAAGAATATGTGACCTAACATGTGGTATCATCGCCGGAATATGATCTAGGTTGTACTTTGTGTCAAAACTGTAATGCCGGCCTGGATACTCGCATGACTACGCAGCTACGTAGAATAACAAAAAATATCCATAACACATGGTTTCTTCAAAACCTATCAAAACAAACAGAAAAAACACCATATACGAACCTCATAATAATCATTGGTTAGTTAAAATGAAAATATAAAATTTGCAGGTTTAATGGTCGATATGCCATAACCATGGTATATTGGATAAACCGTAATGAAAGAACCACATTTGTTGGGTAACAGGAAAGCCAAATTTTAAAAACGAAGCCGTTTCAAACATAAGCCTGGCGTGTTGTCGACGTGTTGGCTCGTTAACAGCGTGCCAGGACCAGTTAGGGTTCGGCTCGATTTTTGGCTATAGTTTATGATTTTATGTATTGCGAACGTTCATTTGTCATCATTAAAAATAAATGAGACTTATTCAATGTTTCACCAACAAAGACTTTTTCAAGTTCTTGTCTTAAAAATATAAAAGTTCTTGGCGATAAACCCACTTTTCTCGATATCAAAGTTCTCGGTGTGTTATAAGGTTCTTGGTGTTGACCAGAAAGTTCTCGGTGTTAACCTTTTCTAGGTGTTAAGTTCCTTGCCTAAAAAAGTCCAAATTACTCGTTGAATTCCTAGCTAGTTCTCGGTGACACGTAATATAAAACTAACGATAAAAATTTCTAGGTGAACCTAAAGTTTTTGGTGAAAATGTTCTAGGTGCCACGTCACTGGATAATGAAGGTCCAAATTTACCCAAAAAATTATAGTGGCACGTCCAATCCTAAAAAATATGAAGCTATAAAAAAAAGTAAAGCTACCGAATAAATAAGATGCTACTGAGTAAATTCCAGCCATAATTTTCTACACTGAATCACCCATAACTTCTAAACTAGTGTTTGTTTTTGGATTTTTCTTTGATTGATATCTATACTATCACCTAAACTAACATAAAAACCACAACTTTAACAAATTTAAATTTGAAATCTAAGAAATGACCTACAAAAGATCTCTGATAAGGATTTAAAACATACATTTTTAGGGGGTCATTTAAGCCCTAAATCAACACATTTTATATCCGTTACTACTTAAAATCGTTCGTTTTCATATTTTAGGTCTTTTGGAAGCAAAATGCAGGAATGAAGCATATTTGGACGAAAAGGAGCGAAAACATGAAGGAAATGTCAAAGTCAAGATCAAAGGCACTCCAGCATTGATAACGCTCAGATTGTACATGTTTCTAGTAGCGTTATGTGTGCTTTTGTATATGTTATTTGGTTATATTTGCATGATTTCAGTGCTTAATCGCATCAAAAGATGTTTGTCTAGTGTTTATAGCCAAGTGCAGGAAAACGGAAGGAAGAGTAAAGTAATGTTCAACAAATAGAAGATTCCCATTTCAGTAGAGCATGTCAAGCACAAATCAGTATTTCTAGTACCTTTGAAGACCATAGTGATTGAAAAACCAAGTTCTACAAGACAAAAAGAAGTAAAGATCAATTTTCCATAACTCGGGAAATCCAACTGGATCGGTTGCCATTGCAACCAGATCGGTTGGAAACTGACCAAAAAGTGCCAAAGACGCCATCCCAACCGTTCAGTCGCCGCCCGCAACCGGAAACGGTTGGTTCCTTGTAGAGACCAACCGGATCGGTTGGTCATGTAACCGATCCGGTTGGAAGACCTGTTGCTGCCAAATCTTCATCACTAAGTTTTCCTTTTGCATCCAAATGATTCTAGGTCCTTCTCTTGGTGTATTCTAGTCCCTTCCTAACTCCTTGGAGGCCAAGTTCAGCAATTAATACCCTAGGCCTTGGAATTAGTATAAATAGAGGCCTTTTGTAAGCATATGAGACACACACCTCAATACAACTCTCTCTACTCATCAAACAAAGCTCTTAAGCTCTCAAATTCGTCTTTAAAAGTCCAAGAAAGTTTGGAGTTCCAGAAGTTCCACATTTGGAGGCCAAATCACCAAGAAGTCTACCCCAATACTTTGGGAATCATTACTTCACCATTTGTAATCTTATTCCAAGCATTGTAAGATTTTTAATCATGTTTTTTAATGTTCAAAGTTCTGAGTTTATGTTCATGTTTGCTATGAGTGGCTAGTTTCTTTATACACTTGCTTAAATGATGTTGATTATTATATGATTAGTTAGTGATTGTGTTAACATGTTTTAATTCAATTTCAAGTTAATTCTAAGATCCAATTGTGCTAAAGTTTCATAGTGACATTTGTTAATCAAGTTTGACTAGTTGATAGTAATCGTAGAGGTCGAAAGAACTTATTGTGATTCAACTAGTTATAATCATTTTGTCTATGGATGATTGTTTTTACCCATTATTCTTGATTAAACAAAGGAACTAAGGTGTGGTTGTAATAAAAACGCTTTTTGATTATCAAATTGGATTGATTGGAAACATCTAAAAGGTCGTAAGATTAGTTGTTGAGAATCAATTGTAGCCTTTTGTCTATAATCGGTTACCTTTTGTATTGACCATTTCTTAAGCAATTTGATGAAACAAGTGGATGTTTTTGTGTTTAAGTTTATGAAAGTAAACTTATGAAACTTGAATTGATCTTGAATTGATTGGTTAAATGTAATGCTTGCTTTTATAAACTAAAATCTTGACGAAGGTTTAATTTGTAAGAACAATAGATTAGTACACCAACTAATCATCACAACCAACATGTTAAGAGGTTAACACAATCATATTAATCTAGGGTATGAAACTAGTTTAAGCAAGTGTAGTTTTTAATCATCTGAATTTCATTATATCTATTTGCGTTGGTATATGTTTTGGATAGACTCTGTTGATTCGTACTTGTTAATTAGATTCACTCAAATCCCTGCGAACGATCTCGACTTACCTTCATAATCTTGCTATAACGGACGAGTACACTTGCTCGTATGTGTTATTGGTAATATTGGTAATCCACATTTTATAAATTTAAAACTTGTACACGCGTAGCACATCAAGCATACCTGACGGTTTCTCAACCAAAGGGCGACACCGTCCCTCTAAAGAAATTTTGATCAAAAATGCACGCGACGGCTCAGCGGAAATTCTGGTTCTAAAGCATGACGGCGTCACGCCTAAACTCTGGAAGGCATCACTCACAATTTCCACACCAGACGCCCAAGAACCAAGACTCAGACTACGTCCTTCATGAATACTGATGATGTCACACTCCTCAACTGACGCGGTCCCAACGATGACTTGGCCCAAACGAAACCCTAATGACGACGACCTGACGGCATTACTAGCAAAAGGTGACGTTGTCGCACTTGTAAATCTATACATAAAATTTGATTTTTCTGTTTTAAGAGAGGTAAAACTTTGGAGAGCAAACCCTAATACAGTTGTAGTCCGACTTGGACAGTATTCTAGGGTCCCATACCCTATTTTACATCACAAGATAAGTTTGTTTATCCAATTTATCATTATGTCTACCCCATGTTCATTTGTATGTGTGTATGTTTGCTTGTTTAACATGAGTAGCTAAATTATTCTTGTGTTTGCTTAGATCTATGAAACCTAGTTGTTAATTATTGTTAGGTTAGTTGTCTCTTGTCTTAATTGGAAAACTGGCTTCTTCTTTAATTGTTGTGAACTTGAACATCTTAAATAGCAAAAAAGCTTAAGAGTGTACTTAGGTCATTCGTTGCGTGAATTGTAGCTTAAGGATAGTAGAGTATTCGGGGGAGATACCATTGTACTCGCCGATCCCGGGTAGTCTAGAGGAGAGTTGCAATTCATAGAACTAGGGAATTAGGCACCACCCTACGACCAAACGGAATACAACGCACCAATTAAGATAAAGGAAGTGACAATTCAACCAACCAATAAGAGATAACTAGGAAGTAAAGCACATCTACAATTAGCTTAATCTATCCATAGTTAAAGTAGTTAATTAGCAATTAGTGAAAGTAGTAGAAATCGATAGAAGTACCACCCCCACTCTTATACTCTTATTATTTAGTCTTAATAAAGCGTCTCATGGATAAAAATTATATGACTAGCACAAAAACCGTATACCACTCAAATTCTACCCTAAAAATGTGAGGTTCGTCCCTAGATCTTTAGGAATAAAAACATTCATCTTTAATGCTTAGTGAGTGTACCAGTAGTATAATAGATTCTAAAACTTATTTTGTGATGTTCCGAGATCGCTAGTGAGACTACACTTGTGTAGTTAGGATTAACTTAAAGATACGAGGCATTAGGATAACCCTTGTTTGAAACATGTATTATAATTACCTCTTCCACATCGGTTGAGTAATTTTCCCCACACCCTTGCGATGTACTCATCTTTAGTACACGATACCCCATCCTTTTCGCGGTTCTTGTGATGTTTCGGCTTTCCGAAATATCAATGAAGAGCATTGTTTACAATCCACCCCTAAATGTTACACCCAAATCGCCTTAGCCTACCTTGTATGCACTCATCTTTAGTGCATTATTGTTATCACTACTAAACCCTTAATTCAATTATCTAGTTACTTGCATGGTTGCTAAGTCGAGTTATATCTTTTGTACACAGTTTTGGGACGATTGGGACTCATGGGTTAAAGTAATATTTTATGGAGTAACGAGAAAGTACGATAAATTCAAATTCACTTTGTCTACGTAATTAAATACTCCAAGTGTTTTGATCTTTTCAATTCTGGTCAATTAGTGTTAGTTAAATAAAAACTCAGGTGTAGGGATGCCCCTATAAATCCCTTTATATTGATGTTATAGTAGAGGATGGTAGAGTAAAAAGGTATGAAAAAAAATTGAATAAAAAATGAAAAATTGAGAAAAACATACGGGCTACCATCCTACATCTATCTTTATGTTTATGTTTTTAAGTTTATGTTTGTGTTTTGTTTCAAGTTATCTAGTGTTAGTGTGTCGAGTCTTGGCTTAGCAACGCCACGCTTTACATGCTTGTAATATAAGATTTTTGACTTGCCACCACTAAATATCCCCTATCCGATAAAACCCTTTACTTCCCTACCCTAAGCCTAATGTTACAACCCTTGTAAAGACCTCTTAGATAGTTATTCCTATGTGCTTATGCCAAAGCGGTGGAGGTTTGATTTATTCTCAAGCCTATGGTAATCTATGTACTATGCCAGGTAATGAGTGATTATCTTTCATTTTCATTCATATTATATTTCATATAAAGCCGAGAGATGAGAGAATCCAAACACCAATTGTGATGTGCTAGCATATAATTTTCGTGTTTCTTATGACTATTGTAATGTTTGTACTTGTTATAGACTATCTTAAACCAACGCTTCATGCCCCCAAAGTTATAAATTGATTGGCCAAAAACATATTTGCTTAGGGATAAGCAAATTCCAAGTGTAGGGATATTTGATAAGGATTTAAAACATATGTTTTTTGGGGGTCATTTAAGCCCTAAATCAACACATTTTATATCCGCTACTACTTAAAATCGTTCCTTTTCACAATTTTAGGTCTTTTGGAAGCAAAATGCTGGAATGAAGCATATTTGGACGAAAAGGAGCGAAAACATTAAGAAAATGGCAAAGTCAAGATCAAAAGCTCTCCAGCATACCTGACGGCGTCCCAACCAAAGGGCGACGCCATCCCTCTATAGAGGTTTTGATCAAAAATGCACGCGACAACTCAGCAGAAATTCTGGTTCTAAAGCATGACGGCGTCACGCCTAAACTCTGGAAGGCGTCACTCACAATTTCCACACCAGACGCCCAAGAACCAAGACACAGACGACGTCCTTCATGAAGACTGACGGCGTCACACTCCTCAGCTGATGTCGACCCAACGATGACTTGGCCCAAACGAAACCCTAATGACGGCGACCTGACGACGACACTAGCAAAAGGTGACGTCGTCGCACTTGTAAATCTATATATAAAATTCGATTTTTCTGTTTTAAGAGAGGTAGAACTTTGGAGAACAAACCTTAATACAGTTGTAGTCCGACTTGGACAGTATTTAAGGGTCCCATACCCTATTTTACATCACAAGATAAGTTTGTTTATCCAATTTATAATTATGTCTACCTCATGTTCAATTGTATGTGTGTATGCTTGCTTGTTTAACATGAGTAGCCAAATTATTCTTGTGTTTGCTTAGATCTATGAAACCTAGTTGTTAATTATTGTTAGGTTGTCTCTTGTCTTAATTGGTAGACGCTAGATTAAGGGAAATTGGCTTCTTCTTTAATTGTTGCGAGCTTGAACGTCCTAAATAGCAAAAAATCTTAAGAGTGCACTTAGGTCATTCATTGTGCTTATTGCGTGAATTGTAGCTTAAGGAGAGTAGAGTATTCAGGGGAGATACCATTGTACTCACCGATCCCCGGGTAGTCTAGAGGAGAGTTAAAATTCATAGAACTAGGGAATTAGATACCACCCTACGACCAAACGGAATACAACGCACCAATTAAGATAAAGGAAGTGACAATTCAACCGACTAATAAGTGATAACTAGGGAGTAAGAACATTTAAGTAAACACATCTTTAATCATCATACGAGCACATCTACAATTAGCATAATCTATCCATAGTTACAGTAGTTAATTAGCATTAGTGAAAGTAGTAGAAATCGATAGAAATACCACACCCACTCTTATACCCCGAGATATTTACCTTACTTTCTAAAAAACCATAAAAAGACTAAAAAGAATCTCCCTCAACCCCACCTTCTCATCATATATCTCTTTCTAGCATTTCTATTTCCCTAGAGAACGAAATCAATCCCCTGGGCTTACCACATACTACACTACATCGATTAGGTTCACTGCCTAGAGGTTGAAAAACTTACTCATAGAAAAGGAAGTCTTCTCGACCCTGAACCCCTGCTATCAATCTCGGTGATAACTATACTTGCGTTTTCGATTCTAAAACCTACCCAAACACTATCCAAACTACCAAATCAACTTAATATCATCATGAGGCTCTGGTATCAATTGTAGGATCCCATTCAGTATCCAACCTCACACATGAAATGGTTAAGATACTAGAGAGGGTGGCGTTTCTAGAGAGAGAAATAGGAGAGATAGTGGAGAGCAAAAACACACTTCACACACTAACTATGTGTAAATGTAAACATACAAAATGAACTCCCACCCTCTCCTACCATAGTAGGAAAGGGATATATGTGTTTGGACGTGGGCTTGTAGGCCGGACATGCCACCGAGTATTGGACTAGACCCAATAGACACTTACTTTGGACTTTGGTACTTGTTTAGTATCCTATAACATATATTAATTTTATACATGAGGTTCATATACTATGAATGACCAATACTTTTGACCTTAACACGTCTCATGAATGGCGCCATGTTTACTTAGGGTACGTAAAGCAAGGATTTAGGGAGATGGTGATAATCGTATGTTTGGTTTTTCGAGTTTAGTAAGGACCACAAGATAAGAAATGGTTATCCTGAGCCGAGGTAACACTCATATACGATTAGGGTTGTAGTTAGCTTTGCTTTTACTTGTTTTTGTAATACCCACGCATCAATACATTATACGAAAAGTGACCTTACACAATTCAAGCAAGATATCCAAGATTATGATTACACACTAACCCAATTGCTAACTTATGTTAGCCAAACACGAAAACTATGTCAATCTATACAAAAAAAGAATAATCAAAGAACTAAAATCTCTTTTAAAATCATATACGTATAATGGCCAGATTCCTTTAAATATATTTGCTTCATTAGTTGTAACTTCGACAAAATGACATGATATAATAGCAATCCTCTAGCATACGACACTTCCCTTTATTTATAAAAATGACGTGTATATAATTGCGAAAAAAGGATTCTACATACCAACATTTCAAGGTAAAAGAAGGGGAGAGCCTTCCTTGAGGAGTACGAAGACGCTGCCACCATCTCCCCTAGAGATTCTAAGTTCTTCATCGAGGTAAGTTGTTAATAACCATGATTCAGCATTGGTTTGGGAGATGGAGAACTTTAAAGCGGGTTGTTTGAAATGGTCTTTGCGACATTTGAAGTTGTGTCTTGAACCGATGTGATCAAGCCTTTAAATGGAGCCAAGTCGATATTTTGTCCAAGAACTTCAACTTTTTCTGATAACTCAATGGAGTCTGTCAACTGAGGTGTCCCAATGATGCCTTCATCAAACTTGATCTACATTTAAGAAATAATCAAGATTATTTGCTAGCTATCCATTATTCAGTTGTAGAGATCGTCGGGGGGCGGGTCTAGTGGGTAGGAAAATGGTCATAATGATCCGGTACAATACTGATACGTTTAGCTAGGGACGGGATGACACTCACTTCTTTGTCCAGTTACTAATCATTTATAAACAGATACTATGTGAAATATGATCAAAATTATCACTTGTTTGTGATTTTATATGTTTCGAACATTTATTTGTCATCGTTAAAACATAAGAGAGACTTAGTCAATGTTTCACCAACAAAGACTTTTTCAAGTTGTCAGGTTCCGTGTCTTAAAAATGTAAAAGTTCTTGGTGATAAACCACTTTTCTCGATATCAAATTTCTCCGTTCCTTACTTGAATAAAGGTCTCGGTGTATTATAAGGTTCTCGGGGTTGACCAGAAAGTTCTCAGTGTTAACTTTTTCTAGGTGTTAAGTTCCTTGCCTAAAAAAGTCCAAATTACTAGTTGAATTCCCAGCTTGTTCTCGGTGCCACGTAATCTAAAACTACCGACAAAAATTTCTCGATGAACCTAAATTTGTTGGTGAAAATGTTCTAGGTGCCACATCACTAGATAATGAAGGTCCAAATTTACCGAAAATTTTTCTAGGTGTCACGTGACCACCTACTAAATATGAAGCTATCGAAAAATTTTAAAGCTACCGAATAAATAAGATGCTACCGAGTAAATATCAACCGTAATTTTCTACACTGAATCACCCATAACTTCTAATCTAGTGTTTGTTTTTGGATTTTTCTTTGATGGACTCAATATTATCACCTATACTAACAAAAAAACCACAACTTTAACAAATTTAACATATTTAACCGTGAAATCTAAGAAATGACTTACGAAAGCTGTTAGTGATAACTATACTTACGTTTTCGATTCTAAAACCTACCCAAACACTATCCAAACTACCAAATCAACCCAGTATCATCATGAGGCTCTGGTATCAATTGTAAGATCCCATTCGGTATCAAGCCTCACACATGAAATGGATAAGATATTAGAGAGAGAGTGGCGTTTCTAGAGAGAGAAAGAGAAAAGATAATGGAGAGCAAAATTTTGAATTATATACAATATTCTATGATTTGCACATGATTTCAGATTTGATTCACACATAACCCGGATCGGTTTATGAGTCACCGCACAAGCCGGGTGTTCGGGCGCAGGTTTGTGTATATAGAGAGAGGATTACACAATCCTCTCCCACCCTCAAGTAAAACATACAAATGTAAATGTGTATCAATCACACACTTCACACAAAAACGAGAGGTAATAGAAAAGAGAAAGAGAGAGATCTTTGCGGTGAGAGAGAGATTATAGAATAGGTAAAGTACACACTCCGAACTATGGCTTACCCTAGAATGTTAACTATGGTCTCGGAGTACTACTATGACCCAACTAAACCATCAAACCTATCACAAACCCATCCAAAATCTTAGCTTTTGCATTCATATCAATAGTGATTGTCGAAAGCATTCAGTAAAGAATCTAAAGTGCCAATTTATACAATTTAAACAATTTCAACACCAAAAAAACAATCATATCCACTATTATAACTCAGGTAGTTTCTTTTTAGGTTTTTGTTTGTGATCTAATCTTCAATACCCACTAAG
>BPTQ01000008.1:97412061-97433504 GCA_019973895.1 Chrysanthemum seticuspe
TCGCTGAACCAGACATCGCTCAATGATGAATCGCCTAGAATCCCAAGTCGCTAGACAGAAAGCAAGTCGCTAAGTAGTAACTCGCTACAGACCAAGTCGCTAGCCAAATTTTGGCAGCAATTCGCTACACAAATCGCTAGAGATACAAGTCGCTAAAGAGCAACTCGCTACAGACCAAGTCGCTACCACCAAGTCGCTACTCGTAGTGGAGAGTCCACTACTTGTACTTTAACTCGCTAGATCTAACTCGCTAGCTCCAACACTATAAGTCGCTACAAAAATGTGAAGCAAGTCGCTACCAAGAAAATACTCCGTGAGCTAAGTCGCTAGCTTGAAAAACCATATAAACATTACTTTCCAATCCAAAAACAACCCAACCAAGATGATTCAAGCTTACCAAATGAAAACCTAAACACTTGTGATGATTCTAAACATAAAAGTACCAACAAAATTCAAACTTTAACACAAGAAATCACCCAAATGATGCAAAAACCACTAAACTTTTTCAAACTCAAAAACCACCTAAAAACCACTATAAATCCAAAGATGTGCAAGATATGATCTAACCATGGCTCTTGATACCAATTGTAAGATATAACTTTTCACATACACATCAAACCATAACACAAAGTAGCATATAGATGGAATTCTAGAGAGAGAAAGTTAGAGGTTTAGGGAACTTAGTGAGAGAAAGTGAAAGATATTATTATGAGCTCCAACTCTCTACCTTGGAAGGTAGAGAGTATTTATAGTCTTACATAAATCGCCACACATCGGGCTGTGGATCAGGCATACAGTGGGTAAAGACCCGTCCGTCCTCCACGGTGTTACTTAACTAAATACTACTTAACTTAAAATAACTACGACTACGAGCTTTCTAACGATTACAAATACTTGAGGTGACCGACTCTTTAATACCTGGAATTTCTAATTCCTAACAATTTCATAAAAAAAATGTTTCTACTTACTTGTAACGACGAACCACTATCAATAATTTGACCATAACCCATAACATTATTGACTACCGCAACGCAAAATCATGCCACTTTCAATTGTTTTTATCCAAGTTACTCAAACTCATTATGTTTTCGCTAGTGGTAAAGTTATTATAAGAGAAAACATAAAATTGTAAACATTTTTTGCCGAATTTTTATTACTTGATATCCGCCGTCGCAACGCGCAGGTATCCTACTATAATATTCTAAATAGTTGAAATATGCGACATGAAACTTTTGGCATCCGCAAATTTATCGTCACATAAAATGTTTCAGATTATAAAGCATGGTTCATTGAAATTTTTTATTTCATGGTACCTGCCGTCGCATCGTGCGGGTACCGTGCTAGTTACTATAATGGAGGAACATTATGAGAACATTAATCGGCTGATTTCCATTGAATGAATTTATTCTTTATATAAAGAAAAATAGTATACTTGACAAATAGACAAAATTTGATGGACTCTTAAGTAGAAGGGTTCTTGTGTTTGTGACAAAACCAATAACATAAGTTTGTAAATCATCACACTTTGTTTAACACGTGCAAATAGGATCGGATAGTTTCTTTCAAAAAGTAATAGTGTGATTCTTTGAGATATCTATATCTTACCGTCCTACACAAATTAAACCCGAACACAATATGACAACTTTGGTAATCAACAAAGAGATTTCCCTTGTTTAAATGATGAAGCTAAGTATAAAGGTAGTTGATTTGAATGTTCTTTATTTTGATTTGCACATTCAATTGTACAAGCAGATAAAACAGACTGTAAACAATGTACAACTATATAATGCGTAAAGTTACCTATCATAAAGATTGTGTGCAAATCAATTCCCCCTTATAAACTATGCTAGTATGTGACCAAAATAGTAAAATGTAGAGCCCAAGAACCATACATGGTATTTGGTGAGTAATGTTTTCGATTAACAACTCATTGATACGATTTCATGATGCTTATTTGAGCTCTCGAATTCAAATTTATAATGAACGAATTTTGCAATTATCATGATATGCATGTAGAAATATAAGTTGCTTCACTGATAACGTCAAATTATCCTGAATATTAAGTGTCAATTTCCCCCGATAATGCTTGTAATTTATATCATTTACATGGATTTACGCTTGTTTTCCATTATATTTCACTTTCAGGTAAATTACGAGCATTGTAGCTAAAGAGACGCGGATTTGGAGAGTTTATTGAATATTTATCATAGCATGCTCACTTTGAAGAAGTTACGGCATAACTCCTCTCTCACATTACACCGTAACTAAAGCGTGGCTCAGAAAACCAACTTAACAGAAGATTACGGCGTAACTCTATCCAAGATTACGACGTAACCATATTAGGTCAAATGAGGTTCCGCGCCGCTACTAATTACGCCGTAACTCATGCAACAACTACGGCGTAACCAAGATTTATTGAAGATACGGTGTAAATCCTTCCAGAGGTTACGCCGTAACCAACATTATTAGTGCAAAATACTAAGAACTGTATGTTATGGCGTAACTCTTATAATTAGTTACGTCGTAACCAGATCTGGCTATAAATACCCCACGATTTCCAGCATTTCAAATCATCCCATTTCACACACAACATTCAGAGAACGTGAGAAGAAGTCGAAGGAAGATATAGAGGAGCATACGGAGCTATCTCCAATGGAGAAATCACTCCCCTATGATAATCATTAGCTTTTTATCTTTTCTTTACTTTCAATTCATGTATTTCGTAACATTAAACATTGAATCGATTGTTATAGTTAATATGAGCGGCTAAGCACCTCTAGATGCTAGCCTAGTTATGATTCCTTAATTGTTTTGTTTGCGTTTACATTACTTCCGTATAATTATTTCTAAGTGTATGCATGCATAGTTTGTTGGTAGCTATCCTTGTTTCGATAGTTTTGAATGGTGGTAGAGGCTAGTTACTTAGGAGATATGACCAACTGACCCTAAGTGAGTAGACTGAGACGGGAAGGGTAAGATATGACCAACTGACGACTCTTTCTACTTGTGCGATTTGACCAACTGATCACCTACCGTTTGGATGAACTTAAGAAGTAAGGGGTGAGTGTTTAAGATGCTAGCGCCCGGGCACTCACTATTATGAATCTAGCATGTAGCGGTACTTAATGACTTGGCTTAGGGGACCAGGAACAGCTGGACTTATGAGGGGACACCTGACTTCTCCAGTGGGACCCTTTGCTGATAGGTTAGGACGAACTGAACAAATGTTGTCCTAGCGACTTTGACCCCACCTGAAGTAATTGGAAGTAATTAGACGTAAACACTACTAATTAGGATGAGTATCTAGGTTAACACCTCTCTCCTCTATTGATCACAATCTTTGCCTTTATCTGCTTTAGTAGTTAATTAGTTAATTCCATATCGAAATCATATTAAAATCTGTGACACTTAGACTTAGTTTAAATCCACTCACATAGCTCTTGGGACGACCTCGGTTTTACCAAAATACTACACTACACACTACCAGGTACACTGCCCGTTGGTGCATTAGGGTAGACCATAGGTATAACGAGTAATTATAAATATTAAAACCTGTTCAGTAAAACCTGCATCAAGTTTTTGGCGCCACTGCCGGGGAGTTATATTAGGATTTCTATTAAGTCTTTCATATTTGTTTTGTTTTAAATTTTTCTCAAATTCTCACGATCTCTTTTCAAGTTTCAGATACCATGGAAGTTGTTAACATTGATGACCTCAATCTTGAGGAATATTTGGCGTTGACAAGAAAAGAACAAGGGCTGGGGCTCGTAAGACCGACAATTAGAGCTAATGTCCATTTCGAGATTAAAGACCAATTTATGAGGGAGCTTCGTGCTAACCCTTTTTTAGGAAACAGGGACGAAGATGCGTATGAACACGTTGAGAATGTCTTGTACATCGCAAGCCTTTTCAACATTCCGGGTGTGTCTCATGACGCTGTTATGCTAGGGTGTTCCCCATGACTCTTACTGGGGCTGCAAGAAGATAGATCGAAAGATTGCCCGCCGGGGCAGTTGATACTTGGGCTCTACTAAAGAAGCACTTCATCCAGAGGTATTGTCCTCCGTCGATGATATCTAACCAGCTCTTGGAGATCCATAATTTCAAGCAAGAAGATGATGAAACGTTGTATCAAGCCTGGGATAGATACAACGATCTCCTTTACAAGTTTCCTACACATGATCTAAACAACCAGCAAAAGGTCAACATCTTCTACAAAGGAATCAACGTAACTACAAGACAGATGTTGGACTATCAAGGACCAATTTCGAGCATGACTCCTACTCTAGCAATTGAAGCCATCTAAAAAATGGCTGATCATTCCCAAAAATGGCACGATGGAGGAAGCAAAAGGAACCAAGAAGGAAGTTTTGACGGATTTGAAGCCATCACTAACAAGCTAGAGAATCTGGGTCGGGATATGCTAAAAATCAGGGAAACTTTTTATGCCATCTAAGTAGGTTGTGAAAGCTGTAGGGGAGGACATCTCACCAAGAATTGTCCTCACATTAACGAAGAAAACATAATCGAAGAAGCTAAATATGGAGAAAATCGACCGTTTTACGGAGATAATCAAAATAGTAATGGGTATCGTGGAAATTACAACCGCGGGGCTTATGGAGAAAAAAAGCCCAACCTTGAAGAGACCATAAACAAATTTCTAGAAAGTTCAGCCCAGAAGCAAAAAGAACAAGATAAATGGCTCAGGGATTTCCAGGAAAACACAAATAAAAATCTTTCCAGGCACAACATAACCCTAAAAAACCTTGAAGCCATGGTAGAAAAGCTCAGTGTAGAGATAGAGATGAGTAACATTGAACATGAGGGGACCAAACCTATGGTGGTATGCAATGCCGTTTTTGCTGATGATAATTCGCAGGAGTGCAAATCTACAACCGAAAATTTAGAGAAGACGATTGTCGACACCCAGGTGCAGTTACGCCGTAACTATTTTCCCGAGTTACGGCGTAACCATATTTTAGAAGGCGTAACTAGGTCAGAAATCGGTTTATTTTCGGTTAAGGATATTAGCGCAGACGGGTTAGTCATTCCATGTTCAGTTGGGAGTTATGATATCTTGGGGGTAGTAGATTTTGGGTCTAGTATAAACATCATGCCACTTTCCATATTCTTAAAACTCAAATTAATCCATCTTTGGAAAACGGATATTGTGATTGAAATGGCGAATAAGACCAAGGCTACTCCGTTAGGAATTACAGGTGGTACTTGTGTTAAGGTCGATAGATTTGTTTCTGCCCCCGAATTTGTAGTTATAGACATGGAGAAAAATACGAAGGAACGTTTGATTCTTGGTAAACCGTTCCTTGACTCATTGGGATACTATGGTGATAGAGTAGAATTTAAATTGGAAAAAACCTTATGCCATGAGCCGGATGAAATTGTACAACTGAGGATTCACCGGAGGTTAATATTCCGATAGGTTTCCTCCTTCATATTTTGGCCATTTGCAGGGGACCGAATCAAATGATGATGACAACAGCAATGAAGAAGATAATGAGGTCCGACCTTCTGTGCCTAGTTATGTTGTTATGGGAAAACTTCACTGTTGTGCTCCTGAAATTTGTTTGATTGAAGGGTCCAAAGTGACATTGCCTACATGTTCTCCTTATCAAAAACGATGTAATGAGAATTTCTCATTCGTAGGATTGAAAAAGCAAGAGAAGTTTGGTGGTGTTGGGAAGACGAAAAATTAGTTAAGAGGCGATGGATTCATGGGCACAATATTATGAACGATTAGTTCACTGAGGTCGATTGGGCTATTCATTTTTGTTAACCAGCTATGATGTCTGATGAATTAACCAGGGCATGGCCTACATGCGACCCCAACCGCAAGATCTGCGATGGAGGAGAATTCCCCGATCCTTACTGGCTCAAACGCAAGGAATGGGCATGTTTTTGACGAGGAAATGAGAAGGGAAGTCGGATACAACGGAATCTCATTTGAAAACTGGTTACGAGTAAAGTTTGGAGCTGTTAAAATAAAATGGGAAGAAGAGGCTAAATTTCGTTACGAGTGGGCAAAGGCTAATTTTTTTGCAAGAAAATGGATATTCCATAACTCGATTTGTTTCTCCACGTGTTTGGGACCAGCTTTTTTCAAGTAATAGAGCAGTCAAGGAGGATGTTAACCGAAGGCCACCATAAAGCCTCAAGGCTCTGAGTCTAACTTAAAGACTCGTAAATAAATAAAAGTGCTCTTTCGGGAGACAACCCGAATTATCCCTTTCTTTTGTTTTATTCCCATTTCTGTTGGGTTTTGTGTTTTTAACCATTTTTGCAGGAAACGAAGAAAAGTTGCTACTGCAGCATGCTGATCCGACCAGAGTTACGGCATAACTCATTCTCATGGTTACGCCGTAACAGGCCCTTTTGCAGCATAACTTCAGAAGCATTACCAATTACGGCGTAATCCTATTCAGTGGTTACGTCGTAGCCACACTTTTGCAGTGTATGGCAGGTTTTGCATAGTTACAGTGTAACTCCTTCTGGAGTAACGACGTAACTATCCTCTGCATTACTTCTTTAATTTTAAACACAATAACCTTGTATTAGTCTTTCCCTGTAAGCCCTCACGAGACTACACTCGTCCACTTGGGACACCAAGTGGTTTAAAAGGCTTGTAATTTCCCCCGATAATGCTTGTTATTTATATCATTTATATGGATTTACGCTTGTTTTCCATTATATTTCACTTTCAGGTAAATTACGAGCATTGGAGCTAAATAGACGTGGATTTGTAGAGTTTATTGAAGATATATCATAGTATGCTCACTTTGAAGAAGTTACGGCGTAACTCCTCTCTCACATTACGCCGTAACAAAAGCGTGGCTCAGAAAACCAACTTAACAGAAGATTATGGCGTAACTCTATCCAAGATTACGACGTAACCATATTAGGTCAAATGAGGTTCCGCGCCGCTACTAATTACGCCGTAACTCATGCAACAACTACGGCGTAACCAAGATTTATTGAAGATACGGCGTGACTCCTTCCAGAGGTTACGCCGTAACCAGCATTATTAGTGCAAAATACGAAGAATTGTATGTTACGGCGTAACTCTTATAATTAGTTACGCCGTAACCAGATCTGGCCTATAAATACCCCACGATTTCCAGCATTTCAAATCATCCCATTTCACACACAACATTCAGAGAACGTGAGAAGAAGTCGAAGGAAGATCTAGAGGAGCATACGGAGCTATCTCCAAGGTAGAAATCACTCCCCTACGATAAGCATTAGCTTTTCATCTTTTCTTTACTTTCAGTTCATGTATTTCGTAACATTAAACATTGAATCGATTGTTATAGTTAATATGAGCGGCTAAGCAACTCTAGGTGCTGGCCTAGTTATGATTCATTAATTGTTTTGTTTGCGTTTACATTACTTCCGTATAATTATTTCTAAGTGTATGCATGCATAGTTTGTTGGTAGCTACCCTTGTTTCGGTAGTTTTGAATGGCGGTAGAGGCTAGTTACTTAGGAGATATGACCAACTGACCCTAAGTGAGTAGACTGAGAGGGGAAGGTAAGATATGACTAACTGACGACCCTTTCTACTTGTACGATTTGACCAACTGATCACCTACCGTTTGGATGAACTTAAGAAGTAAGGGGTGGGTGTTTAAGATGCTAGCGCCCGGTTACTCACTATTATGAATCTAGCATGTAGCGGTACTTAATGACTTGGCTTAGGGGACCAAGAACAGCTGGACCTATGAGGGGACACCTGACTTCTCCAGTGGGACCCTTTGCTGATAGGTTAGGACGAACTGACCAAATGCTGTCCTAGCGACTTTGACCCCACCTGAAGTAATTGGAAGTAATTAGACGTAAACACTACTAATTAGGATGAGTAACTAGGTTAGCACCTCTCTCCTCTATTGATCACAACCTTTGCCTTTATCTGCTTTAGTAGTTAATTAGTTAATTCCATATCGAAATCATATTAAAATCTGTGACACTTAAACTTAGTTTAAATCCACTCACATAGCTTTTGGGACGACCTCGGTTTTACCGAAATACTACATTACACACGACCGGATACACTGCCCGTTAATGCATTAGGGTAGACCATAAGTATAACGAGTAATTATAAATATTAAAACATGGTCAGTAAAACCTGCATCATTCACATTCATCACTTTTTAAACAATCAGCTAACTCGTTCTCGTAAGATAAAACATATAATGTCAGGATACTTGATATCATCTTTCTTTGTTTTAGAAAACTCTATAATAATTCATTTAGAGGAACATATAAACAAAATTTTATTCGAAATAAAAAAGACAACACATCTGAATGAGATATAGCACTATATATTGCCTTCATGAGCAAACGACAAACGAAAAGAGAACTCCCAAAATCGGTAATAGTGTAATGTCCGAAGAACAAGCACGGGTTTAAAATCCATAATTTAGTCTTGTGCATACTTTTTAAGCATCAGATGATAATAGGCATGAGTAAAATGGTGTAGGGGCCTAAGTGAGTTTCGAAAAATATTGAATGTGACGGTTCTTTTACCATGTTATAACATCAATCAAGATCTTTTTAATGTGGTCTCGTCAATTCTAACAAAAGTTTAATGGTTTTCCCATAGATCTATTTTGTTGGATTTATTGTCGTCGACGGACCAGCATGAAAGTTAAAAAGCAAAACCTGTCACAAGTCAATCCATGTACTTTGATGCTCAACCCATCTTGGGCCATGTAGCATTGATGTTTTAAGAAAATTTCCCATGTAATTATTCTTAATTAGGTATGGTGAATGATAAACATGTTATCAATTTAGTTATTAGAGAATTACGTACACAAAGATGTATTCATGAATTATGACCTTACAAAAACATAAGCTTACACAAAGCGAAGCGAGTTAATGTGTGCCATCCGACTATAATCCACCATTGTTTGCACATGTTTTCCCTTGTGTACAGAGAGAACGGAGCTAGTGAGAATACTTATTGAAATGGGAAGAATGAGAAAAAAATACTAGTCACATATTTTAAATAAGGATGGAGAAATAATGCGGAAATACATCTATTTTTGTATATGCATCTTAAATTTGTGGTTGTAATTTTTTCTCATCCTTTTTATCATAATTATATTTCTTATTTGATCTTCACTCTGCGTACAGATTGATATATTTTGAGCATATATTGTCAAAGGTTAATTTGTTTTAATTTAAGTATAAAATAGAAAACACAATAATTTAGCTGAAAATTAAATAAAAAGACAGTAGTAGTTGGCCATTTCGGATCTTATTTTGTAAAGAGTAAAGAATGGACCCAAAAAGCCAAAAGTCAAAACTGTCTTTAAATAAGGTCTTGAAGAATATAACGGAGCCTCTTTTTTAGTTGAAGTGGAAGCTTTCAGTAAATATAAATGTTGTTAAAAAAAATTATAACATGTATATAAATGTAATTATATAAACGTATTTAGAAAATACTGGCAGAATATTCGCGCGCTGCGACGGCGAGTACATTCTAACAACACAATTTTCAACCGAAGAATGTTTTTTAAATACATTCCTTACATTGACTTTATGGATAATGATAATTTTAGTTTTGAGTAACTTTAAGCAATTTCAAACTAATTATTATAAAAAAATATAAAGTGCGCACGCGTAGCAAGTTAGAAGCATTAGTTGGTAATCTTAGGGAGGTAGGTCGAATTATGTCGCGATTAGGTATAATACAATGTGATTATATTATATTTATACATTATTCGAAAACATATACCTCCTAATCAATAAATACTAGCAGGGTACCCGCGCGATACGGCGGCAGGTACCCTGTGACTAAATTTTTTAGCGAACAAATGTTATTTTATTTTGAGCTCCTTGATTTCATATTTATGTTTTGGAAGCTCAATTAAATTGTACATTGTGGTTATAGAGTTGTATATTTTGATGAAGAGGTGAATTAAAGTGTGTATTAATTGTATGTATTGAATAGTGTGTTTTTAGTTTTATTTGTATTTGTACATTATGCTTAGATAGTTGTATATATTTGTGATGGGGTGTATTAATTGTATGTATGTAAGAAATAGTATTTGTTTAAAATCAATTGTGCTTTACATTGTTGTACATTATATTTTATAAGTAGTATTTGCTTAAATTCTAATTTAGAAAATCTTAAACTCATCAATAATAAAGAGGGTCATCCCTCCATTATAAGTAGTATAGATAAGTTCTTTATATATATATATATATATATATATATATATATATATATATATATATATATATATATATATATAACAGGAGTCATTTGACATTAATGCCACCTCAATGCTACCTCAATGCCACATAAGCATTTGTTGTCCAACTAAGCAATTTTTTCATCCACCTAAGCAATAATAATTATTTTTCGAATTTAATGTATTAATTTTCGAAATTGTTAAGAAATTATTTCTGAAAATCGATTTTAATAAAAAATGACCATGGTGAGATTTGAACTTGGGTCGTTTGAAGGATTAGTATAAATAACTTGTGTGTTTACCACTTAAGCAACAAGTTATTTTGATAATTATGTTGCATACTATAATATATAAATGGCTATAATTTTATTAGAATCATAGAGTAAATAAAATTCTTAATGAGATAAGTATCAAATCTTTTACAACAATAATCTCATACAAAACATTTTATACATTATTAAAAAATCCGGACGATTATTTTTTCACAAAAAAAAAACCCTAATTATCAAAATTCTCTCCAAAACTCCATCACAATTTTAAGGTTTTAATGATTTTAATGTGATTTTTGCAGGTTATAATAAAAATAGCTGTTTGTTTTGCAGTTCTTGAAGCTTTGATAAGGTATGTTTTTGTTTTACTGAAGCTTTGATAACATATGGCTAAGGTACGTATACCTTACAAATGCTTCATATTTGCAAAATATTTTCCTTTGTTTAAAGTTGTACACATGATACTGATAGGTAACATGTATAACTTTGAAATTTACATTAATGTAATAGCAAACCTTGATAAATACATTATACTATAATTAAATACATTAAACTATAATAGTGAACCTCGGAATGATAACTTTTTGAGTCTAGGAAATTATAATATAGCAATCCTCATTCTAAGTGAAAACAGAACACTACTTTGTGTAAGAATGAACAATTATTGAAAAAATGTTGCTAACATGAGAGCAAGAAGACCATCATACTTGCATGTTGTGTTTAAAAAGTTATTTGCATATGCCTAATAGGGAGGATGTGAAGTGCTTTAAGCATAGAATTAGCAGAATAGTGCTCCGTTTGTATTTACTTTATGCAGTTACGCAGGCTTAATTAAAGTTCATTGAACTTGCTCTTTGACTCTATATTTGACAATGGTAGTGAGTTTTCTTGTGATGCTGTAATTTAGTAAAAGAAATAACTTTTATATAATCAAATGCTGTTTGCTTTTTTTGCAAATTATTTCACTAGAGATGATAGGTAGCACCTCTTATGAATGTTCTTGATTTACATCTCCACATTTTAATCGTTACTACATATCTAATATTATTATTTTGATTTGCTCAATCGTCAGGGAATGAGCCTGCTGGAGTTAGAGGATGAGGTTCAAGATGACCTAAAGGAAAAATATGGTAATGAGGATTATAAAATATGGCAGATGATTGTGGAACCTGAACAACGAGTGTCCGATTTTATAAAAGTTGGAGCTGACATTGTTAGTGTCCATTGTGAACAATTGTCCACTATCCATTTACACCGTACTTTAAATGAAGTTGCATGGAAATACTTCTGTGAATTGATAACTTATTCTCATTGTTTTTTTTTCTTTTTCGGCTCACAGTTATAATACCTTTATGATTTGGCAAAATATTTGCAGGTAATTTTTTTTGTCTTTTTTATGTGGTTTCCTTTCTCATTGGGGCAAATATTTGTAGGTAAGTATATTCCGTTTTTCACCCTATTGTACTTGTTCATGCGGTCGGTGCCAAAAAAGAAATGTTGAGACTGCAAAACTTTTGTAGTATAACCACTATTTTTACATGTTCTTTCACAAACAGGAGGTCAGATGTATAAACGTAAGTGTATGTGCATAGCAACAACATCTCAACACGGGACTGTAATTAGAGTTCAATCTATTTCAGGTGTATAAACGTAAGTGAAATGACATGCACACAAACTTATGTTTCAGTTTCTCAATGTAGCTACTAACACGATGTTTGGATTTGAGTTTTGGAACTGATTATATAGGGGCCAAATAGTTTTGACTGGTAATTAGAGTTTAAAATGAATTTCTGATATACCCCTTGAACCAGATTATAGAGACTTCCACCACATCTCACGTATTATCTATACTTTTTTCAAACGATTTTCCTTTTTGGTCATTTATGTGTTTATTCCAATTATAATTACCTCGGTTCTGGTACGTCTGGACCAACTACACCATGTTTTTATCATCGTTATTGGCTTATGCAATTTTGGAAATAGTTATGCTCTGATTCGCAAGGTTGATTGAGGCCGATGACTCATCAACATCTCAATCTACTTCTTTCAGGTGAGTAACTTGAATTCACTCCACTTTGTAATGCGGAATTTTTAAGTGCTAATGGGTCAAATCTAATACTTATGTAAAAGGGAAACCGGTTGACCCGGTTACTGGGCCATGTTTTTATCATTGTTATCGACTTATGCAGTTTTGGTGACAGTTATGCAGTGATTCGCAAGGTTGATCAAGCCGATGACTCATCAACATCTGAATCTACTTCTTTCAGGTGAGTAACTTGAATTCACTCCACCTGGTGATGTGGACTTTTTAAGTGCTAATGGGTCAAATCTAATACTTAGATATTGAAAAGTATAATGTGACTCTTTTTATAATAGTTCCGACGATTATGTCTGATATCATCTCTTTTGTCAGGTATGTTCAACGAAAACATATAGCTCTATTGAAGCTGCAATTGTATCATATTGATCTTATATCAGATCTTCCAGACCAAAGATGGAGCTGCAATTGTATCATATATTACTATATAAGCATCCGTGAATCAGTTATTTCAATGTCAAGATTATTTAGCTTCTTACTGGATGGCATGAGAAATAAAACCCTCCAATATTGACTCTAACGGGAAAAAACTACCATTAAAAAACTTGCATATAAGCGAAGCAATGCAACTGCATGTTGAAGTTCAAAGAAGGCTACATGAGCAACTTGAGGTACAATATGTTAATATTAACGCAGCTAATATTGTTTATAATATTCTTTTGTTAGCCGTTGGACTATCGTAGATGCACGCGTAAGCAAGTAAACTATTGATACAATAAGGACTTTTAAAATTCGACTCGACATGCATACGACACATAAACTCCTTTTATATGTTGTACAAGTCTAGGAAGTACTGAGTATATGGCTAACGGGTCACTTTGGCATGTTCTTATATGCAGTGATGTACTTATATGCATGTATATGATTATTGATTGAAAAAACTGAATATAAAAAAAGGTTTATAAGTAGTGCATCTGGTTATCAGTTTTGGTGCAGCTTTAAAAAAAATATGCAGCAAAAAAGTGTAAGTTTTGCCCTCCTTATTTAGCTATTTTATTTGATGTATAGAGTTTTTTCTTGAGTGAAGTTTGGTGCATTTGGAATAATCTACTTTCTACTATATTGGGTTTGGAAACTATGTTTCTTGATGGCATGGCAATTCATTAGTTGTTTCTGCATTTTTATTCAGATTGGCAAATGGGACAATCAATGGCGGGGAGCTAGCCGGGGGAACTTTATCTTGGTTGCTGTTTGTACAGATGTCGTCGAAGGTATATTCTTTTTATGCATCGTTTTGATTGCACGAGTGTTTGTATAAAGGCACAAAAGAAAGATTGCTAATTACACTTGACCTGAATTGTTTTGGTTTCATGATGTATGGTTGTTAATTGATTTGCGCCGACCGTAAATAACTTTATGATGTGCAGTATAACAGACGCGTTGAATGTTGATGTTAATTTAAACACTACAATGCTCAATTGTCGTCGAATAGGTTTGCATGTGTGAGTTACTTATTGGTGTATATTTGTGGCAGCCATGAGTGTGCCAAAACGAAACGGTAAAGCGGTGGAAACTGGACCCAAGAGTATCATAAAGGTAACCCAACTTCAAAATTTAGCTTTATTTGCATAAAATATTATCTTTAACCTGTTGTTACTTCAGTTATTTTAAATGCAGTCCTGAAATTAGAGTGGTCCAGGACACCTATGGAATTTTTTTTCTTTCTAAAATGCACCTTCAAAAAAATATGTGTTTGTAGTCATGTTTATTTGTTGCGTACTCGAGTCGAGCGAAGTGAGTTGAACTGTGTCAACCTTGAGCTACGACTGAAGGTTAAAAGTGACTAGGAGGGTGTTTTTTTAAAGCTTATTTTGTAAAATTATGTGCTTATTTTATTCGGCTGACGTTTCATAGGTTCATTTTTTGGGCTTCTTTTATGATTTATGAGATTCTTTATAAGCTTATAGTAATGCAATAACAAAATCATAAGTTCAAAATGGCATCTTTTTTAAGAAAAATATAATTTTTTTGATGCAGTATGGTAAAATGATTCTCCGGAAGTCGTTAGTCTTGCACATCTGAAACCTGCAGACATCAAGAAAGTGATCGAAGCCAAAGTTTATCGCAAATGGCCTGCAAAAACTATTCCCGACCTCACTCCAACAGGTACTGCTGCATATTACTTGAAAAAATGGTACGATTTAATATCCTGGCCCATACGACAAAAGCACAAATTTGGCAAAACTAAAACCGCTACTTATACGAAAATAACAATCACTTGGATATGACAGGGTGACGCAATTCAAAGATCATTCACCGCCTATGCCGGAGACAACTTCCTGGACCACTACTTCAGATTCGACTCATACAATGAGTTAAAACAGAGAGCGGACGCGAAAGACTCAATGCTCGCAGGTAGTTTATATTTATGGACAAATTCAGAAAAATAAACGCAATTAAACAATTATTTGAACCATTTGCATATTACATAGGCTGTATTCCAAAGGTCTACGACACAAACTATGAACGATCGAGCAATGAATGATCGATGGTTGAAGCTTTAGAAACAAGACGACGATGAAACAAACTATGAATTCTACTGACCGGGTAAGGACAATTCCAGCTTATGAGTAAATTTAAATATTATCAAGATATAAAAGGTAAAACGGTACTATAAAAGTAAGTGTTTTTAGTACAATTCTGCGTCGATTTTGGATATTCTGGTTAGTAAAAGCCTGATTTGATCGGCTTTCAACTAGAATAACTTAATAAAAGTTCGGTTCATTTGTAGCTCTTGTGTCATGTGACATCAGTACATTTACTATGAGTAAATTTACTTTGTATTTTTTAATTGTTCTATAAATCATAACGTTCATTTGAGTTTAAATCATATACTATATTGATTAAAAAAACTTTGTATATTTTAATTGTTCTATAAATCTTGATGTTCAATTATTTTCACCCTTCTTACGCTACTAATAGCTTCGTATACATATATATCTTACTATTCGAAAAGTAATACACTCAAAGAATAATCACAAGTCATGCCCGCCCATTGGGCGGGCTTCGAAAACTAGTATATATATATATATATATATATATATATATATATATATATATATATATATATATATATATATATATATATATATATATATATATATATATATATATAACAGGAGGCATTTGGCATTAATGCCAGCTCAATGCCACCTCAATGCCACATAATCCAATATCATGCCACATAAGCATTTGTTGTCCAACTAAGCATTTTTTTATCCACCTAAGCAATAATTGTAATATTTCCGATTTTTATTAATTTTTTTGATAATTTTCGGATTTTTTTTTAATTTTTTTTGAAAATTGTTTATAAAAAAGGTGCCTTGCAAGGATTGAACCTTGGTTGTTTTGATAAATAACTTGTGTGTTTACCACTTAGGCAACAAGTTATTTTGATAATTATGTTGCATATTATAATCTATAAATGGCTATAATTATATTAGAATCCTATACTAAATACAATTTATCTACAAAAATTATATTAAGTAATTATCTTTTTTAAAACTTTTTATACATATCTTTTCCTTAAATATATATTTTTTCTTAATTAATTCATTATTAACAAAAAAATCATACATATATTTTCCAAAAAAAAAAAAAAAAAAAAAAAAAAAAAAAAAAAAAAAAAAAAAAAACCCTAATGATTTTAGTTTATGCAGAAAATCGAATCAAATGCTTCCTCAGCAATCACTGACCATGTCACCTACCGGAAAATCAAAACCGAGAACAATGATTATTCCAGTTGTTTTGAGTATCATTATCTGTTTTTTATATGCATGTTAAACCAGGAATCCAACGTGGTCAAAAAGTGTCAACAGGTAATACATTTTTTTATGATTTCAATCATGTTTGTGTTTAATATTGTTTAGGTAATACATGAAAGGTAAACATTCGTTCTAACATATTTGTTTTGAAGATACATTCGACGACATCATCAACAGGTAATACATGTTATTTGATTCAATGATATTTGTATTTAGATCTTGGCTGTTTATTTTGAATATACATTTGACGGCAGTGCAAAAGGTAATGTATGTTGTTTGATATCAATGATGTTTGTGTTTAATATTGTTTAAGTAATACATGTCCATGCAACGCGTGTTCGTTCTTGAAATTGATTATCGATGCATTTGTTTTGACCGAACTTCAGGTACCCTATTATATAACAACCAGTATTGTAGCAGGACCCTACAACAACAAAAAAGTGTATTCAACAACTTGTGAACAAAGATATATGCTCTTAGATTATCAATCCTTCTATTATTTTGTGTTTTTATGTTAAATTGCATTTATTTTTTGCTATACTTTTGGTACCCTAGATTATATAACACAATCCACAATTGCACATATTTTTTGACTGGTGTTTATATTTCATACATTGATAGTTCAATTGGGAGTGGTCATCTTATAGAATGATTATGAATTATTGAATCATCCAGTGGCCATTGTATTATAAATATGATACATTTGCTGATAAGATGGTAGAAGTGAAGAATCAACAAGAGTGATGTGCTAGGCATGGGCTTTTAGATGAAAGGTGTATGGCCAAATATTATGCATGACACACATGTATATATACTTTATTAATTGCCATAAGCATTGTCTCGGTCTTTCTTATCTTCATGACAACAATGATTAATAATAGGAATATTAAGGCGGCGCACTGCAACTGCCTCAACGTTTGCGAATGTGGTTGGTGTGCAAGCTATTGATAAACTACATCAGGTAAATGCTACTATTGTTACATTAGGTATACTTTGGAGTTTATCTTTAATTTATTTAGTTGGACATGAAGTTATTGAGATGAGTGATGATTCAGACTTTAACGTATGTAGTAGCACCATCTGAGTAAGCATAAGGGTTGTAGGGAACCTGTAGCAGCTAAGCCTCCATCAGCAGCAATAAAGAAAAGGTTGACAGCTGCTGGTGCTGCATCTCAGGAAGCATGTGGTGGGAAAAATCCTCAATTTTTATTCGATACATGTTTTTACTGGAATTTGACTAATTAAATCTGTTTTTATGCTTTAGGTATTGCTTCGGTTATGCTTATTATTCTACACATGCTCAAGAAATTCAAAGTCGCGTAGTTTCAATTATTGTTAAATTTAAAATACTGTAAAATTAAATACGTACATTAAATAAAATCTAAGTAGTTTTTAAATCAACGATATGGTGTTTAGTGAATTACTCAACAAGGGCTTGACGAAATGTCTAAAGGTAAAAACTTTATAATATCGATTTTGTTGTTTGATAGGTTTGTTGTTTAAATCTTTATGAACACCAACCGTTTGATAATAAATCCCTTTTGTATTGAAACTTTATGAACTTAAGTTTGTTGATTGATAGGTTTATTGTTTGAATTTATATGATGCAGAGTTACATCCCTTAACAAAAGCGTTGGCACAGAAAATCAGTAACTTCGTTGATCAATATGTGGAGGCATGGAAAACATAAGTTATTATACTAAAAGTAAATAAATGTTATGGCTACTTTGTTCATCTTTAACAAATGTTTAGTTGTCAATTTTCGTAGGTGAAACTACAAATGGATTAAAAATTGCGATGAGCATCTTTGGTGATGGAAACGTACACCTGTAAGTAAGTCCAAAAGCCCGCAGTTCAATTTCTGGAGTTTATGTTTAGGAACACGGATGATAATAAAGAAAAACCATTGAGTAACTTAAATTATGCTATCACTAATGAATATAAGCAAGTCATTTATGTAAGCTTTACAAGGAACACCTTCCTTCATGTTCCAAAGTCATGCGAACTTTGATGGGATAAATTTATCTTCATGTTCCATACAGCTTCTAAAATATTCTTGCTGTTAAGTTTGCCCACCAAAGAAAAACTGAGATTAATCTTCATATAATAGCAGCCACATCCCGAATGTATTAACTTTAAAGTTTGTATCTTGGATAGGGGTATCCTGATGATGTGTTTAGGAAACTTCAAAAGCTGTAAGGCGAGTTCAACACGAAATTTGTTCCTGAAATTGTGTCTCTTTAGTATAAAAAGCTTCTCAACCATTTAGAAACATATATGTGAGCTCTAATTTTAATCTTGCGGTTCTCTTTAGTATAAAAAGATTTGGATGAATTTTATTATCTATTTGTGTGTTCTCTTATTTGTGTTTATGTTATTTATCCCAAAGCAATCTTGAAAAGTTATAAATGTTTGAATTTTATTGATATAAGGTAGGAATGTTTGAAAAAAGATTGGATAATACATGAAAGTTTTACTTATGTTTTAGTTGAGTTTTAATTATGTTGTCTAATTATTAGAGAGGGTATGTCAAATAGAACTGATTTTGATTAATATTGGATTAAGTTGATTGGTAAATCCTTAATAGATGATGCCTACCCTATATCAATTTGGATTTTTCTGTTGTTGATGAGCTTGCCCCTTTATCACCACTGAACCCTTTTATTTTGATTGATAAGGTAGTTATTGAAGTTGCCAGGTGGATCAAATACTAACATTTTGAGTGATACGGTAGCTAATTAAGTTGCCGTAATCACCACTGAACCCTTTTGTGAAGATGTTCACTGATTAATTTAACTGATCATTTATTCAAGTTTTGTTTAATTCAAAGGTAATTGTGCTGATGTGATTGTCTGTGTTGCAGTTGAACAAAAGAGACCGAGATGATAAAACACCATTACGTGCTTGCTACATGGCCAGTCATAAGATTTCAACCTTGAAACTGTAAGTATCAATAGAATCTACCATAGTTAATTGATGAGTGTGTAAATACTCATCATTTTTGGTTTAATCTGAACTGCAAAACGTCTAAAAATGCTCAGAAATGCATCAAAATACTGAAAATATTCCAAAATTGCATTTTATATGTTTCAGATGCAAAATGTTCAAAATCAGATGAAAAATGAGCTAAGTTTGCGTAATTGGCAGTTTTAGTCCCCCAAGTTTCAAAAGTTGTCAAAAACAGTCCCTGGTAAATCTAAATAAAGAAAAATGTTATTCAAGGTCCCTGAAATATTCTAAATTGTCAAAAATGGTCCTTGAATAAATCTTTTGTTAAATGGCAGAAAAGGTCCCTCAACTTTCAAAAATGTCAAGTTTGGTCCCTGGAAAATTGAAATTGTCAAATCTAGTCCTTGTACTATTAAAGTTTGTCAGTTTCAGCCCTTGTGAGAAACTTTGAGAAATTGGCAGTTTGGTCCCTCATCTTTCAGAAAGTGGCAATATTAGTCCTTGTATTTATAAACTAAACCAAGCCTTGTCAAAATGAGTTGTGACCCCTGCCATTTCACCATTTGGACCCCCTGTCATTACCTGTTTTGGACCCCCAGGTCAAACCCAAAGTCAAACCTCTCCTTTTCCCACCTTCCTGTACACCTGTCTTCCCCACCTTCACTGCCTCTGCAACAGGCCCTCTCCCATCACCTTTTCTCCTTTCCCACCACCCCCTCATCATCACAAACCAGCACATTAAATGCCACCCCCCCTACTAGCTATTTCAGAGGCTACAGTCAAATTTAGGTCTTCCCGCCAAAATTGATAAAATGGCCAAAATGTGCAAAAATCAACCATTGGCCAATTTCAGAGGTGGGATTCAATCAGAAGGACACGTGGGAGTCAATGGAAGTATAAAAAGAGGAAGAGAAGAAGAGAGATAGTAGTAGTTAGCTTTTTTAAATTAATGTATGTCGTTTTTCCTTAAAGTATCTTAATTAGTTTTCAACTGTGTAATTTCAAGCTTTCACTTAAGTAATTTAATCATTATAATCTGTTTTGAGCCTCAATTCAAAGTTTCAGTTAAGTTTTAAATTTCATGGTTCACTGTTTCAATTTTAAATATCAAACTGCATTATCCAAGCTTTAACAAGCTTATTTTTAAGTTCAAATAAGCTCATTGAAGCTTATTATAGCTTTTAGTGAGTTTATCAAGCAGGTGCAAGCAAGGTTTGATTTTCGTCAACAAAAGTCAACTGAAAGTTCAAACAGGCATGGAGATGGTAACAGGGTGTTGCAGAGATGGATTTGGGTTGGATTTGATATAGAATAGTGGATTTGGGTTCTGTTTAAGCTGCACTAACAGGCTTGACATTTGTGAGCTTATTTTCTCTTTTTCCTTTTGTATGCAGTTTTCATATTGTACTTCTATTTTTGTCATTAAATAGCTTAGATAAGTTTACTTAGTAGTAATTAGGACACTAGAGTTAGTGTAAATGGTTAAATGAGTTAAATAAGTAACTGGTTAGTTTAAAATTTGCTAAACAGTCTCTAAAGTGGTGTTTGGTACAGCTAGTTTGTTTAAGCTTGAGTTGTTGTTTATGCTTAAAACCTGCTTACTTAGTCTCAATATAGGTCCTTTGAATCATTTGAGTCAGTTAATTGGTCATTAGAATGCTCCAAGTCAAAATTTCTCTAAACTGTCTTAATATGCCTATCTGTTGGATCTTAAGAAAACCAAAAACTTGTTTCATGCTTAGAAATTATTAGAGTAGCTTGCAGTAGTTTTATTATACCATTAAACATCATATTCAGTCAACAAATTAGGATTAAAGTTCAAGAAAGTCAATTATATCATAATTTGTCAAAAGTCAAAACATGCAAAAGGTAGTTTTTGGCCAACTAGAAGGATTTTTCTTGGGTTCATTCTTGGACCAAATCAAATGAAACTCTGGGTTTTTAAAGTTCAACAGGTCTACTTTCTTATTGTCATTTTAGTAGATTTTTAGTAATTTTTATAAGCTCTACATAAGCTTGTCAAACAGGGCTCAGTTGCCCTGTTCACCAAAACTCAGTCAAAGCTGAGTGTTTCTCAGCTTTGTGCAGCCCTTGCACATTGCTCAGTTGAGCTCAACTAGGTCTCATCTTTAGCTTATAGTTAGCCACC
>BPTQ01000008.1:97437471-97453976 GCA_019973895.1 Chrysanthemum seticuspe
CTTTGGTAATTTCAAAGAGTTAGGGAGAAACGCATACCCTACAACTTTAGAAACACAACGCAACTAGGAATAAGACGTGACACTCAACCATCAATAGGAGATAATTAAGGAGTAATACAAACTAAGTAAACACATCTTTAAACTATCATACGAGCACACATTAATTAGACATAGACTCCCACAACCTTAGTTTAGATAATTAGATAATAGTAGAGTAATCGGTAGAAATACCAACCCCCCCAAATCCAATACCCGAGATTCGTACCTTTCCATTTTCATAAAATATAAAAAGATAAAAAATAATCTTCCTCAACCTTAACCTTAGCGTAGTAACTCCCTACTAGCATTCCTATTCCCCTAGAGAATGATATCAATACCCGTGGCTTACCCTAATTACTACACTACAACGATTAGGTTCACTGCCTAGGGTGTTATAAAACTTGCTCGAAGAAAAGGAAGTTTCCTTGACCCCGAACGACGCGTGTAGCGTTATCAAGTTTTTGGCGCCGCTGCCGGGGAATAGAATAGCTTGTTAGTAGTCCACCTCGTTTAGGTTTCTTTGCTTGATTCCTATCAAGTAAACTTTTTTCTCATTTTTTAGATTTCTCTTAGTCTATCCCCCTTCTTCGTAACCTTTGTTCGTAACCCCATCACTCTTCATCATGGAGAATGATAACCAACCACCAATTAATAACCCAACACAAAAAATTTCAATGTCACTCAAAACCCAACCCAATAACCAACACAACCGTCGAAGCCGATATGTGAGTAGATACACCGACCTTCAGGATCTGCAGAAAATATTTGATAGTACAATTAGGGAAGCTGTTGAGAAAGTAGTCAGCGCTGCTATAGTTGGCTCAATGATTAGCAGTAATTCGGAAAATGGCATGATAAACAACAACGTGGATGTGGAAAATAGTGCTTACTTCAATCTTTACCCCACTAAGGAAGAAGTTGCATACCATCAATACATAATCAATAATCCACGATCACCTGTCACACCCCCAAAATACCGCAGCGGAACGATAGTGTCATTGGGGTATAACGTCATAGCACAAAGTATGGATACAGAAAACGACCTCTATAATGAGACGTTTTGAAAAGTTTACCATTCGATAAATAAGTTAAAGTTTACAAGCAAGAAATCCCAAAGTTTGATAATACACAAAGAGTTTACAAAACATGTCGAATGGTAATTGTTAAAAACACAAGACTTCCATGTATGCCATGCGACCCAAAAGCTCCATGAAATGCTATCACCTTAAGACCTGAGATAAACATGCTAAAAAGTGTCAACACAATGGTTGGTGAGTTCATAAGTTTGTTGAAAATGAATTGAAAAAGTCTATAAGAAATGTTGATGCAGCAAAGGCCGTGCAAATCCACTCAGTTCCAAGTTCCGCCCATACAAAACTTGCAACCTGTGTGTTTACAATCCATTGCTAAAGTATGTAATTGTCAATCTTGTTTGTAAGTAGGACATAGGTGCATACGATATATACATAAACTTAATGCAAAGAATCACAGCCAACTGAACCTCACGACGAAGTCTAACTTGTTTGTTGTGTTACATTGAATCACTTGAATAACAGATTATATTCACCCAAGGTCTCGTCTATCAAGGACACAAGGGTGGGGGCGTCAGCCCGATAGTACTATCAATACCTCTCTGCCGGCTCCCGCAGGAGTTAACCAGTTGCTAAAGTTTGTATGTTGTTGCACAATTGAAAACTAGTTTAGCACATTAAGGCACATATCGCAATAAACCACACATAATGTCCAAAGTGTATAAGAAGTATATTGTAACACAATTGTATAAATAGTTTGAGTATTCGCAAGAGTGAAATAAGTATTTAAGTATGTATCTCCCCCAAAGAGTTTGTAAGAATTTAAACATGTAAAAGCGGGGTATGTTCTCACAGTAGTATGTCAAAGTTTAGAATATTTGTGAAATTAAATGAAAATAGTTTGAGCATGTATCTCCCCCAAATAGTTTGTAGAATTTAAACGAGTAAAAGCGGGGTATGAACTCACCTGATGTGATTGATATGCTAACAAGATGAAGTGCACGAAAGTGAGGCTCGGAAACTATCCGCGACCTAAAATGAATGTTATGACTCGAGTTATGATATGTTGTCGTGAATGCATGATTTTGAAAACGTATCACCCAATATGCTACTTGAAAACTAGTTATATAAAAATATTGTTTCTTGAATATGTGACGGTTCCTTGACAAAATAATCACTTTTGAGCTAATGGTGAAAATGTAGTTAAAACTACGTAACAGTTTTAGTAATTGAAAAATCAGTTTACATGAGACTTGACGTAATATATACATAAGAAAACTAACTCGTTTTTAACGTCCATTTCCCCCGAAACGTCCGTTTAGGCCCTCAAAAACCTTGATTAAAATCCTGACAGCTTACTAAAGCTGTGAATAGTGTTTTCAGCACGTTTTTGACTCAAAGTTCGGTTAACCATAAATCACTCGTTTTAAGTCCGTTTTTCAAGTTCTTTATATCCACGCGAAGGTAATGAAGAGTACTAATATATTTTTAAACTTCAATATTTTAAACTTCGGAGACTTCACAGAAATTTTAAGGCCACTGTTTGGGTCAGTTAAAATTCGGACTGCATGAATATTTTCCGGAAAAAATTATAGTTTTTTAAATCGTAACTTGGAAACCACGTATATTTTTCGTTATAACTCCGTTTTAGTCCGTTCAAAAGGCCACGTTCATAACTAAAAATCTATTTTCTAAAACTTTAATAAAACTTATAAAAATGACTAACTTTTCGGAAAAATTATAAATTTCGACAGCGCTTCCGCGCTTATTTTAAAATTACCATTTTTATCTACTTGTTTAACCACAAACTTCACCACAAAATCCCTTGAACTACACTTCACCAATCCTACTAAAAATAAAATGCTATTCGAACCATAATAGATAAAAAGACCATTTTTGAGGTTTATGTGACTACTTATAACATATAATTAAGCATAAACCACATCAAACCTTTACTAGCAAAAGATCAAAACTTACTTTGATAAACCATTTTTCAAACTACTCATTTTTATAAACTTCTAACTAGTACATACTTGTTATAAATATTTATAGAGCACATATGGGTGATAACAATTTGATAAACATGAATAAAAACTACAACTTGAGCAAATATGATCATATGGACTTCAAGAAAATGTATAAAAATATGTATGAAAAGATAAAAGTTAAAGTTTCATGCTTACAAGTGCTTGATGAGGTTTAGTGAACCAAGGATTGATCCTAAACACCCTAGGTTTTTATTTCAAAACCTAAACAAAGAGTGTATCTAGATTGTGTAGAGCTTGATTAGAAAAATTTTGATGATCACCCTTGATGCTCCTATGGTTGGCCGAATATTTGAGTGAAGAAGAAGAAGAGAGAAGACTTGATCTAACACTTGAATTATTGGTTTGAATGTGCACAAGTTGGAGTGTAAGACTTATATAAAAAGATCTTGAAAATCTTGACAAATCTTGTAATATATATATTAGGTGAATCTTGCAATTAATAATACATATATATATATACATTTATTATTAATATGTAAAAGTATAAATATAGTAGAAGTAAAGTTATTTGAGGATAAGTAGTAGCTTGTAGCATTGTTGAGTAATATTAGTAAGTTGTATACACATTTGAATATTTAAGGTAGCGTTAGATAAAATAAATTTCACGGGTCAAGATAAAATATATTGAGGTCATAAAAGTTATAAAAATACATTTCTTGAAAGATTTGAGTGAATAAATATTTATCGGGTTGAATTTAAGAAAACCGTCGTAATTTATATAAATATAACAATTTATATACGAAATAGATTTAAAACACCGGTTAGACTAATAATAATATTTTTATAGACTTAATATGAGTATAAAAATATATTGGAAAGATTTTTGGAAGTATTGAATCAATTGTTCAAAAATAATGTTTACGCGATAACGTTTATTTAATAAGAAAATAACGTTTAATGAAAAATGCAAAACCATGTACGAATCGTTATGAAATGCTGAATGTGAAATATGAGAAATGACCGGAAATTGCGAATTGTGACAGATTACCTCACTCTCGAGGAATATTTGGCGTTGAAAAGAGAAGAACAAGGGCTGGGGCTCGTAAGACCGGCAATTGGAGCTGATGTCCATTTCGAAATTAAAGACCAATTTATGAGGGAACTTCGTGCTAACCCTTTTTCAGGAAACATGGACGAAGATGCGTATGAGCACGTTGAGAATGTCTTGTACATCGGAAGCCTTTTCAACATTCCGGGTGTGTCTCATGACGTTGTTATGCTAAGAGTGTCCCCTATGACTCTTACTTGGGCTGCCAGAAGATGGATCGAAAGATTGCCCGTCGGGGCAGTTAATACTTGGGCTCTACTAAAGAAGCACTTCATCCAGAGATATTTTCCTCTGTCAAAGATATCTAAGCAGCTCTTGGAGATCCATAATTTCAAGCAAGAAGACGATGAAGCATTGTATCAAGCATGGGATAGATACAACGATCTCCTCTACAAGTGTCCTACACATGATCTGAACAACCAGCAAAAGGTCAATATCTTCTACAAAGGAATAAACGTGACTACAAGACAGATGCTGGACTATCAATGACCAATTCTGAGCATGACTCATACTCTAGCAATTGACGCCATTCAAAAAATGGCTGATCATTCCCAAAAATAGCACGATGGAGGAAGCAAAAGAAACCAAGGCGAAAGTTTTGATGGAATTGCAGCCATCACTAGCAAAATTGAAAATCTGAGTCGAGATATGCTAAAAATCAGAGAAACCGTTCATGCCATCCAAGTAGGTTGCGAAAGTTGTGGGGGATGACATCTCACCAAAAACTGTCCTCACAATAACGAAGAAAACATAATCAAAGAGGCTAAATATGGAGAAAATTGACCGTTCTACAAAGATAATCAAAATAGTAATGGCTATCGTGGAGGATCTGCTGGAAACTACAATCGTGGGCCTTATGGAGAAAAAAAGCCCAACCTTGAAGAAACCATAAACAAATTCCTAGAAAGTTCAGCCCAAAGACAAAAGGAACAAGATGAATGGCTAAAAGAATTCCAAGAAAACACTGACAGAAGTCTTTCCAATCACGATACAACCCTAAAAAACCTTGAAACCATGGTGGAAAAGCTTAGTGAGAAAGTAAGGAAGAATAATACTAAACCGGAAGGAACAAAACCCACAGTGGAATGTAAGGTCATTTTTGCTGATGATAACTCGAAGTTACAAGCTAATTCTCACACCGAAGATTCGGATTCAAGTGAAAATTCCGGCGACAGATTGGAGTTACGCCATAACATGTCTGAAGAGTTACGGCGTAACTATATTTTTGACATCGATCGTGGAATTATGAAAGATGTCGATAAGAATGACTCAAGCGAGTTATGCCGTAACCAAACATCACAGTTACGGCGTAACTGGGATACGTGGGCAGACAGATTTCTCGAAGTGGATGAATCAGGAACACATGTAATTAACGGATGGTCCCACGACATTAATTTATGCCCTCTGTCCCCATCTAAAAGAAAATATCACTGGTGCAAGAAGATACCCGTAGCTAAGGGGGACTGGTATGATCTATGGGCTTCATGCGACCCTCGAAATGAAATCTGCGACGGAGGAACCGATAAGGATAAGGTCAAAAATAAAAAATTCATGTGGGCTGCATATACTAGTGATGAAAGATTGGAAAAGCTCTCATTCGAGGATGAAGAGGAGCCACCTATCACTCACTGGTGCAATCCAATAATCATAACTGACGATGAGTCCATGCGAGCATGTCCTACGTGCGACCCTTTCCACGAGAAATGCAACGGTGGTGGTAGCCTAAAAGAAGAAGAATGGACGTGCCTCACGAGCTTGAAAGACATGATGTCAAATTCGGAGATTTGTCATTTGATGATTGGTACGCGATACAATTCGGGAATGCTAAAATTAACCCGAATCTTCTAAAAAAGCTCAAGATTGACTACGAGAATCATCATCTAAAAAAGGAATTGGTTAATGATGACATCTGCTGCGTGGAAGATCCTTTAAGAAACACTGATGACAAAGAACCTGAAGTCATTGGTGTGAACAGATAAAAACTTCTGGAGAAGTTTTTTGGGCATCATGCAACCCGTATGACGATAAATGTAATGGGGGAAGCAGTTTAATGAGAGTTGGGGAGGATGAATTCTTTTGGACCTCAACCAACGATATGGAAAGAACAAAATTGCCTTGGTTAGACAACTTGGGATTTGATAGTTGGGTCAAGATCAAATATGGAAAAGTTGATACATTTACGAAGGAAAAGATCTGGAAAGAATATATGAGTCCGAACGACGAGAGTCCTAGCAACTTGAGTGACATAACAATTGGGGATGCCAAAGATTCAGTAAGAATTGAGAAGGAATAATGCAAACGTGTACTGGTAGAAGATTTGCTCGACGAGGAATGGTTTAAAGGCACCGAGTCTGACGACGATGACATAGAAGGGATTTTAGATTACCTTGAGGTGCAAGGAAAAGATAAATTTACTTACCCCGACGATGAAGCATATGAGCAAAGGAGGTGCAAACTCCTTGGGATTCCATATAAGAGGCCACCCTCGATTATTGCTAAAAAATATGAGTTTACTAGATACTACTTGGGGCCAGAAGAAAAATTTTGCCAAATTCGGAAGGTCGAGACTAAAGAGTACCTCCGCACTGCCACAAATGTCGCTTGGGTCAGACATAACTTGATGAAGGACATGGAGGAAGTTGGCCAAGTCCAAAGGCCACCATAATGCCCCGAGGCTCTAAGTCTAACTTAAAGACTCGTAAATAAAGAAAAGTGCTCTTTCGAGAGACAACCCAAATTATCCCTTTCATTTGTTTTATTTCCATTTATGTTGGGTTTTGTGTTTTTAACAATTTTTGCAGGAAACGAAGAAAAGTTGCAGCATGCTGATCTGACATGACTTACGGCGTAACTCATTCTCATGGTTACGCCGTAACAAGCCCTTATGCAGCAGAACTTCAGATGCACTACCAATTACGGTGTAATCCCATCTCAGTGGTTACGCCGTAGCTACACTTTTGCAGCGTATGCCAGGTTTTGCCTAGTTACGGCGTAACTCCTTCTGGAGTTACGACGTACCTATCCTCTGCATTACTTCTTTCATTTTAAACACAATAACCTTGTATTAGTCTTTTAAATGAACTTTGTGGGTGTGTTCCCTGTAAACCCTCATGAGACTTCACTCGTCCACTTGGGACACCAAGTGGTTTAAAAGGCTTGTTGTATATGCTAAATGCAACCGTGATTCCTACGAAAGTGAGTTAGGTTTATTTTTCATTTTTTTTTTCTTTTTTAGATTTATGCTTGTCGGTAGTGTGATTTCAGGGATTGAAGTTTGCTCATGGATGCTTATGCGAAGGCACGACTCTCTTTCGTAGGCCTTCTTTCTTTTTAAAGAAAATTTCAGGGAAGTTCTCGCTCTAATTCTACTTTTCTCTTCACCTTTATTTAACGCTTAGTACAAAAGAGACTTTGTACAATTCAAGTGGGGGGACGGGAGTAGAATTGTCTCTTGAACTTTATTTTGCCCTTATTTTTCTAGTTTATTTTGAAAAATTATGCCATTTTTAAAATTTTGACATGTTTTTCTTAACCTAACTATATTAGACCTTAGCCGAGCACAAATAATCCTTGATATTTTATGGTGAGATTAGCCTTATCCGTTTCCAAAATTTTACCCTAAATCCACCAAATTTCGAGTGTGCTGGTAGCTTGTAAACTTTAGAACTTGGCCTTTGCACCATTTCGAGACCATAGACGAGGTATGTTGAGTTAGCTCGATGTATTTGGACTTTTCAGTTTAAGAAGGCAGTATTATAGGATTATCACCCAAATAGTCTATCATTGTGTGTCTATCGATTAGTCACCTCGACTTCTCGACCCCCATACGAAACCCTTTTGTTGCACTCACCTTTAGTGCAAGATACCCCTAGATATACCCATCTGAGCCATTCCTTTCATTTTATTAACCCAATATATTGTTTCGTTACACCTGTACACCTTAGCCTACCCTGTAGTCTTTATTTGTGATTGGGAAGTCATCATTTTCCTAAGTTCAAGGTTCAAGTGGAAAGGTTCGGGAATCACGCTTTCGTCGATGACATATTCTTAAATATCATTGAAGACCCCCCGAATTCCCATTGTTCATCTCAAGTGGGGGGATGTTATATTTAGTTATTATGTTTATGTTTAAAAAAAAAAAAAAAAAAAAAAAAAAAAAAAAAAAAAAAAAAAAAAAAAGAAGAGAGAGAGAGAAAAAAGTTATGTTATTTAGTTTATTGTAAAGTGCGATGTTATAAGCACTATGTTATGAGCTTAATATAGATTTAGTATCGAGGAGGCCACCTCGGTCACATTTGAAGATTGGAGTTGGTAATACCGCCAACAGTTGGAGAAAATGTAGTGTGCCCATCATGGCGTCCTCTAATGACACATCTACCTAGTTTATCATGATCCGGTTTCTTAACTTCGAAACTTGAACTTTGGGCGGACGGTAAGTGGTAATGACTTGGTTATAGATTTAGTTTATTTGCTTGATTTTTATTTTACACCATTTATATATCCCATGTCTTATCCTACCCTTTAGTCATGAAGCGTGTCTAGGTGATGCAGCGAGCAATCTTTGATGTCTTGGCCATGGATTTGGTCATGTATCATTGATTTTTTCCACTTCGCCGTGACATGTTAGTAATGACAAATCACCCTTAACCCTTGTCGTGTCTACCCATATTGCCTTCGAGAATTGTTTTGTCCTTAACTCTAGTGGTGGAGATTTGTGTAACCGCCAAGCTTATGATAGAATACATGTTATGACTGTGCGATTGAGTGATCACCCGAAATTCACACTTAGAATAGTTGAGAGATTTGAGTGTTTCGTTCCCATTTCGTGAGGTGTTCGGCTTTGTTTTATTCTAGCATAAGGGATTTGTGAACTTATATTTTTCTGGTAATGAGAGATATCTTTTTAGGAATCTATCTAATAAGGTCTACTTGAGGGAAAGTAGAGTTCAAGTGGGGGCATATTTGATAACATCAAATTATCCAGAATATTAAGTGTCAATTTCCCCCGATAATGCTTGTAATTTATATCATTTATATGGATTTAAGCTTTTTTCCATTCTTTCAGGTAAATTACGAGCATTGGAGCTAAAGAGACACAGATTTGGAGTGTTTATTGCAGATTTATCATAGTATGCTCACTTTGAAGAAGTTACAACGTAACTCCTCTCTCACATTACGCCGGCTCAGAAAACCAACTTAACAGAAGATTACGGCGTAACTCTATCCAAGATTATGACGTAACCATATTAGGTCAAATGAGGTTCCGCGCCACTACTAATTACGCCGTAACTCATGCATCAACTACGGCGTAACCAATATTTATTGAAGATACGGCGTAACTCCTTCCAAAGGTTACACCGTAACCAGCATTATTAGTGCAAAATTACGAAGAATTGTATGTTACGACATAACTCTTTTAATAGTTACGCCATAACCAGATCTAGCCTATAAATACCCCATGATTTCCATCATTTCAAAGCATCCCATTTCACGCACAACAATCATAGAATGTGAGAAGAAATCAAAGGCAGATCTAGAGGAGCATACAGAGCTATCTCCAAGGGAGAAATCACTCCCCTACGATAAGTATTAGCTTTTTATCTTTTCTTTACTTTCGATTCATGTATTTTGTAACATTAAACATTGAATTGATTTGTATGGTTAATATGAGCGGCTAAGCACCTCTTGGTGCTGGCCTAGTTATGATTCCTTAATTGTTTTATTTGTGTTTACATTACTTCCGTATAATTATTTCTAAGTGTATGCATGCATAGTTTATTGGTAGCTACCCTTGTTTCGGTAGTTTGAATAGCCGTAGAGGATAGTTGCTTAGGAGATATGACCAACTTACCCTAAGTGAGTAGACTGAGACAGAAAGGGTAAGATATGACCAACTGATGACCCTTTCTACTTGTGTGATTTAACCAACTGATCACCTACCATTTGGATGAACTTAAGAAGTAAGGGGTAAGTGTTTAAGTTTCTAGCGCCTGGGCACTCACTATTATAAATCTAGCATGTAGTGGAACTTAGTGACTTGGCTTAGGGGACCAGGAACAACTGGGCTTATGAGGGGACACATGACTTCTCTAGTGGTACCCTTTGCGGATAGGTTAGGACGAACTGACCAAATGTTGTCCTCTCGACTTTGACCCCACCTGAAGTAATTGTAAGTAATTAGATGTAAACACTACTAGTTAGGATGAGTAACTAGGTTAGCACCACTCTTCTCTATTGATCACATTCTTTGCCTTTATTTACTTTAGTAGTTAATTCGTTAATTCCTTATCGAAATCATATTAAAATCTGTGACACATAGACTTAGTATTAATCCACACACATAGCTCTTGGGATGACCTCGGTTTTACCGAATACTACACTACACACGACCGAGTACACTGCCCGTTAGTGCATTAGGGTAGACCATAGGTATTACGAGACTTATAAATATTAAAACATGTTCAGTAAAACCTGCATCGATCACCTATGATTGGAATATTTGGAAGCGAACCATGGACTGAATTGTGTATATCAGTGATGTTGATTTAGATGTGTTTGTAGTCAGATCTATGTTAATTTGCTTGAATTGTGTTTGGTGAAATGAATTAGATCGGTGTGTTACTGGTATTGATATGATGTGAGTTTTGAATGATATTACCAAAGTGCCCTTTAATAATTAGTTAAATTAAAATTAGGATTAATTTAGACCCTTAGATTTAAAATAGATGGATGGTTAAGATCTTTTGATTTGATCTTTGGATAATTGTTATTCTGCATTGAACTTTTGTCATCTACTAAATGATTATGTCAAAATTGTTGTATTTCATCTAATATTTTGAGGGTAGATTAAACCTGTGAATTTGAAATTAAAATAATAACACAAATACAACGGCTCTTAAAGTAGTGGTTAACAACAAACTTTTTACTTTTTATTCAAAAACTAATGCTTTGTTTGTGGAAAACTATAAAGGTGTTTTAATAGTTTTATCATTTTACCGTATAAAAAATTATACTTTCAAAAACATATAGATCCGAGTTTATGCGAGATTAAGGCTACCCACAGTCGTGACCTGGGTCACCGCCTGCCACATCAACTTTCTCTCTCCGGCGACCAGACACGACCAAGTTGTCACAGTCGATGACCGACCTTTTTTTTTAATTCAAATATTTTTAACAACAAAATTAAACTTCATTAATAATAAAAATATTACACTACTAAATTCAAATAAATATTAAAAACATTACGCAAATTATTCAAATAACATTAAAAACATTACAAAAAGTCTTCATCGTCTTCCTCATCGTCATTGTCACTACCGTCTTTATTCTCTTGAATGACTTGATTTCTACGATTTCTCCAAATGTGTTCGATCAAATCAGATTTAAGGTGTAGATGAGTTGATGAGTCCATTAGCTCATGAGTAACTACTAATGATTCTTCATGCGATCTTAAGGGGTCGTGATCACGATGGCCCTCATCTTCAAACCATGTAGGACATATCGCCCGCTGCTTGTGTCGAATGGTCATATTATGTAATATGATACATGTATATACAATATCTTGGAGATCCCATTTATACAACTGATGTGCAGGGTTCGGGGTCGAGAAAACCTCCTTTTCTACGAGCAAACTTTTCAACCCTCTAGGCAGTGAACCTAATCATTGTAGTGTAGTATAGGGTAAGCCTCGGGGATTGATTTCGTTCTCTAGAGGAATAGGAATGCTAGAAAGAGATATATGATGATACGGTGGGGATGAGAAAGATGCTTTTTAGTCTTTTTATGTTTTTAGAAAGCAAGGGTAAAAATCTCAGGGTATATGATTGGGGGGTGGTACTTCTACCGGTTTCACTACTTTAACTAGTTATCTAATTTTAACTAATTAACTAATAGATAGATTATGCTAATTGAGGTGCACTCGTATTATGATTAAAGATGTGTTCACATAGATGCTATTACTCCTTAGTTATCTTTTATCGGTCGGTTGAATTGTCACTTCCTTTATCTTAATTGGTGCGTTGTATTCCGTTTAATCGTAGGGTGGTGCCTAATTCCCTAGTTCTATGAATTGCAACTCTCCTTTAGAATACCCGGGATTGGCAAGTGCAATAGCATCTCCCCCGAATACACTATTATCCTAAAGCTACAATTCACGCAATAAACAAAACGAATGGCCTAATGTGCACTCAAAGGCTTTTTGCTATTTAGGACGTTCAAGCTCGCAACAATGAAAGAAGAAGCCAGTTTTCCTTACTCTAGCCTCTACCAATTAAGACAAGAGACAACCTAACAACAACTAATAACTATGTTTCATAGATCTAAGCAAACACAAGAATAATTTAGCTAGACATGTTAAACAAGCAAGGATACACACAATCAGTTGAACATGGGGTAGACATAATGATAAATTGGATAAACAAACTTATCTTGTGATGTAAAATAGTGTATGGGACCCTAGAATACTGTCCTAGTCGGACTACAACTGAGTTAGAGTTTCCTCTTGATAAGGTTTTAAAAGGTACCATTTTGAGGGGTCGTTTAAGCCCTTATTTGATCACTTTTGTATCCGTTTTTGCTTAATATCGTTCCTTTTCACTTTTTAGGTCTCTTGAAGGCAAAATGCTGGAATGGCACTTATTTGGACGAAAAGGCGCGAATATATGAAGAAAATGGCTAAAGTCAAAATCGAGACACTCACAGCTGCTGAAATTAGAAGGTGACGGCGTCAGGTGCTAATGGCGACGCCGTCCCAAAATTGTTGTGACGGTCCAGAACCTAAAACTCGTATTTTCAAGCGACGACGTCTAGTTGTGAAAGAGTAGGCCGTCGCTACTCAGACGGCCTAGATGCAATCCAGACGACGTCAGAAGCTGAAGAGGACGGCGTCACGGACGTAAGGTGACGCCGTCGCAAGGTTAACGTGGCAAAGACGAAACCCTAATGGCGGCGACACGACGGCGTCACGAAACATAAGGTGACGCCGTCGCATATGTAATCTTATATATAGAATCCGAATTTTTCAGTCTTGGGTAGAGAGTCTTTTGGAGTAAAAACCTAAAACCGAACCTAAGGTGTCTTGTACAGTATTTTAGAGTTTTAAACCCTATCTTACATCAAGATAAGTCTTTACTTCATTAATTCAATTATGTCTTTGATTATTTGTGTGTATGCTTGCATGTTTTCCATGTCTGGCTAATTTATTTGTGTGTTTGCTTAGGAAGTATGAAACTTAATTATTGAATATTGATTGGTTGTTTCTTATCTTAGTTGATTAATGATCTAGTAATGCGATAGGTCATTCGTTGTGTACTTAATGCTTGATTCATCTTTGTGAACCTTAGAATATAATTACCTGAGTAGTTGTAGGCTAAACCATCCAAAGAGCGCCTTAGAGTAGGAGTTTATCATCCCTAGTGGGTTTGTAGACGAGACCCTTTGGTAAGTTCAAAGAGTTAGGGAGAAACGCATACCCTACAACTTTAGACACACAACGCAACTAAGAATAAGACGTGACAACTCAACCATCAATAGGAGATAATTAAGGAGTAATACAACCTAAGTAAACACATCTTTAAACTATCATACGAGCACACATTAATTAGACATAGACTCCCACAATCTTAGTTTAGATAATTAGATAATAGTAGAGTAATCGGTAGAAATACCAACCCCCCAAATCCAATACCCGAGATTCGTACCTTTCCATTTTATAAACATAAAAAGATAAAAAATAATCTTCCTCAACCTTAACCTTAGCGTAGTAACTCCTTACTAGCATTCCTATTCCCCTAGAGAACGATATCAATACCCGTGGCTTACCCTAATTACTACACTACAACGATTAGGTTCACTGCCTAGGGTGTTATAAAACTTGCTCGAAGAAAAGGAAGTTTCCTTGACCCAGAACGACGCGTGTAGCGTTATCACCTCTCCAAAATTCTACCTCTTCAAATCCAGAAAAATCGAATTCTATATATAGATTTACAATCGCGACGACGTCACCTTTTGCTAGTGACGCCGTCAGGTCGCCGTCATTAGGGTTTTGTTTGGGCCAAGTCATCGTTAGGACGGCATCAGTTGAGATGTGTAACGCCGTCAGTCTTCAATAGTGACGTCGTCTGAATCTTGGATCTTAGGCATCTGGTGTGAAAGTTGTGACTGACGCCTTCCATAGTTTAGGCGTGACGCCGTCAAGCTTTAGGACCAAAAATTTCGTTGAGCCGTCGCATGCACTTTTGATCAAGTCGTCAATAGAGAAATGGCGTCGCTCTTTGGTTGGGACGTCGTCGGGTGTGCTGGAGTGCCTTTGATCTTGACTTTGCCATTTTCTTTATGTTTTCGCTCTTTTTCATCCAAATATGCTTCATTCCAGTATTTTGCTTCCAAAAGACCTAAAATGTGAAAAGGAACGATTTTAAGCAGTAACTGATATAAAATGTGTCGATTTATGGCTTAAATGACCCCCTAAAAATGTATGTTTTAAATCCTTATCAAATATCCCTACACTTGGAATTTGCTTGTCCTCAAGCAAATGTGCTTTTGGCCAATAAATTTATAAGTTATGGGGCATGAAGCATTGGTTTAAGATAGTTTACAACAAGTACAATCGCCACAATAATCATAAAAAGCACAGAAATTATATACTAGCACCTCACAATTGGTGTTTGGATTCTCTCATTGTTGAAGCATAAATTTGTGCTGGGCCGGTCTTGACGACTCTCCTGGTGCCGTTCGTCGTCCTTCTGAGCCTTGCATAATGCTACACACAAAGAAGAACCGGTTAGAAGGAGATCCGAGGTCGGATCCCCGGGATCCACCCTCCGAAGGTCAAGTCAGTATCAATAGAGAGAAGTATGTGTGTTTAGTGAGAGAACATATCCTGATGGGAAGGATGATCCTACCCTTATATTTATAGCGTACAGATTAGGGTTACGTAGGATGTGGGCCGGGGCACTCTTTTATTGGTTTCAGCCCGTTGGGTCTGGCCCATTCCGAACTATATGTCAACACTCATCTCTCGGGTTTATATGAAATATAATATGAATGGAAATGGAAGATGTTGGGATATGAAAGTGCTGAAGATATGAAAGTACTAAAGATATGAAGGTACTGTAAGCTGCAAAGTACTGGAAGAAGTCAAAGAGTCAAAGTACTGCACTATGAAGTCAAAGTACTGCAAGAACAAAAGAACTGTTATATTCGTTTATGGAAAGTATTGTAACTCTAGAATATTCTATGTTTAGATTACTTGTCGTACAAGGATACAAATTGTAAACCGACTAGGATATCCTTGAGCCTATAAAAGGACTCCTAGATTGGCCTTAGAGAGGTACGAGTTTATAAGTTTTAGAGTTTACGAATTCATAAGTTATTTAGTGTTTTAGAGAGAAGTTCGATAATCTTAGAGTTCTTTAGAGTATCTGCATAATAAGCAGATTTAGAGTTTATAATAAAAGTTATTCTTCTTAGCTTTGTTAAGTAAATTCCGCGTACTTAATAAAGATTGCTCAGTGTTTCTTTGTTAATAACTTAGGATTTATCCGAGGTTATTAAACCTTAACAAGCTAGTTTAAGTTAGTTTGATTAAAGTATATCGATCCAACAAGTGGTATCAGAGCTTGTGTGGAAACTCTGACTAGGAAGAAACCCTACTTCAACAATATTCAAGATGTCGACTGAAGCTGTTCCATCACCCTCAATCACCTCACTCAGAATTCCAATAATCAAGAAGGGAGAATATGATCTCTGGTGCATGAATATGAGGCAGTATATTGCCATTACAGACCATGCTCTATGGAATGTAATTGTTAATGGCAATGAAGTAGTTCCAGAACCTATTAATATTCCTGGACAACCAATAGCACCAAAGGCAGTCTTACCAGCAGCAACCCTAAGGAATCAAGAAAAGGCACTAAACATTCTCTTATCTGCCATTCCAGATGGTCATCTTCTCAAATTTCATGATGCTAAAGATGCTAAGCAGCTCTGGGCTGCTCTCAAGACCAGATTTGGAGGGAATGAAGCCTCTAAAAAGATGCACAGAAATTTGCTGAAGCAACAGTTTGAAACTTTCACAGTAGGTGAAAGAGAAAGTCTTGATGCTGCATATGATAGGTTTCAAAATCTCCTCAACATGTTGGAGTTATACAAGGCAGAAGTGTCAGTTGAGGATGCTAATCTAAAGTTTCTAAGGAGTTTTCCATCTACATGGCATGTGATTGCTACAATGATCAGAGGACAACAAGGTTTGGATGTCATGGACTTTGATGATCTCTATCATCAACTGAAGGTGTATGAGCATGAGATGAGTGGTCAAACAAATTCCAAGTCTCACAGTAT
>BPTQ01000008.1:97456550-97470359 GCA_019973895.1 Chrysanthemum seticuspe
GTACAAAGACTTACAAGAATGATCACTCATGCTTGGCATGCAAGAAGGGTAAACAACACAAAGCTTCTTGCAAGAAGCTTGAGGAAAGAACTATTAGAGAACCATTGGAGCTGTTACATATGGATTTGTTTGGACCTGTCTCTGTGGCAAGTTTAAACAAGAGAAAATACTGTTTGGTTGTTACAGATGACTGCAGTAGATTCAGTTGGGTTTTCTTTTTGGGTTTTAAAGATGATACCTTTGATGCTATTCAGACACTGATTATAGCACTTGAAAACCAATTAAGACTCAAGGTTAGAGGTATTAGATGTGATAATGGGACTGAATTCAAGAACAAGCTTATGGATGAATTTTGTGCCAACAAAGGCATAAAGAGGGAGTTTAGTATTGCAAGAACACCACAGCAAAATGGTGTTGCAGAGAGGAAGAATAGGACTTTGATTGAAGCAGCAAGAACAATGCTAGCAGATTCCCATCTACCTATTCAATTCTGGGTAGAAGCTGTAAGTACTGCGTGCTATGTACTTAACAGAGTCTCTGTCACCAAACCACAGATGAAGACACCCTATGAATTGCTGATGGGCAATAAACCCAACATTCGTTTTATGAAGCCTTTTGGATGCCCTCTCACTATTTTAAACACTATTGATAATCTGGGGAAGTTTGATGGCAAGTCTGAAGAAGGATACTTATTGGGTTATTGTACTAACAGTAAAGGCTTTAGAGTATACAACAGAGTTACTAAGAAGATTCAAGATTGTCTTCATGTTGAGTTTTTAGAAGATCAAGACAATGAGAAAGGTAAAGGTCCTGATTGGATGTTTGATCTTGAGGTTTTAACTCCTTCAATGAATTATGTACCTGTTAGAGAAGAAAATCAACCTATGCACAATGGAGAAGATTTACAATATGTTGTTTATGGAGTCCATATTAGACCTGATGCTGTTCCTGATGAAGATCCTGTAAGTCCAAAACAAAGTACTGATGTTCCTAAGCAAAGTACTGATACTCCAAAACAAAGTACTGTTGCACCACAATCCTCATTATCTGCTGAGGATCAATCTATTCAAGAGGAACTTAAACAGATGCTTCTTCAAGATGTATTAGCACATTCTTACACTGATGAACAAAGGAGAGCTTATGAAGAGGCAAAGAAGAAGAACAAAACTGCAGAGTATTCTCACAGTACTTTGGACAGTACTTTCGACCAAAGTACTGCTGCACCAGTTAACCGTACTTTAGATGATTTGGATGATCCCACCATGCCTGGATTAGAGGAAACTGATGATGAGTTTGCAGATGAAGGTATTTTCTCATATTCAAATGAAGATGTTGATTTAACTAACTTGGATGATGAATATGGAGTTCCACAGTCTCCAATCTTAAGAATTCATAAGAATCATCCTACTGATCAAATCATTGGTCCTTCTACTTCTGGAGTGATGACAAGACACAGAGCTAAGAGTTTTTCTAAACCTCATAATGCTTTACTTAGCTTTGTCTATAAACAAAACAGGCTGAATCATAAGGACCATCAAACCTGTCTATTTACTTGTTTTATCTCTCAAGAGGAACCCAAGAACATTGCTCAAGCTTTGACTCAAGAAAGCTGGGTTGAAGCTATGCAGGAAGAACTTCTTCAATTTAAACTTCAAGAAGTTTGGATTTTATGTGATCTTCCAGATGGGAAGAGAGTTATTGGAACAAGATGGGTCTTCAGAGTGAAAAGAGATGAAAGAGGCAATGTTATCAAAAACAAGGCAAGGTTAGTAGCTCAAGGCTATAGACAAAAAGAAGGTGTAGATTATGATGAAGTATTTGCTCCTGTAGCAAGGATTGAGGCTATTAGAATATTTCTTGCTTTTGCTTCATACATGGGTTTTCAGGTTTACCAAATGGATGTCAAGAGTGCCTTTCTCTATGGCACTATTACAGAAGAGGTGTATGTGAAACAACCTCCAGGTTTTGAAGATCCTAAACACCCAAACAAAGTCTACAAGGTGGTTAAGGCTCTTTATGGCCTTCATCAGGCACCTAGAGCTTGGTATGAGAGGCTCTCTACATTCTTATTGCAACATGGATACAGGAGGGGAGCTATAGACAAGACTTTGTTTATCAAGAGAGATAAGAAGGATATCATGTTAGTTCAAGTCTATGTTGATGATATCATCTTTGGGGCTACCAAACAGTCTATGGTTAAGGAGTTTGAGCAGCTGATGCAGAAGGAATTTCAGATGAGTTCAATGGGAGAGTTAACTTTCTTTTTGGGACTTCAAGTTAAACAGTCAAAGGAAGGAATTTTTATCAGTCAAGACAAGTATGTTACTGACATACTTAAGAAGTTTAATTTTGATGATATGAAGGCTATTACTACACCTATTAAATCTATCAATTCATTGGGCAAAGATGAAGATGGACAGCCTGTTGAAATCAAGTTATACCGATCAATGATTGGCTCGCTTATGTATCTTACTGCATCAAGGCCTGATATCATGTTTGCAGTTTGTTTATGTGCAAGATATCAAGTCTCACCAAAGATTTCTCACATGAATGCAGTGAAGAGAATCTTCTATTATTTAAAACAACAACCAAAGTTGGGGTTGTGGTATCCAAAAGAGTCACCTTTTCACTTAGGAGCCTTTTCAGATAGTGATTATGCAGGTGATAATTATGATAGAAGATCCACCACTGGAGGATGCCAATATCTTGGAAGAAGGTTAGTGTCCTGGCAATGTAAGAAACAAACAATTGCAGCAACATCCTCTACTGAAGCTGAATATGTAGCTGCTGCAAGCTGTTGTGGACAAGTTTTATGGATGCAGAATCAACTCTTGGACTATGGGTTCAATTTCAAAAATACTCCTATCAACATTGATAATGAGAGTACCATTTGTATTGTGAAGAATCTTGTTTATCATTCCAAGACCAAGCATATTCAGATTAGGCATCACTTTATCAGAGATTGCTATGAGCATAGGCTCATTAATGTGGTTAAGGTTCACACAGATGATAATGTCGCTGATTTACTCACCAAAGGCTTTGATGTTTCAAGATTCAATCATTTGGTGGTGAGTATTGGCATGATTAACTACTGAGTTACATTTGAGGGGAGGACTATAAGGTGTTAGTATAGTCCTGTGTATTGCTTGAGGGGAGGATATTTGTGTATACTTAGAATATACAGCAGAATTTGGCAAAGTACTATTTTTCCTGAAAGTACTGCTTGGAAAGTACTGCTTTAGAAAAGTATTGCATACGTGGAAAGTACTGTTTGTTGTATTAAAGTATTGTTTCAACGGTTATATTGAAGGGTAATTAATGCTAACGGTTGTTTTTATTTTGGGCAGTGATTTTTTAAAAATCTCACCTATAAATAGCTACTTTCCGATTTTCCCTCTCATATTACTACATTAGTATCGTTTCTATATTTCTCTCATTCTTATTCGATTTCAATTCTTATTGTGCTTACATAATCACCAATGGCGAATCGACCTACTGTTTCAAAACACAATATGGTAGCCAATTTAGACAAGACTGAAGATAATGAGGCGTTTCATGATATTATTGATTATCTAACTGGGTCGCCCATCAGTTATGCTCTTTTAGTAGAGCCGGATATTATTGAACCTTGGATTCAAGCATTTTGGGCTACAGCAAGAAAAAATATGGAGAATGAAGAATTTTATATTAGAGCTACAGTTGCTGGAAGAACTGTGAAGATTACTGAAGCCTCCATTAGAGAAGATTTGTTGTTTAATGATGATGATGGGGCTATTCGTTTTCCTAAGGAGTTGATTTGGGAAACTTTTGGGCATCTTGGTTATGAAGGGTCTTTAACAGAACAAACTTTTCGGAAACAATTATTTTGTCCTCAATGGAAGTTTTTAATACATGTTTTGTTACATTGTATTAGTGCTAAAAGTACTTCTTGGGAGCAGTTTGGGTCAAATATAGCATCTGCTATGGTGGGATTAGCTACAGATCGTGTTTTTAATTTTTCAAGGCTGATTCTCGATGGCATGCTTTCTCACATCAATCATGGATCAACCTGGTTAATGTATCCCAGATTTGTACAAGTTTTTCTGAACAAACAACTTGCTGATGTACCTAGGCCTACAGACTTATTGCCTGTTATTGTTCAACAATCAAAGATTTTTACTTTTATGGCAAGAAGAAGTGATTTATTCAGAGGTCCAGATACACCATTAACTACTTCTATGATGGAAATTGTTCAAGCTGTTAGAGCTGATGTTTAAGATGATGCAGCAAGTGAAAGTACTGCATCTGAAGGTACTGCACCTGCAGGTACTGCATCTGAAGGTACTGCATCTGCAAGTACTGCTTCTCACGAAGCTACTGCATCTCCACAGGGTACTGTTTCCCCAAGTACTGAGGTTCAAGAAGAAATTACAGGATCACCTTCTCTATCTCCACAATGATCTGTTCCTGTTTCTCAATTAGAGGAACATTCACAAACTCAAGGTGATGATCCACATACTATACCTCATGAAGGTTTATCTTTGGATAATTATGCTTTAACAAGGGAGATAGTTAAGTTGCAAAAGAGTACTAAGGTTCAAGCCAAGCAGATAAAGAAATTGAAGTTAAAATTTAGAAGGCTAAAAACTTTTGTCTGGCCTTTGATTAAAGAATTTCGTATCTGGGTCAAATCAAAGAAGAAAGCGCAAAGGCAGTCCAAGACGAGTAAACACCAAAAGGTTCATAAACCATCTTCTGTCAACTTGGGGAGGAATTTAGAAGAACAGAACTTGAAAGAAGATATGGTTAAAGAAAATGAACCTGAAAGTTCTAAAAAGTCTGAAGAAAAGATCATTCAAGATACTGATGAGCAAGTTCAAGTTCAAAGTACTGCTGATGATCAAGGTACTGAACAACAAAGTACTGGTTTTCAAAGTACTTTCAGACAAGAGGTAATAATTCCAAGAGTATTAGATTTTGATGAGGAAGCTGGTCCTTCAACAACTGCACATGAAGAAGTTGTTGGTCCCTCAACCGTTTTTCAAGAGGAGGAAGCTATTCTAAAACCTATTCATTCTGCAAGTGATGATGAGTTCATTGCTACAATTTTAGGAGATTTATCACAACCAAGAGGTGGAGTTACTATTCGAGAAGTACAAGAAGAAGAACAACAAAGAACTTCTCAACCTGAAATTGATCCTAAGGATAAAGGAAAGGGTGTTTTTGTAGAAGTTAAGAAGAAGAAACCAACTTTAGCACAGTTAAGAGCTGCTCAAGAAGCTTTGAATGAACAAGCAGCTAGAAAGATTCAAGAAGAGTTAAATGCTAAAGATAGAGAAGCTCAGGAAGCTCAAAAAGCTCAAAATAGAGAAGCAGCTAAAAAGGTACAAGATGAATTGGATGCTGAAGCTGCTGAACCATTACAGTCACCTGTTCCTGTTAGATTTATGCCAAGAAGACTTAATAAAGCTAAAGACAGAAATGCTATGATGGCTTATCTTAAAAGTCAAGGGTATAAAGGATTACAGAGGTTTAATTATTTTGAGATGAAAAGATTGTATGATGCTGCTAGGGAGGATTATAAGAAGGATGTGGCAGGCATTAAAGATTTTAGAGAAGAAGCTACTTGGACTGAAGCTGAAAGAAAGAAGAGTTTAAAAAGAAAAAGGAAAACTGAAGTTACAGATGTTCAATTCTCAAAGAAAGAAAAAGTTGAATTAAGATCTGAAACTAAGGATGCATTAAGAAATTATCTCAGAGTGGTAGATTTTGATTATTCAAAAGAAGATGATGACATGAAGATGAACAGATCACAGATTAGTGCTTTTGAAGTTGTGAAATCCAAAGATGGAGATTATATGATTTTTCATAAAGAAGATGAAAGCTTCAAAGTTTTCAATAGGCTATGGGATTTACTGCACATTATAGATAGAGTAGATTTATTCTATTTATATCATGTGGTGAAAGCTTACTTTGAACATAATCCATTAGAAGGGATTGGTTTAGTTTTACATGGTGATCTCATAACTGCATGGGAAACTAAAGAAGAGAGCACTGATGATATTTGGAAGAATCAAGAGAGCTGGGAAATTGTTTGCTGGAGATTCTTTGAAGAGTCTGGAGTTCATGTTTTAGAGCTGGAAAATGGAACAATGATACACATGTTTGCAGAAAGAAGATACCCTCTCACAGTTGAGCTCATGAGAAGAATGCTAGAGCATGGAATGGAAGTAGAAGAGGATAATAAAACTGCTTGCATGGTTATCAATTTGTTTATCAACTGGACCACCATTGCTGAAGATGATGAATAAACTGGTATGAAACTTAATTGAATAAATTATTTTTGATAAATCAGTATTTTATTCAAAGTACTGCTGATCAAACAGTACTTTAATCAAAGTACTGCTTGCAGCTTTTTAAACCAGTTAAGTGATTTTTGAATAAAATCTTTTGCTAAGTAACAAATTTTTTGAAACAAAGGTTTAGTGAAATAAATGGATTTTGAGATGGTAACAATAGGTCATCAATCCACCATGGTTACAAAAGGATTGACTAATCCATGAGCAAACGGCTCTGGTAAAGATATATCAAATCCGTTTTTAGTTGACAACTTGCTAATAAGTTGTATGGTATTCAACTCACCATATCAGTTAATGTGAAGAGTTGGCTAGCCCACAAGAAAATGGCTTGTGGTAAAGGCTGTGTAAAAACCATTATTGGTAATTAGTTCACCATTAGATAGAAGAACTAACTAGTCCAGAAGGGTACAGCTTTTGGTAAAGACAAATCAAATCTGTTGATAGCTGATGATTTGCTAAAAATCATATGGTTATCAATGTACCATGGTCTTACACACCAAAACATTTGGCTACTCCAGAGATAATGGCTTTGGTAAAGAGATCTAAATCCATTAAGTTTTCAATGATTCACCTCTCACAGAAGTTAACACATTTGGAAGTGATGAGAATAGAATGCAACTTTAACTGAATTAATGTACAAATTGTCATATGTTGCTATGTTGCTGAAATGATGGAGTTTGCTGGATGCTGCTGTGAAAGAATAATTCTAAGAGATACTTTGACAAAGCACAGACACTACAAAGATACAATCCAAGAACTAAGAAACAATCTGTTCTTAATGATGCAGTTGTTAAAGATATATTCACAAAAGGAACTTGAAGTCAAGCAAGTAGAATTCAAGTCAGGGGAGGATTATTGGGATATGAAAGTGCTGAAGATATGAAAGTACTGAAGATATGAAGGTACTGTAAGCTACAAAGTACTGGAAGAAGTCAAAGAGTCAAAGTACTGCTAAAGACAAAGTCAAAGTACTGCACTATGAAGTCAAAGTACTGCAAGAACAAAAGAACTGTTATATTCGTTTATGGAAAGTATTGTAACTCTAGAATATTCTATGTTTAGATTACTTGTCGTACAAGGATACAAATTGTAAACCGACTAGGATATCCTTGAGCCTATAAAAGGACTCCTAGATTGGCCTTAGAGAGGTACGAGTTTATAAGTTTTAGAGTTTATGAATTCACAAGTTATTTAGTATTTTAGAGAGAAGTTCGATAATCTTAGAGTTGTTTAGAGTATCTGCATAATAAGCAGATTTAGAGTTTATAATAAAAGTTATTCTTCTTAGCTTTGTTAAGTAAATTCCGCGTACTTAATAAATATTGCTCAGTGTTTCTTTGTTAATAACTTAGGATTTATCCGAGGTTATTAAACCTTAACAAGCTAGTTTAAGTTAGTTTGATTAAAGTATATCGATCCAACAGAAGATAAACACTCGTTACCTGGCATAGTACATAGATTACCATAAGCTTGAGAATAGATCAAACCTCCACCGCTTTGGCGAAAGCACCTAGGAATAACTATCTAAGAGGTATTTACAAGGGTTGTAACGTTAGGCTTAGGGTAGGGAAGTAAAGGTTTTTTTTGGATAGGGGATATTTAGTGGTGGCAAGTTGATACGCTTACACAGCGCGTTCGGGGTCAAAGGAACTTCCTTTTCGTCAAGCAAGTTTTTCAACACCCTAGGCAGTGAACCTAATCGTTGTAGTGTAGTATTAGGGTAAGCCACGGGTATTGATATCGTTCTCTAAGGGAATAGGAATGCTAGTGAGAAGTTACTACGCTAAGGTTGGGGTTGAGGAAAATTATTTTTTATCTTTTTTATATTTTTTAGGAAATGGAAAGGTACGAATATCGAGGTTTGGATTTGGGGGTTGGTATTTCTACCGATTACTCTACTTATCTAATTATCTAATTAACTAAGCTAGGGGTAGTCTATGTCTATTGTTGTGTGCTCGTATGATGATTAAAAATGTATTTACTTAGGTTTTATTACTCCCTAATTATCTTCTATTGATGGTCGAATTGTCACGGCCTTATTCTTAACGCGTTGTGTCTCTAAGGTCATAGGGTATGCGTTTATCCCTAACTCTTTGAAGTTACCAAAGGTTAATGACTACAAAATCTCTAGGATTCATAAACTTAACACTAAGGTATTCTTTGGATGTTTAGCCTACAATAACTCTAGGTGATTATAAACTAAGGTTCAATAAAGATTAATCAAGCATTAATAACACAACAAATGACCTATCGCAATACTAGGTCAATCACAATTAAGATAAGAGATAACCGATCAATATTCAATAACTAGGTTTCATATTACCTAAGCAAACACACAAATAAATTAGCCGGACATGGAGAACATGCAAGCATACACACAATCAATTGAAGACATAATTGAATTAATGAAGTAAAACACTTATCTTGATGTAAGATAGGGTATGGAACCCTAAAATACTATACAAGACAACCTTGGTTCGGTTTAGGTTTTTACTCCACAAAACTACTTCTATAAAACTGAAAAATTCGGATTCTATATATAGTGTTACAAACTGCGACGACGTCACTCTTTATCTGTGACGCCGTCTGGTCGCGGTCATTAAGTTTTCGTCTTGGCCACGTTATCATTGTGACGGCGTCACCTTATGCTCGAGACACCGTCGCCTTCAGTCTCTGACGCCGTCTGGATCAAATCTAGGTCGTCTAAGCTGCGACGCCCTACTCTTTTAAAACCTGATGCCGTCACTTGTAAATAAGCAATTTGGCTACGGAGTCATCACAAAACATGTTCCGATGGCGTAACAATTAGAACCTGACGCCGTCCCCTTCAGTTCCAGTAGCTTGAGTGTCTCGATTCTTGACTTTGGCCATTTTCTTCATATATTCGCGCCTTTTCGTCCGAATAAGTGTCATTCCAGCAATTTGCCTTCAAGAGACTGAAAAAGTGAAAAAGGAACGAAATTAAGTAGTAACGGATACAAACGTGATCAATTAAGGGCTTAAATGACCCCTCAAAAAGGTACCTTTTAAATCTTTATCAAATATCCCTACACTTGATATTTGCTTGTCCTCAAGCAAATGTGCTTTTAGCCAATTAATTAATAAGTTAGGGGTCATGAAGCATTAGTTTAGAACGATCCACAACACATATAAGCCCCGCAAAAGTCATAACAAGCACCAAAATTACATTCTAGCACCTCACAAAAGTCATCTCTCGGGTGTATGTGAAATATAACAAGTTGGAAATGGAAGATAAACACTCATTAACCGGTCTTGTTAGGAATTAGAAATTCCAGGTATTAAAGAGTCGGTCACCTCAAGTATATGTAATCGTTAGAAAGCTCGTAGTCGTAGTTCTTTTAGGTTTAGTAGTATTTAGTTTAGTAACACCGTGGAGGACGGACGGGTCTTTACCCACTGTATGCCTGATCCACAGCCCGTTGTGTGGCGTTTTATTGTAAGACTATAAATACTCTCTACCTTCCAAGGTAGAGAGTTGGAGCTCATAATAAGATTTTTCTTTCTCTCACTAAAGTTCCCAACCTCTAACTCTTTCTCTCTCTAAATATCATCTTATACGCCACTTTGTGTTTATGGTTTGATGTGTATATGAAATCCAATAACCTACAATTGGTATCAAGAGCCATGGTTTGATCATCTCTTACATATCTTTGGATTTCTAGTGATTTTAGGTGGTTTTAGAGTTTGAAAAGGTTTAGTGGTTTTTGCATCATTTGATTACTTTCTAGTGTTAAAGTTTGAATCTTGGGTGTAGTTTTGTGTTTAGATTCATTGTATGTGCTTGGGTTTTGATTTGGTAAGCTTGAATCATCGTGGTTGGACGTGTTTTGGATTAAAAAGTGTGTTTTGTTAAGTTTTTCTTGCTAGCGACTTGGTTCTCGTTGTGATATTCATCATAGCGATTTGGTCCTAGTGACTTGTCTATTGAGACAAGCCGACAAATAGTACAAGTTAGTGGATTCTCCACTACGGCTAGCGACTTAGTGAGGTTAGCGACTTGCTTCAGTAAGTGTTAGCGAGTTGCAGTGCAAATTGTTAGCGATTTAGTATTCTTAGCGACTTGGTGTTAGCGACTTGGACCTTAGCGAGTTGCTCTTTAGCGACTTGACTGTGTAGCGGCTTGGTGCTTAGCGATTTGGTGATTTAGCGAGTTGCTACTTAGCGACTTGGTACTTAGCGACTTGGTTCAAGGGTTTTAGCGACTTGGTTGATTTTTACGAAGAAGAGGTTTGACCAAAGTTGACTTTTTACGTCAAAACTTCAAACGGCCATAACTTTTGATCCGTAACTCCGTTTTCAGCGAAATACCTGTCAAAACGACCGGAACAGGCTGAATATTGTGAGGTTTCACGACAAAGTCGTGAAACGAATTTTTTGAGGCCCAAATCCCCTCCGAAAGGAAGTTATTGAGGTTTTAAGTTTTTAGACCTAAAAATTCTCCGTAAAAACGTGCATCAACCAATCCAAATCTCAACCAATCAACATTTCAGCTTTTCCTACGAACAGTCTAAAGTCCCATCACACAATCGTCTTTCATTGTATCAATCCATCAGTCATCTTAACACATCATGTCTTACTCTACTGACCCAGTGATTTTAGAAGTGCTTAAATTGTATGATGCTGTGGATAATAATGATAATGGATGCTACACTGAACGATTAAAGATGTTTGAATTAAACAACGAGGATGTGAGACCTTCATGTTCTGAGTACAATGAGAATGAATTGCACCTTCTACAGAATGCCATGCAAATGGAATGCAGCATTGAGCCCTATCAGATACTTCATCTGCACCTCATACAGCTGTTATCCATAGCTGGGGATCGAACATGTAGTGCTCTTTTCCACCAGGACTTACCTACATTGACAAGAAGCTTGCTGTTGAACTTAGAACATTTAAAGCTGCAACTTACCAATGAAGAGGTTCAAAAGGATGGTTCCAGTGCAGCTCTTCAAGTAATCTACAAACAATTTCAGCAATTCATCAGTGGGGAATATTCAGCAGATTACGATCAGCACTTGACTGGAATTTCCTTCAAAAAACATACTGGAATGGAAATTCAGGAATTCATTGAGACATTTATCCAACTCGTGGATAATGTGAAAAAGTACATTGAGGAAACTGCACAAAAGGATGAAAAAGTGAATGAGTGTCAGGTGCAGTTGAGAGATTGTTGTGATAAGTTGGGTAATGTATCTGTTGAAGAATCGGGTGTTGCTGAATGCAGAATGTTAAAGAAAACAAATAATGATGAGTCGGATAATGCTAAAATAGAATTTTCATGCTCATGTTCACAAGAGAGAGAGATGCACAAGTCACAACCCGTGCAAGCTAATGCAAAGGAACGCTCCATGGAAGCTTCAGATGTACCCAAGATAGAGATGCACCGGCCACAACCTGTGCACATTAATGCAGAGGAAAGTTGCATGGAAGTTTCTGCTGTACCTAGGTATGCATCTTCTACTCAAAATGATGATTATGAATTGCATGAGTACACTGCATTTGTGCCTGATGATTCCTTGACCACTGAACTCAATACCTATAAGGATCAAGTTGCCATATACGAACAACGTGCTAAGTTTGAACTTACCACTCGTGAGCAGGAGATGGATATCCAAATGCGTACAATTATTAGAAAAAGTAATTTTAGAGAAGAAGTATTAAAAAAAGAGTTAAACTCCTTACAAGAAAAGCTTTCCAAAACTGCTAAGCAAAAATACGAACTTCAAGAAAATGTTAAAATGCTTAAGCAAGAATTCAAGGCTAAGGAATCAAAACTTTTGAATGATTTTTCCAATCTAAAAACTTTGAAAAACAAGCTTGAAAATAAGTTGTACGTACAAGGGAATACCATTCAGACTGCTCACATGATCACTAAACATAGAGTCTTAAGCGATAAGCATAGCATTCCCCTTGTTGAGGAACCAAATCCAGAGGTAATTAAAAAGGGTAGAAATGCTCATAAGGTGCTTTATGATGGTAATGAAATCCTTAAGCCTAGGCAGAAACCTAGTTGCGTTAAGTGCACTGAGGAAGATAAGAAGTCTGATGAAGTCACTAGGGAGAAAATGAATAAGAAGTTAGAAGATCCTAAGTGTAAAAAGAATAACATAACGATCAAACCCCATAATTACACTAAAGAAAATTGGATCTCCTTGAACAAGTTTAAGCCTCAGATTCTATTAACCCCTGAACAAGTGTTCTGGAAAAAGGATATGGAAATGCAAAAAGCTGAAAATCTTGTTGAAAAGAATCCCCTTTGTAGGAAACTGCCTAAAGCAACTGTGTATCCTCCTAATACACCAATGCACTTAGTTCCTAGATCTATTGCCACTAAAAGCAAGACCTTAATCAGTCAATATGTTATCTTTCAACTATTTGTTGATTTTGAGAAAACTTGTAAGAAAAGGATCACACCCACTGGTATAACTGAAGGGGAAAGGGGTTTTGAGCAAACTAAAGAATGCTATTTAACTGAGGTCATGCCTTTCTTTAAACACCTAAAAGATCAATTTGAGAGTCTTAAAAAAGGGATGCATTCTGATATTAAAGAAATGGAAAAGGAATTTGATGCAATGATTGTTGAGTTTAGTGACTATGAGAGAGAATTAAAATATAGTGAGATTGAAAGGAAGAACTTGCATACACTGAATGAGAATCTGATTTCTGAATGTATTGCTCAAGATGTGTTTTTCACTGCTACAAATTGTTCCATTAATGCTTCTCAATTTCATGAATTATCTGTTGCTCTGAAAGTCTCCCATGATCGTGTCATTGAGCTTGAGAAAACTAACTCTAAATTGCATGAGAAAGTTGAACAAGATGATCATGATAACCTGGTGAAACAGTTTTCTAAATTGGAAGTTGAACATCTTGCTTTGCAATTAAAACATCAACATCTCAAAGAAAATGTTAAAACCTCAAATATCAAGACATCCTCTGATGCTCCTGAGTTTGATGCAGTTTTTGAAATTAGCAAACGTGATGAACAAATTTGAGCTCATTATAACACGATCAAAAGATTGAAAGCCCAAATTTCACAACTGAAAGGTGAAAAAGTTAGAAAACTAGCACAATATTACTCGAGTTTAAACAAGTAGTGCAAACGATTAAAGTTTTTGACGTAGTTTGAGTCCTCGTAGTCTCCTACAGAACTATAAACTCCAAAATTGTAAAAGAAACTCTACAACTACAAAATTAACGTTTCGTTCTACAAGTTGAAGGTTAAATCTTTTGACAAAGTGGTCCAATAGTACTAGTAGAACAAGTTGAAAGAGTACGTTAAATCTCAATCAAAAGAGTTCGAGTTACTGTGCTAGTACCCTCTGAAAGTCTCGTTGTCTATTAAGTACTTTAACTCTTCGTAATTACCTTGTTAAACATCGTCACTTTTTGTGTAGAACTCGTTATGTAAGTCTTTAGTCTAAGAGTAAGTCACATACGTTCAAGA
>BPTQ01000008.1:97488660-97532451 GCA_019973895.1 Chrysanthemum seticuspe
GATAATGAATGGAAATAAGTTAGCTGGTTTTATTTATAGTAGTCAAGCTTCTAACTCTACAGTGGCTTTAGGTTTTAAGAAATATGTTGGCTTAGAAGCTAGGGATGACACACGTAAATCTACACCAGCCAAATTAGCTAATTTTGTCAAAGAAGGTCAACTACATGCTGTACGTGGACCTATTAGAGGTGAGCACATGCCCATTGACCTTTCTATTTCTGTTGACTTTGATGGATCACACCATCTGTATGGCAAAAAGTCAAAGGACTTGCCAGACCCTGATACTTCTTCTAATGACTTTGTCTCTTGTGTTAACAGTGACAAGTCCTCCAAGCAAGGGTCTACAGAGTGTGATTCAAATGACAAGTCTGACCTTCCCAAGTCATCACCCCTGCCTGCACCCAAGACTACCAATAAGAATGTCAGAGTTGCTGCCAAGGAATCCACTTCCAAGACAGTTGCCTCTGAAGACTTGCTTTTTAATTCTTTGCATAATAGTACTGTTAAAAACAATTCTTTTCATGGTTTTGGTTTGAATACTTCTGCTTGTAATAACACATCTTTTGGTTTGAATAAATCTTCTAAACAGAAGACATGTTTTATGTGTGGAAGTAAATTTCATTTAATTAAGGATTGTGATTATCATGAGCAAAGGATGAATAGGTGTGGTGATTCTAGGAAATCTAGACCAAAGTGGACCAATGTTAATGATATACCACCTTATGTTCCACAAGCAACTTATAACAATACTCCTTTTCCTTGGAGGAGACCAGTTGTAAAACCATATGTTCAACCAACCAGTGAATATTTTAAAAATGGTTTTTGGCCTAGATATGTTAACCCTATGACTGATGGGAAAGGGTATTGGGATGCTGCTGTCAAGACCTCAGTAGGTTGTTCTTGGAATAAACAAGGACCTAAGTTTCAATGGAAACCCAAGAACAATAGTGGATCTTATACTTCTACATGGCATAACTCATATGATCCACAAGGCAGGTTCAAGTCAGCAATGACTTGAGCCTCCATAGTGTACTAATTTTCTGTATATTTTTGTTGTTGTTGTAGGATCATCCCCTTAAGCATAAAGATGTTGGAATTGTTGACAGTGGTTGTTCTAGAAGTATGTCAGGAAACAGGGATATGATGCATAACTTTGTATCCATTGAAGGAGGAGGCAATGTAACCTTTGGAGGAAGTGATGGCAGAATTACTGGGAAAGGGACCATCAAAACACCTCAGCTGGACTTTGAGAATGTATATTATGTCAAGGAACTTCAACACTTCAATTTGTTTTCAGTCTCACAAATCTATGACACCAAGAACAAAGTACTCTTCACAGAGGATGAATGTCTTGTGCTATCTAAAGACTTCAAACTCCCAGAAGAAACTTTAATTCTGCTGAAAGTTCCTCGTAGTCACAATCTTTATACATTCAACTTAACTGATGTCAAACCAGCAGGTGACTTAACGTGTTTGGTGGCTAAAGCATCCGTGGATGAGTCCACCAAATGGCACAGAAGGATGGCCCATGTCAACTTCAAGACCATAAACCAGCTCTCTAAACTGGGCCTTGTTCAAGGTCTTCCTTCCAAAGTTTTCACCAATGATCATAACTGTGTTGCATGCAACAAAGGAAAGCAGCACAGAGCCTCATACAAAGGTGTTCCTGTTACAGCAGTAAGCATTATTTCTGAACCTCTTCAGCTGCTTCATATGGATCTGTTTGGTCCAACTCAAGTGAGAAGCATTGATCATAAATATTTTTGTCTGGTGATCACTGATGGTTATAGCAAATTTTGTTGGGTATTCTTTCTAAGGACCAAAGATGAAACATCGGTAGTGTTGACAGACTTTGTTACCCTTATTGAAAATCAGTTGAACAAAAAGGTGAAAGGAATTAGGTGTGATAATGGGACAGAGTTCAAGAATGATGTACTAATAGAACTCTGTAGGTCAAAAGGCATAAAAAGGGACTATAGCACTCCAAGAACCCCTCAACAAAATGGGGTGGCAGAAAGAAAAAATAGGACCTTAATAGAGGCTGCAAGATCAATGCTGGCAGACTCTAAACTTCCAACCATGTTTTGGACTGAAGCTGTTGGTACAGCTTGTTATGTACTAAATCGAGTGTCCATTACTAGACCACATCTTAAAACACCTTATGAACTTCTTTTTGGGAAAGTTCTTGTTATTCATTACCTTAAACCGTTTGGCTGTCAAGTGACAATTTTGAATACAAGTGATCCGTTGGGCAAATTTGATGAGAAAGCTGATGATGGTTACATTGTGGGATATTCTGCTCATAGTAAGGCGTACAGGGTTTACAATGTATCTGCTAAGAAGATTGAGGAGACATTGAATCTGAGGTATCTAGAAGACAAGCCTAATGTTCAAGGACAGGGTCATGTTTGGTCATTTGACCTTGATTACTTGACTGATTACTTGGGTTATTCTAGACATATGGCTAACCAGCATGCAGATTCTCAAGCATCTCCATCTACCAGTGCAGGGACTATGGATGCAAATTCTGACAGTGGGTCTGATGATGATGAACAACCCATTGTAGTGCCTTCCTTCTCCCCTAACAATTTTGTAGGTGACACTTCTAAAGATTATACTGATGTGGGTGAAGATGAATTCCATTATGCTGAGGACCTTGCCAGACTGAAGAAACAAGAGTATGCAGCCAATTTAGACGCTGAGAGGAATGTTGAAGACAGTGCCAGTGAAGCAATCAGTGGAAACGTCAATTCTGCTGAAAGTGATTCTGTTTCTCCTCACCTCTCCCATTCGGCTGAAAGACATGTTGACTCTACTCCTATCTCTACTAGAGTGTCAACAGATCTTGTAGAACCTTATACACGGTTTCCAAAACCTTCAGATCTTGGTCATCATCAACCTAAAGCAGGAATCTTCAACACACCTTCCTATGATACTGACTTTGAACCTACTGTGACTAATCTTGATTCCTCCATTGATGTCAACACCACTACTACTACAAGGATCAACAATGTTCATCCACAGTCTAATATTATTGGTGATCCAAATGCACCTGTTTGAACAAGGGGTACTGTAGCACGTTCTAAATATGGTCAGGTGGCTTTTATCTCTTATGTCTCAAATCAGCAGAGAGACAATCACACAGACTATGAACATTGTTTGTTTGCTTATTTTCTCTCACAAGTGGAACCAACCAGTGTTACTCAGGCTCTTGAAGACTCAAGTTGGCTTGAGGCAATGCAGGATGAGATGCAACAATTTCAAAATCAGCAGGTTTGGATATTGGTACCACTACCTGATGGTAAGTATGCTATTGGGACTAAATGGATTCTGAAGAATAAGAGAGATGCTCGAGGTGTTGTCATTAAAAATAAAGCCAGATTAGTTGCACAGGGGTATAGACAAGAGGAGGGGATAGATTATGATGAAGTGTTTGCACCAGTGGCAAGAGTTGAGGCCATACGGATTTTCTTAGCTTATGCATCCTATATGGGTTTTATGGTCTATCAAATGGATGTTAAAGGAGCCTTCTTGTATGGTGAAATTGAAGAGGAGGTTTATGTCACTCAACCTAAAGGATTTGAAGATCCAGATCATCCTAATCATGTTTATAAGGTAGTCAAAGCTCTCTATGGACTACATCAGGAACCCAGAGCCTGGTATGCTAGGCTCTCTACATTTCTTCTGAAGCATGGTTATAGAAGAGGTGCAATTGATAAGACTCTATTCCTTAAGAAGAATTCCACAGACATCATTCTTGTGCAAGTGTATGTGGATGACATTATTTTTGGATCCACAAAGGATGCTTGGTGCAGGGAGTTTGAGGAGCTTATGAAGGGAGAATTTCAGATGAGTGCCATGGGAGAGATGACTTTCTTTTTGGGTCTTCAAGTTCAGCAGAAACCTGATGGTATCTTTATCAGTCAGGACAAATATGTGAGGGACATCTTGAAAAAGTTTGGTATGGAGGGTGTAAGGACTGCCACTACACCTTATGAAGCTCCAAAGACAAAGACCAACAATGAAGCAGATCCACCTGTGAATGTTCATCTGTACAGGTCTATGATTGGCTCTTTGATGTATTTAACAGCTTCAAGACCTGATATTACTTTTGCTGTGAGTGTTTGTTCACGACATCAAGTAACTCCACTGACTTCCCATCTCAATGCTGTTAAGAAGATCTTTAAGTACCTCAAAGGCCAACCTCTTCTAGGTCTTTGGTACCCAAAAGAGTCTCCTTTTAAGTTGGAAGCTTATAGTGATAGTGACTATGTTGGTGCAAATCTGGATAGGAGGTCCACCACTGGAGGTTGTCAATTCCTTGGAAAAAGATTGATTTCTTGGCAATGCAAGAAACAAACTATCGTGGCTACCTCATCTACTGAAGCAGAGTATGTTGTTGCTGCAAATTGCTGTGGACAGGTTCTTTGGATTCAAAATCAGTTATTGGATTATGGGTACAATTTCATGAACACAACAATTTTTATTGATAATCAAAGTACCATATGCATTGTTAAAAATCCAGTTTTTCACAGTCGAACAAAACATATTGAAATCAGGCACCATTTTATAAGAGATGCATATGATAAAAATTTGATAAAAGTGGTCAAAATTCATACTGATGATAATGTGGCAGATTTGTTAACAAAGGCTTTTGATGGACCAAGGTTTCAACACCTTGTGGTCCATATCGGTATGCTTAACCCTTAACTGCAAAGTTTAAGGGGAGGCATAGGCCTCAGGGGAGGCATATGCCTCAGGGGAGGATTTGTGTATACTTTGCATTTTGCTATGTAACTTTGTATATTGGTTTGCTATTCTCTAACTCTAACCAGCTAATGTAATCTTAGTTTGTGTTTCTTTGTTGGTTTGTGTATGTCTCTGTGTTTGTTCTGTTTTGCAGAGTGGTTGTTCAGTTGGGATTTGGTCAAGAAAGCTTAAGTTTGTTTCTACTGAATTCAAAGTGCTGAAGTGAGTCATTTGTTTCCACTGAAGATGATGTACTGAAGTTTTATGGTTCATTCAGTTTTATGGTTCATTCAAAAGAAGTACTGAAGCAAATTGTTCATTCATTCATTCAAGAAATAGTTTACAGCTTACAGCTTACAGAGTACAAACAACATCAAATGCATCTACATGATCTACTAATCCTAATCTATTACATATCATCTATTCCAACATCTAACAGGCTGTTGGATATGCATGATCGCTCACATCTTTCACACTAGATGCTGGATATGTATTCATGAAGTCTTGCATAACCACCCATTTATTCTATCTCGATGGCTGGAGATGCATAACTACTATGATGAGGATGCTAAGGATCAAAATGGAGAGGATGGATTGATGCAAATCATGATGATGGAGAAAAATAATGTGTCCTTTGTGCTCCATCTATTGATTTCAACCAAAATGCAACCCATCTACTATCCTTAAGCATTTCCTCTATACGATGTGTGTTGATGCACCAAAACCTGATGCAGAAAGACCGAGAACCACCTCTCTACCTTTAGGGAGTGGTGGATTTTTGGTTCGGGGCCTTCGTTGAGGCTGAGGTGCTGGAGGTTGGGAGTAAGATGTTCTCTCCTTATAGGAGTCATCAGAATCATCAGCAGATTCACTTGGATTCACTACAATATCATCTTCTGAAGAAGGAAGAAATGGTGACTTCTTTGGTCGTGGATATGGTCGTGGAAAGTAATGAAGCCATGGATTTGTATCTTCACTTGATGAGGATGATGATGATGATGAGGATGATGTTGTGAGATCTATGATCTCAGGTTTGGTACTCATGGTTTATTGTGGTTTAATTTTGGAGCATTGGTGGAATTAGGGTTTGCAATGATATTTGGGGGTTTTTGATGAAGAGGTATGTGTGCATTGGGATTGTTTTATAGACGGTTTCAAGTGGTAATGAGATTTAATGCGAGTGGGTGAAACAGTAAAAAGATATTTACTGAAGCTTCTTGAATAAGTGATCTGTTTCTGCTGATTGGTATTCTTCAGCAGAATGGATTTCGTTTCTACCGAAGTTGAAAGTGAATTTGAGTAAAAGTAGAAGTCCACGTCAGCATTGGTCAATCTTTGACCAAAATTGGGAAATTTCTATTTATTCTCTACTGGCATATATTCGTCCCATATTAAGTGATTCACTCGTTACTCTCATTCAAGACACTTCCATTTGTGTAAATCGTAACCCTAATTTTCAAAATCTTTCATGGCGCTTCAATTCAAACATGATCATAATAAGGTCGCTTTTCTGGGAACTGCTCGGGGTGACGAGTTGTATAGACCGATGATTGCATTCTTACAAAGATCAAAGATTCAGTATGCTCTAACACATTCTCCGAATGCTATATATGAATCCTTGGTTACTCAATTTTGGGCATCGGCTACGAAAAGGAGTGATACAGAGATTGTTGCAAGGGTTGACGGAACAGAGTATGTGGTGACAGAGGAACTGATCAGAAGACAACTTCGTTTAGATGATGAGAATGGAGTTTATCATTCTGATGCTGCGGTGGTACTTGAAGGGCTTAGAGCAATTGGATATCAAGGTACTCGGACTGACATGTGGTTAAAGAATCAGCTTTGTCCTATGTGGAGGTTTTTGGTTCATACATTGCTTCAGTGTGTAAGCAATAAGTCTGGAGGATGGGATCAGTTTTCGACTCAATTGGGATGTGGTATTATTTGTCTATCTAAGGGTTTGACTTATAATTTTTCTAAGTTTATTTTCAATAATATGGTTGAGAATATAACTAGGAAAAAGGGCAAGTTTTTTATGTACCCTAGGTTTTTTCAGATGATATTGGATGTTTCTACCCAAACTCAAGCTTTTCATCCCATAGGAGTTTTAACTTCTAAGTTATTTGCTTCAATGAGACTAAAGTTGAGAACTTGGAGGAATTACTGGGTCAGAGGGGTAAAAAGAGAAGTTTGGTTTCTTCTGAAGAGGAGCAAGAAGAGACTCAGCATGTATCACTAGGAATCTTGGCTGATGCAGCTCTTACATCTGATGTTTCTTCTCCTATTGCTGAATCTTCAAAGAGCAAGGTGCCTATTATATTTGCTAGAAAAAGAAGAAGACAATATTTGAATAAGGTATCTACTGAAACTTCAAAGGAGCCACAAGTTGTTGATGCATCTGCTGATGTTCTAGTTGAGGAGGTTGTTTCTGATCATGGTCAAACTTCATTTATACAAGAACAATCAAATGTTTCACCTTCAGCAGATGATGATGAAGTTTTTATGGCTGGGAGAATTTATAAGTTGAATTCTTCCTCTGAAGTTTTCTCTACACCTGTTGCGGAATTGTCTCAACATGTTTCTTCTGATGTTGGTTTAGTTGTTCCTTCTGAAGCTCAAATTGGTTATGCTGAAGAATCTTCTGATAGAGGAAAGGAAGCTGTGATTGATGATATGATTGGTTCAGGTTTGGTAACTGCAGAAGAAAATCAAGCTCAAGCTAGGCTGTTTGCTGATTATGAAAATATGCAGAAGAGTCGTGTAGTTGCTGAATTTCTTCAAGCTCAGTCTGATTCTAATTTGTCTACTGAAAGAAAATTAGAGCTTGATGCATTACTTCCTAAGATCACTGATGATCAATGGGATGCTTATACTACTCAAGGTGCATCTGATCCAAATCTTGCAAAACTTATATTAGGAGCATCTTTTGATAATGAGAATTTTGTGGATCAAATGGTGGCTCTTGGTAATCAAAGGAAGCAAGAGGCGGCTGCAAAGAGGAAAGCTCTTATTGCTCAAAGATATAAAGATAAAAGAGAAAAACCCATGACTATAGTTCAGAAGAGGAATCATATGAGGAGAGTTGTGAAGAATCATAGTTCTACGATTTATAATTCTGGCATGTCAATGAAGCAAATCTCTGCTTTGTCTGATGATGCTTTGATCAGACAGTATAATATGATTATGAAGCTTTCTTCTTCTGGTTCTACTTCTTCTTCTAAATTGGAAAGAATTGCTTCAATGTCAGATGTTCCTAAAGCAAAGAGACATAAAACAGTTGAAAGAGTGGATAATTTTGATGCTGTTTTGCCTCTGGTGATCTCTCCAGTTGTTACTTCTGAAACAACTTCTGAAGCTAATACTTCTTCTGATAAGGTTGTTTCTGCTGAGTCTTCTTTGGTTTCTTCTGAAGCATTGCCTAGTGTGGATTTGGGTGATCCATTGAGTCAGGAAGATGATCTACAGATTGATACAGATAAAATAGTTGGTAGAAGGCAGAAAAGCTTGGTTAAAAGGAAACTTAATTCCTTAAGGAGTTCTGTCAGACTGGCTAGGAAACATTCTTCAAAGAATATTGCGTTAGATCTCAAGGCTGATGAGTCAACTTTTATTAAAGTTGGACCTGTTGAGGTTTTTCCTGAAGGAACACATGCGGTATTGGTCAATTGGAAAGCTGGGAAGCTTAACACTGTTTATCGAATGGATAATACTGCTATTCAGTTCAACTTCTTGAAGGACATCTTTCATTTGGTGAATAGACATGATTTGAAGATGCTATATGAACATGTCACTCAGTATTATAATATTCATTCACCAACGGGTTCTGGTTTATATTTGTTGGGTGATCTTCAGGTCTTGTTTGATTCTCATTCTCCAGATGGTAAAGGGTATTCTATTTGGAAGAATTCACATAAGTGGGAGATTGAGAGTTGGAGGTTCTATTCTCTACCATGTATTCATGTGATTCAGACACAATGTGGTATGATTTTGTGTATGTTCTTGGATAAGCTTTATCCTTTGTCTGTTGAATTCATGGAACGTATGCTAAGACAGAAGTTGGAAGTATCTCCTAATCCAGTTGGCAATGATGAACTTCATGCTTCTCAATGTGTTGGTTTGATTAAAACTCAGCTTCTGCAACTTAAAGGTTCATCTTGATTGTAATATTTTGGTTATTTTGTAATTTTTGTTATCTTTCTTTTATTAGTTAAAAAAAAAAAAAAAAAAATGGGTTTGTCTAACTTTTATTGCAGGTTTGTTGTATACTTTTGTTGGTTCTTGACTCACCAGATATACCTTGTGTATGTCAAAGAGTTAGCTAGTCCAAGGGGTACAGCTTTGGTAAAGACATCTCAAATCTGTTGATAGCTGTAATGGTTTGCTCAAAATCATAGGGTATGCAACCACCCATGCTTCATTGCTGAGTGTTGTATGGTTTTCAATTCACCATGGTTTATTCCTTTTTGGAATCCAAGAATTGACTAGCCCACATGTATATGGCTTGTGGTAAAGGCATTGGAATACCATATTTGGTTGTCAATTCACCAATTCTAAGAATTGACTAGTCCTGAGCAAACGGCTACAGGTAAAGACATTTCAAATCCGTTTCTATGGTTTCTGGTTTGCCAATAAATCAGATGGTTATCAGTGTACCATAGTTTACGAACTTAAACATATGGCTACTCCAGTAGTGATGGCTATTGGTAAAGAGACATCCAATCCATTATTTTCAATGATTCACCTCTCACAGGAGTTAACACACCTGGATGTGATGAGAATCGTCTGAAACTAATATGTTTTGATGTACCTATTGTCATTTGTTGCAGCAAAGATATGGAGTTTCAGTGTTTCTTCATCAAAGAGATGTTTTTATTTGGATTCTTTGCTGCTGTTGTTTGTGCACAATCCTCTGGTGCTGTCTTGTTAAAGATCTATCAAGAAACTGGAACTTAACCAACCCAAATTCCAGTTTAGGGGAGGATTGTTGGGAATTATGTGAAGTTTGGATTATGCTGAAATTACTGCTGAAGAAGAGTGGATTCTGCCGAAGACATAATCTGCTGAAGTATAATAGTTATTAGTTTGTTTCTGCGGAAGTGATTATTTCGTGTTTAGTATATTTAGTTTGGATATACATGAGCTTTATTAGGAAGTGATTGTGTATATCTTATTTAGTTTTATGTTTATACGTTTCTTGGGAAACGGTTTAGGGTTTTGTTTAGGGTTCCTTGTCTATAAAAGGAACACATTAGAATGAGTTATGTACCGATTGGAAAAACACAGTTTTAGTTATTATAACGATCCATAGAGGATCACAGAGTTCTTAGTTATTTGTTACTTGTGTTTATATTCCGCTGATAAATATAAGTAGTAGAGATTGTCTTTTATTGTGCTTGTGATTACATAGGCATATATAACGATCCACGAGCTCAAGATCTATCAAGGTCTGTTTGTTTCAACAACTTTGATTTTGTCTTGTAGGTGGTTGTCTAATAGTAACATGGGTTGGTTTATTCTTATTAACAATAACAAAATCAGTTCTAGATGAGGAGGCTATATTATTACCATTGTTTGCTTTAGCAGACCCACGGATCCCTGGCTGTACACTAGCCGGTTCCCTTTTTGTAGGATCCGTGGGATCTGTGACTACAGTGGTTTGTTTTTCTATTGCTTTTACGAATTTTGTTTCTTTGTTTTCACTAGTTGACGCATTAAGTTCCTGAAAGCCTAGACTTTTTTGCATTCACAAGTTTGTGAAACCTCACATGGTACTCTATAATGCTCTCCCCTGGATTCATCTTAAAATTTTCAAAGTCATCATACAATTGTGATTCTCGATCTTCCTTTGTCAATTTTGAGCCAGAAAGAAGCATCTTGACATTGTCCCAAACTGCTTTGGCCTCGGTTTTGTGATTAATCAGCTTGTAAATGTCCTTTGGTAGACCTTGAAGGATGATGTTGGAAGCTCTGATGTCAGCATCATATCGTTTCTTCTCCTTATCATTAAGATCATCATAAGTCCTTGGTATATCCATTCCTAGTGTGACACTTCCATCAGCACTAGTTTCAAGTTGATCTCTGGTGGTGCCCATCTGGTACGGACCTTCATCAATTGATTGAATGATGTTAAGACCATTCTCTTTGCCCAAGCAATACAATCGGATTTGTTAATACAAATAAACCGTAAAAACGTTTATTAAATATTTAGCGGTCTCTTTATGTTTTGTTGATAACAAATATAATGTTATCATAAGTAAAACTATAAGGATACATGTTATTTTTGTAAAGCATTTATATATAGTCATTTAATACAAATTGTTGTAATAATTCATTTGTTGTAATAGTTTATTAGGATGGTTAAAAACCACAACCCATGACCCATACCCATGGAGCATATCCATAACCCATGGAGTTAACCCATACCCATTTGACTAGATGCATTGCATCTATTAGATACATTGTAACTAAAGAAATACCCATGGACCAACCCATAACCCGTGACCCATGACCCATAACCCAAAAACCCATGGGCAAAGAGGAGCGTCCCACGGATCCCTGGAGTTACACTAGACGGATCCCTCAAGGAAGGGATCCGTGGGATCCGTGTAACAGTGGCAAGAATTTGCCTATAAATAGAGAGTCATTTCTTCATTTTTACTTACCCCTCTTCTTACTAACTCTCTCATATATTCTTACACTCTTCTAACAAAAGATCACTTGATCTAGAGAGTTGTTTCTTCTTCTATTGTGATTCTCATATAGGTCCTTCTCTAAGGCGAGATCACGAGCATTCTACAAGTCATCCAAGCAAGGGGTCCTTGATTGATTTGTTCCTCCACAAGATTTCTGTAGCGAAGATCTTGTATTTCATATTTCACATATTTGTTGTGTTATAGTTGTGTTGGTTTGGTCCTCCGTGTTACGGACTCGGTATTTAGCTTTGTACCAGAAAAAGGTGTAAGCAACGTTGTGAAGGCTTCTCCGCCAAGTTGAAGGAGTTTGTTGACATAGTGCTTGAACTCTCGAGTAGGTGACTCGGGGAGTGGAGTAGGTCAAGGAAGGTGTCCTTGTAGCCGAACCACTATAAATCGGTTGTGTCATTTCTATCCCTTACTTTACTTTATCTACTTGCATTACTCTTAGATCTATACTTTCTCTTCACCCATACGATTTCACATATCGAATCTAAAGTTTTTAGAAACTAATTAAAAATCGGAAAAACTATTCAACCCCCCCCCCCTTCTAGTTTTCACAATTGGCATCAAGAGCTAAGTTTATAAAAGTTTTAAAGTAAACTGTATTTTAAAAACTTTTCGATAACTATTGGTTCTGAAAAATACAAGGAAGGGCAATCTATGCAACGACCACCACTACTTGAAACTAATGGTTTAATATATTGGAAAAATAGATTCGAAACGTATGTGAAGTCAAAAGATATTGATCTTTGGTACATCATTGTTGAAGGCGATTTTGAAGCCACTTCAAAAGATGAAAATGGAATTTTAGTTAACATACCTCATGATAAACTCACCGATAATATTAAGAAAAAGCTTTTCAAAAATAGTGAAGCTAAAATGGTTTTATATAATGCTTTACCCAAAAAGGAATTTGAAAGAATTTCCATGCTCAAAACCTCTAGAGAAATTTGGAATTCTTTAGTTGTAACTCATCAAGGTAATCAACAAGTTAAAAACAATAAAATTGATTTATTTGTTCAAGTGTTCAACAATATGAACAATTTTCGATATCGGATGAGGATACTATAGATCATTCTTTTACTAACTTTAATAGTATAATTACATCTTTACAAGCACTTGATGAATATTTCTCTAGCCGTAACCATGTTAGGAGATATCTAAGGGCACTTCCATCCAAGTGGAGATCTAAGGTGACGGCAATCGAAGAATCAAAAGACTTGTCAATCCTCACCCTTGATGAACTCATAGGCAATTTAAAAGTCTATGAGCTTGTCCTCGCTAAAGGTTCCAAAGCCTCAAAAGTGAAAGAGAAGCACAAATCTCTTGCCCTTGAAGCCAAGAAGGTTTCAAGCGATGAAGAGAACTCCTCTTCGGACAGTGATGACGAGGAGTATGCTATGGCGGTAAGGGACTTCAAAAAGTTCTTTAGAAGAAAGGGAAGATACATCAAGCAACCATATGACGACAAGAAAGGATTCTGGAAAAGCAAAAAGGACGAGAAGGCAAGGGATGATCGCGCTTGCTTTAAATGTGGGGACCCAAACCACTTTATTAGTAAGTGTCCCAAACGTGATGATCAAAAAGCATTCATGAGCGGCTCGTGGGGAATGAGCGAAGAGGAGGATGAAGAAATTTGTCTCATGGCAAATGACGAGGTATGTCACGAATACTATAGTAGCTCATCATTAGATAATGACTCTTTGCATAATGAATATGATAAACTTTGCAAAATTAGCTTAAATGTAATCAACAAAAATAAGTTTTTGAAAAACCAAAATCAACGTTTAGAAAAGGAAGTCATAGAGTTAAAAGCAAAATTAAAACGTCTAGAAAAGGGGAAGATAGCAAGTGGCGAATGTGAACTTTGCGTTCAACTTCAAACACTAGTTGATCATCTAGACTCTAAGATTGCTAGAATGAACACTAATACCTTAGATATGATATTGGATAGTGTTAAAACAGGAAATACTTGATATGAATCAAGCAAGGGAACCTAAACGAGATAGAAATCTAACTAGCTATTCTATTCCCCGGCAGTGGCGCCAAAAACTTGATGCGCATACAAGGCGCGTTCGGGGTCAAAGGAACTTCCTTTTTGTCGAGCAAGTTTTTCAACACCCTAGGCAGTGAACCTAATTGTTGTAGTGTAGTATTGGGTAAGCCTCAGGTATTGATATCGTTCTCTAGGGGAATAGTAATGCTAGTAAAAAGTGTACTACGCTAAGGTTGAGGTTAAGGAAGATTCTTTTTTTTATCTTTCTATATTTTTTTGAAAGCTAAGGGTAAAATCTCGGGGCTTGGATTTGGGGGTTGGTACTTCTACCGATTACTCTACAATTCTAATTATCTAATACTACGGGTAGTCTTATGTCTATTGATGTGTGCTCGTATGATGATTAAAAATGTGTTTACCTAGATACTATTACTCCCTAATTATCTTTTATTGATGGTTGAATTGTCACGTCCTTATTCTTAACGCGTTGTGTTGCCTAAGGTCGTAGGGTGTGCCTTTTTCCCTAACTCTTTGAGACTACCTTAAGGTTATTGCCTACGAAATCCTCTAGATTAATCATAAACTAACTTTAAGGTTAATGATATGAGGAATATCAATATAACCATGCCAAATATCCAACTGAATTCCAAGTTTGTGAACAACATGACACCTGAGTGGAACAGGTTTGTTACTGCAGTGAAGCTGAACAAATGATTGAGAAATACGAACTATGAGTAGTTGTATGCCTACTTACTTCAACAGGAGAATCATGCTACGTTTGATCGTTTGATCATGGAAAAACTCAATCCAACTACAACAACAAGCACAACTAATGACTCAGTAGCATATCTGTCTAATGGGAAGCTTGATACTCAAGTCTCACAGGTTTTACCATCTTCTCAGAACCATAATCAGATTACCATACCAGACTCAGGATATACCCCATCAGACATGCTGATTGAAAACCTCTCGAACCAAGTTGCTTTATTGGTTCAACAATTCAGAACATCACTTCCCTAAACCAACAACGAACTCAGAACTTCCTCTAACTTACAAAATCAAGCTACAGTGGAAGATGGAAGGGTTGTGGTTGACAGGCGCCTTTTTGAGGGGCGTCTAATCAAATGTAGTATAGTGTGTTCCAAAGTATTGCAGAAGAGACTGCAAACCTGGGTCGTTCTTCCCAACGAGGCTGTGATGGTATTTTAATACGGGCTTGTGATCGGGTGATTTGGACAGAAAAAGGTTTGTAGAATGATTACTGAGGACAAATTAAGCTATAAACAACTTAAGCAAACTGGAAATAAGCTAAAACATGTACAGAAACATACTAATAAACTACAATAAGCAAAACAGCAGAATCCTAAATAAGCACTTCAGCAGAATTACTAAATCTTAATCAGCAGAATCAGATTAAATCAGCAGAATCTTAAATCTGCACTTCAGCAGAATCAAAATAAGCAGATTAAAAAGCACTTAAACATGGAAACTAAAAATTAACAAAAGTATACTAATGAAGACAAGCATCATAACATTAATACCCTAAAAGCACAGATTACGAAATTCAATATTAAAGCCTAGAGAAAATTATCTAGTTTATTCAAAAATGATAAGAAGGAAAATTTAACTTTTAACTAAAAACCAAAAAGTTGACTAAACTGAATTTAAAACTTAAACTACTGATTTAATATGTTAAATTAAACTATAATGAAACTAAATTAAGCAAACTTAACAGCTTTTAAACTAATATTATAAAAATGGACTTGAAAAACTTGAACAGACAAGAAATTAGAAAAGATTAAAAGCAATTTTGACTATCTACTTAATAAAACCTGGATATGATTACTAAACTGAGTTATATGACCATATAGTGGTGTATATCAGACAAGAACAACAACACACACAAACATAAACACAGAGTAGACAGCAAATCCAACAAACCTTAAAATGGACTGTTTTGAGGTTTTCAAAACAAAAGACTACATAGACCAATTCTATCAAATCATAACAACCTAACATTAAGCTCTAATAAGACCCACTAAAAGCAAATAAACATGAGAGCATAAGAATCAAAGCATGAAAAGGACTGAAACAGTACATTGCAAAAAATGGTAAAAATGAAGCCTACAAGTGATCAAGGCTTAAAAATGAGAACCAAGGATCAAAAACCACTCCTAACTTGTTGTCAACAAGCTAGAAACCAGAAAAGCTATCCAGATAAAGCTTCTTCTCCCCCCAGAACTGCTTATTGGACCACAGGTTGACTTTCATTGACTTTTTCTTCAAAATGAAATTAGAACCTTAAGAACCTCTTAACACTTCTTTAATTAACTTCAATAAACTCATAAGAGCTTATTTCAACAACTATTTCAGATTATAACATTAAAATCAAGCAAGAACACTTTTGGCGGGAAATCTTGTTAGGACTGAAAACATGAAATTGCTGGATAAAAATTCTTTGATTGTGATTAACTTAACTAGTACAATACAGAATTGAAGAAACCCAGAATTCTTTTACATGAAACTTAAAGCAGAATTTAAATTTACACTACAAAAATGGTCTAAAAACTGTGACAAAGTATTCTTCTCCTTCTTTCTCTATTTGTAGTGACTTTTTGAAGTACAAGCAACTTTCCCTGACTTTCCCACTTGCTTCTGAATATTTCCCATCAATAATCTTGACCTTTGGATGAGTCAAAGCAATCTCAGCCTTCAAATCCACTTTTGGCGCCAAAAGTCTTGATAGTGGGTTAGAGCAGGTTTAGAGCAATTAAAGAATTTTGGTGTTTGTGGAGGTGAAGGGAACAAACTGTGTAGTAGGCATGGAGCTAGAGGTGAGTTGGTGGAAAAGGAGAAGGTGTGTTTGACTTACTGTTTGACCAGATATTATTTAGGGGTAGATATTATTTAGTGGAAGTATCTGCTGAAACGTATGCCTTCAGCAGAAACCATCAGCGCATTATAACTTCAGCAGAAACCGTTGATTCAGCAGAATCAACATAGGCTTCAGCAGAAACCATCATCATCAGTAGAATCAAACTGTTTCACCTCTTTTTATACCTGATTCATATAAAAACACATTTTCATGATATTTGTAACATTTATATGGTCATTTATGTGTTTTTGGTCGTTTTGTGGGTTTAAACAATATAAAATATATGTGTATTTAGACACATATCAAATCTCCCACACTAAACTATTGCTAGTCCCTAGCAATATTTATGAAGTTTTAATGGATTTTAAAGAACTCTTTACCAAAAGCCATTACTTCTGGAGTAGCCAAATGTTTTAGTTCAAGTAAGAACTTTGGTACACCGATAACCAAATGATTTTGAGCAAACCACCAGCTACCAGAAGCCGTTTGCTTCTGGACTAGCCAACTCTTAGATAAAATATCTTTGGTGAGTCGATTACCAATTATGGTTTTCCAACTGCCTTTACCACAAGCCATAAACTTGCGGGCTAGCCAACTCTTCACTTTTAAGGATATGGTGAGCTGAACACCATACAATTTTGGGCAAATTGCAAGCCATAAACGGATTTGAGATATCTTTACCTAGAGCCGTTTGCTCCAGGATTAGCCAATCCTTATGTGTGTTAGACATGGTGGACTGATTACCATAAGCTGAGTAAGTGCAAAACATTTACTCCAAGAAAAAAATTTGGCCAAAAATGGGGGAATTGGGCGGTATAATTACATGATAAAATTCGTGAGAATTCCCCCCCACACTAGAAATGAATATTGCCCTCAATATTCAAAGTACCGGTGGTTATGCCGAAACTGAGAACGTAAAAGGGAAATACTACGGCCATTATTTGAAAGTTTTTTTTATTTTTATTTTTATTTTTTTTTTTGAAAACTTATATACAACAGCGGGGGCAACTCCCCCACACTAGGGTGGTACACACGGGTGAAAACCCATGTTTAACTACTGTTTTTGATTACCGAGTCACTAGCTTGACTCGACCCCGAATTAATTTGTTCATGGGGAAGTAAGTGGAAGAGACAATCTCCATCGGACTTTCATTCAAGATGTTTGGACAAACATTTGAAGCACGTGAAAGTTCCACACCGATGAGATATATTCCCGGCTCAAGATAATGGTACATGGAAATGCCGGGATCAAAGATAATGTCTTCATTCCCGAAGGAGTGAAGAACAGGAGAAGTGACGGAATATATGAAGAAAAGAAAGAAAATCATGATAAAAATCACGACTAACTCTTCATCCTCAATAGGAGAATTCATAGTTTCATGAATCTCATCAGTTAAGCTCGCCTGATCAAGACATATTATGGGTGTGTCTAGATCAAAGTAGAAATTATCATACTCCGGCGGAGATATGATATGAGTGAGTTCATCTGAGAACTCCTTGAAGGTGAATGAATCATATTCAGAATTGATATGAGTGGGTTCACTAGTGAACTCCTCCAATGTAAATGATTCATAATTGGGGAGAGAATTATGAGAATGAAAAGTGGTACTGCCACTAATCTTCTCTCCCATATTATCAAAACAGAAGGCTTTCATTTCCGGAATAGAATCATCGGAAAGAATGTCACTATCCTTAATGGGGATAGGAGATGAAATAAGCTTTTCATTAAAAGCCTCGATTATAGAAATGAGAAGATTAACATTCAATAATGTAAGACGAAGAGATTCGTCTTGGATTATTTCTTCATCATTCTCTTCTCCTAAGCTGACTAGCTCAGAAGGTAATTCCTCCACATAACTTATGTCTCCACAAGATAAAGAATAGTCCTCATCAGAATCAGAGAACATCTCAATATGATCATTTTGGAAGACAAGAGGAGGAGGGATATCACACTCATGATCAAAAATTCCCTGTGATTCTCTCGGGATTGGGACAAGGTTCTCGACACTAAACTTTATGAGTTCGTCCGATTCCTTTTCAGGAATAGTGTCAAGATGCTCGTCCCCCATGCTCAGAGAGTGAGTGAGAATATCGGGTGTGATAACATCAGACTGAGGGAGTTGATAAGGACTAGCATACATATGTTTTATACTTTCCATTTGTTATTCTGCTAGTAATTCCATCATAGTCTGTTCTCCCTGATTTTTCATGGAAGGAATTTCAACTGATGAACTTGATGAACCTGTACCAAATTGACTAATATCAAGGGTAACTTCATCATCATCGTCATCAGGAATGAAACGGAATCGAGAGCTAGATTTGGATGCTTTTTCTTTTGCAATTGATTCCCTAATAGATTTTTCAAAGGCAATTTGGGAATTTAATTTAGCAGCCCGCTCTTCGGCTAACAAAACTTCCATGGATTTCTCATTTGGATTATCTTGGGAATGTTTACAATCCTTCAAATCTTTCACTAAATCCAAAAGATCAAGGAGAAGATTTTGAGGAAGTGGCTCAGGTTGAGGTGGTGCATGATTCACTTGGTACTGTAGAGGTTGGTCATGATACGAAGAGTCGTAATTGTTACAAGGAAATGGATTTCTTGTTTGACAATCAGAGCTAAAGTGAGAACCTCCACAATACTCACAACAGTAAAACTGATGTGGTTGTGAGTCATATGTGTTGTATTCATAATTGTTATCAGGAACCTGCTCATAGACAAGCGTGTTTCCCGATTGACAATCAGAACTGGAGTGTGAACCACCACAGTACTCACAACAGTAAAACTGCTGAGTCTCACAGTGTGGTAGCTGATGGAATAAATCAGTTGTGTTATGGTAGGAATAGGGATCCTGGTTATAGACAGACCCGTTTCCTGATTCCACCATGCTACAACTGGGGCAATTGCCACCATTATAAGGACCACCACACCATTGACAACCAAGAGGGTGATGATAAGACATAGAAAGAATCAAAGGTTTACAGAGGAGTTGGGATGAAGAATCAAAGATGTGAGAGGGTAGAGATGGATATTTTTAGATTTTTGGATAAACATTTTGTAAAAATAAGAAAGAAAATCTTTTTGGGTTTTTGATTTTGTAATATAATAAGAAAACAAGAGAATATTAACAAGGATGGTAAATATACAATGGATGTATATCCAGGATCACTAATCTGCAAACCGTTTCAACACGCACACAACCTCCCCGGCAGCGGCGCCAATTTGACAGGCGCCTTTTTGAGGGGCGTCTAATCAAATGTAGTATAGTGTGTTCCAAAGTATTGCAGAAGAGACAGCAAACCTGGGTCGTTCTTCCCAACGAGGCTGTGATGGTATTTTGATACGGGCTTGTGATCGGGTGATTTGGACAGAAAAAGGTTTGTAGAATGATTACTGAGGACAAATTAAGCTATAAACAACTTAAGCAAACTGGAAATAAGCTAAAACATGTACAGAAACATACTAATAAACTACAATAAGCAAAACAGCAGAATCCTAAATAAGCACTTCAGCAGAATTACTAAATCTTAATCAGCAGAATCAGATTAAATCAGCAGAATCTTAAATCTGCACTTCAGCAGAATCAAAATAAGCAGATTAAAAAGCACTTAAACATGGAAACTAAAAATTAACAAAAGTATACTAATGAAGACAAGCATCATAACATTAATACCCTAAAAGCACAGATTACGAAATTCAATATTAAAGCCTAGAGAAAATTATCTAGTTTATTCAAAAATGATAAGAAGGAAAATTTAACTTTTAACTAAAAACCAAAAAGTTGACTAAACTGAATTTAAAACTTAAACTACTGATTTAATATGTTATATTAAACTATAATGAAACTAAATTAAGCAAACTTAACAACTTTTAAACTAATATTATAAAAAATGGACTTGAAAAACTTGAACAGACAAGAAATTAGAAAAGATTAAAAGCAATTTTGACTATCTACTTAATAAAACCTGGATATGATTACTAAACTGAGTTATATGACCATATAGTGGTGTATATCAGACAAGAACAACAACACACACAAACATAAACACACAGTAGACAGCAAATCCAAACAAACCTTAAAATGGATTGTTTTGAGGTTTTCAAAACAAAAGACTACATAGACCAATTCTATCAAATCATAACAACCTAACATTAAGCTCTAATAAGACCCACTAAAAGCAAATAAACATGAGAGCATAAGAATCAAAGCATGAAATGGACTGAAACAGTACATTGCAAAAAATGGTAAAAATGAAGCCTACAAGTGATCAAGGCTTAAAAATGAGAACCAAGGATCAAAAACCACTCCTAACTTGTTGTCAACAAGCTAGAAACCAGAAAAGCTATCCAGATAAAGCTTCTTCTCCCCCCAGAACTGCTTATTGGACCACAGGTTGACTTTCATTGACTTTTTCTTCAAAATGAAATTAGAACCTTAAGAACCTCTTAACACTTCTTTAATTAACTTCAATAAACTCATAAGAGCTTATTTCAACAACTATTTCAGATTATAACATTAAAATCAAGCAAGAACACTTTTGGCGGGAAATCTTGTTAGGACTGAAAACATGAAATTGCTGGATAAAAATTCTTTGATTGTGATTAACTTAACTAGTACAATACAGAATTGAAGAAACCCAGAATTCTTTTACATGAAACTTAAAGCAGAATTTAAATTTACACTACGAAAATGGTCTAAAAACTGTGACAGAGTATTCTTCTCCTTCTTTCTCTATTTGTAGTGACTTTTTGAAGTCCAAGCAACTTTCCCTGGCTTTCCCACTTGCTTCTGAATATTTCCCATCAATAATCTTGACCTTTGGATGAGTCAAAGCAATCTCAGCCTTCAAATCCACTTTTGGCGCCAAAAGTCTTGATAGTGGGTTAGAGCAGGTTTAGAGCAATTAAAGAATTTTGGTGTTTGTGGAGGTGGAGGGGACAAACTGTGCAGTAGGCATGGAGCTAGAGGTGAGTTGGTGGAAAAGGAGAAGGTGTGTTTGACTTACTGTTTGACCAGATATTATTTAGGGGTAGATATTATTTAGTGGAAGTATCTGCTGAAACGTATGCCTTCAGCAGAAACCATCAGCGCATTATAACTTCAGCAGAAACCGTTGATTCAGCAGAATCAACATAGGCTTCAGCAGAAACCATCATCATCAGTAGAATCAAACTGTTTCAGCTCTTTTTATACCTGATTCATATAAAAACACATTTTCATGATATTTGTAACATTTATATGGTCATTTATGTGTTTTTGGTCGTTTTGTGGGTTTAAACAATATAAAATATATGTGTATTTAGACACATATCAGTGGTGCAAAATGTGCAAGGAAGGCAAAATATGAATCAAAGGAATGTTGCACGGGGAAATGTTGCAGCTAGTTATGTGGGGGCTCAGAACAGAGGAAGGATTGTAGTTGAGGGTCAAGGCAAACCAATTAAGTGTTATAACTGTGGGGGTGAGGGACATATTGCTAGGAACTGCACTCAACCTAAGCGTCCACAAAATGATGAGTACTTCAGGGATAAGATGTTGTTGATACAGGTTCAAGACAGTGGAGCAGTGTTGGATGAGGAAGAGTTGTTGTTTCTTGCTGATGGGAATGCTAAAACATTTGATGCTGACGTGGATGAACAACCAGTATATGATTTGGCATAGAACAATCCCAATGTCTTCCAGGTTGCTGACTGTGATGCCTTCGACAATGATGTTGATGATGAACAAACGGCACAAACCATTTTCATGGCTAATATTTCTCCTATGGTTTCATCACCTCAACAAGCTGTTCACTCAAATGCTTCAATTATATCAGAGGTACTAAAACTATATGATGTGGTTGATGAGCAAAAGATTCCCAACAAAGTACAACTAACAGTAGTCGTTGAGTCAAATATTGTAAATATGGGGAATAGCAATGTTATCCCATATGAGCAATATGTGAAGCACGATGAAAGTCCTGTTGTACCAAGTGGTGAATCTTCTGCCATTAATGATGAATATGTGTTTAATGAGTACACTAAATATGTGCCTTATGACTCCATGGCCACTAAGCTAAATATGTATAAGGATCAAGTTGCCATCTATGAACAGCGTGCTAAATTTGAATTGACCACACGTGAGTTGGAAATGGATAGCCAAATGCGTACATTGATTACTAAAAGTAATTTAAGGGAAGAAACGTTAAAACAAGAGTTAAATTCCTTACAAGAGAAATTTAATTAAACTGTTAAGCAAAAACAAGAAATGCAAGAAAAAGTAAAAATGCTTAAACATGAATTCAAAGAAAAGGAATCTAAACTCCTAAATGATTTTTCCAACCTTAAAACTTTAAAGAACAAACTTGAAAACAAGTTGTACGTACAAGGCAACACCATTGAAAATGCTCACATGATTACAAAGCACAGAGTTTTAAGTGATAAACACAGTGAAAACCTTGTAGAAGACCCAAATCTTGTGTATCTTAAGAAAGCCTAAAGGGCTCAAGAAGTGATTTATGATGGTAGTTAAATTCTTAAGCCGAAACAAAAGCCAACTTGTGTACAGAACACTGAAGAGGACATAGAGTTAGAAAATGCCTCTAGAGAGAAAATGGATAAGAAAATAAAGGAACCTAATTGTGTGAAGAATAAATTAAATGTCAAAACTCCCAATTATTCTAAGGAAAAATTCTTAGCCACGTTTAAACCTCAGACTCAATTAACCCCTGAACAAGTGTTTTGGATGTTAGATATGAAAAAGAAAAAGGCCGAAGAACTTGTTGTTAATAAATCTCCCCTTAGGAAATTGCATGTGGCTACGGTGTATCCTCCCAACACACCGATGCATTTAGTGCCTAGAACTCTTCCTACACAATGCAAAACCTTAGTTTGCATATACATGGTTTACCAACTATTTGTTGACTTCGATAAAAATATGTAAGAAGAGAAGTACACCAACGGGTATTACTGAAGGGGAAAGGGGTTTTGAGCAAACAAAAAAGTATTATCTTACTGAGGTTATTCCATTCTTTAAACAATTAAAAGAACAATTCGAGGGTATTCAAAAGGCCTTAGATACTGAAGTTAAAGAAATGAAAAAGATGTTTAATGAAATGGAAAACGAGGCAAGAATTAATGCATATGAGCTTAAAAGCTATGAGATTGAGAGGAAGAACATTCACATCCTTATTGAGAATTTGATTATCAAATGTATTGCCTAAGATATGTTTTATACTGTTACAAACTACTCCATTACTGCTTCTCAATTTCATAACTAGAGTGTCCAGGAGCCATTTGCTCAGTCAGCTCATCGAATGTAACGTGAATAGTTTCCATAATATCTCGGGTTCTTTTGTTGTAGATTCGGTAATCCTTCCGATTAGGTGCATAACCAACAAAAAATCCAATATCAGCCTTAGCTTTCAACTTTCCCATATCTTGACCATCATTGGTTGGATAGCATAAAGCCCCAAACACACGTAGAAATGAGAGATCAGGTATTCTGTTGTGAACTAATTCAAATGGATTTTTTTCATGAAGAGTATGTATTAGGGATCGGTTTTGAGTGTAACAAGCAGTGGCAATGGCTTCCGCCCAGAGAAACATTGGTGCTTTTGAGAATACTAGCATAGTCCTAACAGCTTCCACAAGAGTACGATTACGCCTTTCAACTACACCGTTCTGCTGAGGAGTGCGTGGAACACTTTTATGATGACTAATTTCAATGCTTTCATAAAACTGAATGAGCTGTTTGTTCACAAATTCAGTTCCATTGTCTGTTCAGATGATTCTGAAAGTTTTGTTAAGCCTAACCTGCAATTGTTTGATAAGCTTAATGACAATCTCGGAAGTTTCATCCATGGTTCTCAAAAACTTTACCCAAGTGAACCGAGAGAAGTCGTCAACAACAACTAGCACATACTTCTTCCCATTGATACTTTGTACTCTCATTGGTCTGCATAGAGCCATGTGAAGGGTATGAAGAACTTCTATAATGGTATTGGCAGGTTCGGGTTTGTGGGCATACTTTTTGCTTTTGCCTAATTGGCATGCAGAACAGAGATGATCCTTTTCATATTTCAATCGGGGTAAGCCTCTTACAAGGTCCTTTCTAGAAAGATCATTGATGGTGCCGAAGTTCAAGTGATTGAGTCGACGGTGCCATAACCATGACTTGTTCTTAGATGCCTTTGACAACAATCAAATAGGAGAAGACTTCATCGTGTCTTCGATAGAGATGGTGTACAAGTTTGCGCCACGAGATCCTTTTCGAAGCTCAATGCCATCTAATTCTCTAACGAAGCATGTGTGTTTTTGAAAGGCTACTTCGAGATCAGAATCACCAAATTGACCAACAGAGAACAGATTGTGCCCAACTCCTTCTACATAATATACCCTGGAGATAACACCCCATAATTGCACCAAAATGATCATTCCAAAATCTAACAGTCCCGATGAACTTATTCACGAAGTTCTTGAGCTGTGAGCGATCCCCAGTCATATGTTTTGAGCAGCCTGAATCCAAATACCAAAAGACGATTTGTACGACCTGCATTTGAAAACAGAAGAGAATGGATAACTGGGAGCATTGGATCCCCATGTGAATATGGGTTCCGATTGGTTAGTACAAGCAATCTGTAGACCTACAGCATTTCTAGATGCCAAGATATTATTAGTGGGAGCTGCACTAGAATAAGCAGTGGACCTAGTCACTGCGTGCTGAATTCCTAAAGGTATGATTCTACCAGTGGGCTTCCATTTCTTAGGGGGCACTAATCTAGACAATGAAGAGCAAAGTTCACCAATTTTAAACTTATGGCCTGTAGGCTTCCACTGAAAACCTACATTAATAAACTTTTTCCCTGTAGGCTTCCAAGATTACTTAACCTGTTTTGCATTCCAAACTTTATCTACTGGGGATTTAACAAAATGCCTCAGATAAGACACAACACATTCGTCATGATTACCAAAAATTTAACATTCATTACCTGTTTTGCAAGCAGTAGTAGAATTCAAATTAATTACAGTACGCTTATAGCTAATACTAGAATAAACACAATTCATATTGTTCAACTTAAACTTATTATTACTATGGTGGTCTTCTACTATCTTCTCTTGATCACTTTTAGCTCGCGAGGTCCTATCTTGCTTTGTATTGCCTGAAGGCTTTGACCCGCTAGCCTTAGTGTCACTGCTTACTCCTGTAGAAGGAACGGCGGGATTATTCGTTTGTTTCACTACTTTTTGCATTTCTTGCCTAGAAGTGCTGAGCTTTGAGACTTTAGGAGGTACATCAAAGGTAAAATGCTTGACTTTAGGCATTGAAGTGGGTGCAACTATTCTGTCTCACCTAGTACCAGATTTAGGACATTTGACAATGACATATTCTAAGAGTTCCTGAGATCGTTTGGCATACATACAAGCATAGGCAACTGCCCTATCAAGTGGTTTCTCTATTCTATCATCCTCTACAATCTCACGGAGACTCTCTAAACTATCATTAAGGTACGAGAGATATGCTTGACATGCAAGTTCATTATTCCTAAGAGTAGGGGGAATATACAACACATCAATAGCATAATTATTGCAAGCAGTAACCTTTGGAACAACATATTTGCACGTGGGAATAGGCAATTTCCCTTTCACCTAACGCTTTAGATTCTCAATCTCGTTTAGCAAAGAAGTTACTTTTTCAATGTGTTTATCATGATTGACTTTGACTTAATCATATAACTCTTTGTATTGCAATTTAACATTTGAATTTTCAGCTTGAAAACATTCATTTTCTTGTTGCAATTTATTGATGATGTTTTGAAGTTGGAAATTATGAGAATCTAAAGGCGGATGTAACTGAGTGCCAATCACTTCACACCTCTTTCCCTTTAATTGGGAAATTTGAGCTTTCAATTTTCGGATCGTGTTACAGTGAGCTTGAATCCGTTCATCACGTGAGTTTATTTCAAAACGTGCATTAAATTCAGGAGCATCTACATTTGTCTTGGAATTTGATCTTTTGATACTTTCTTCTAGATGTTGACATTTTAATTGCAAATCAAGATAATCAAATTCTAATTTAAAAAAATGCATGACCATGTTATCATGATCATCGTTTTGGATTTTCATTTGCAACTTTGAGTTTTCGGCTTCAAGCTCATTGACACGATCTTGGGAAACTTTAAATGCAATTAGACCCGCACCTCAACTTTTGTCACCTGGACCAATTAGTTCGGGTCTTGTACAGAATCCCACGCCTGCAACTCCTTATTTACCTCTTTTAAAAGAAGATTTGAAAGTTCTGTTTGATCCAATGTATGATGAATACTATGAGCCTACAACTGATGACACTTCTGCACCACCAGCTGTTGTTGATCCTGCTCCAATCAACCCAAATGGTCCATCGGTCTCTATTTCCGTATCTCAAGAAGCTCCATTTGCTGACCATTCACCATCATCATCGGATCCTCAATCTTCTTCGGTACATCAAGGAAATGTAGTAGATAATTCCTTTGGAGACAACCCCTTTGCTACTCTTGAAGATGCTCCATTCGAAAACATATTTGCTCCTGAACCCTCTCCAGAGACATCTTTATCAGGGGACCCTAACTCTGCCACATCACCTTATTATCAACCACATGAATATCTCAGAAAATGGACACATGATCATACGCTGGATAACATCATTGGAAATCATTCTCGTCCTGTATCAACAAGAAAGCAACTTGCCACTGATGCCTTATGGTGCTTCTTTAATTCTGTACTATCTAAGATCGAACCAAAAGATGTCAAATCTGCAATGTCTGAGGACAGCTGGTTTAATGCTTTGCAAGATGAAATTCACGAGTTCGATCGACTTGATGTATGGGAATTGGTACCACCTCCAGATTGTGCTATGATTATTGCTCTTAAGTGGATCTTCAAGGTGAAACTTGATGAGCAGGGTGTCGTTCTGAAGAATAAGGCTAGACTTGTTGCTAAGGGTTATCGACAAGAGGAGGGTATTGACTTTGAGGAATCATTTTCTCCGGTTGCGAGAATAGAGGCTATCAGAATCTTTCTTACTTATGGTAGTCTACCAAATGGATGTAAAGACTGCGTTTCTTAATGGCGATCTCAAAGAAGTGGTCTACGTCGGTTAACCGAAAGGCTTTGTGGATCCCGAACATCCTAACTATGTCTACCATCTGAAAAAGGCTCTCTACGGCTTGAATCAAGATCTTAGGGCATGGTATGATACATTGTCAAAGTTCCTTCTGGCTAATGTATTCTACAAAGGCGCTGTTGATCCCACACTGTTCACTCGGAATTCAGGCAAACATCTAATTCATGTTCAAATATATGTTGATGATATTATCTTTGCCTCAACCGACCCAAATGAGTGTGACCGTTTTTCTAAAGAGATGTGTTCTAAATTTCAAATGTCAATGATGGGACAAATGTCATTTTTCTTAGGTTTGCAAATTTCTCAAAATCCCGGAGGCATTTTTATAAATCAATCTAAATATGCTAATGAAATATTAAAGAAATTCGGATTTGATTCTTGTGACCCTGTTGACACTCCCATGGTGGAGAGAACAAAACTGGAAGAGGACCTCTCGAGGATCCCGGTTGATCAAGCAAAATTTCGTAGTATGATTGGATCCTTGATGTATCTCACAGCCAGTAGACCAGATATTCAGTTCGTTGTATGCATGTGTGCTAGGTATCAAGCAAAGCCTACCAAAAAGCACCTTGAAGCGGTTAAACGGGTCTTTCGGTATCTCCAAGGAGCGTATCCCAAGGACACCGCCATGGCACTAACAGCCTATGCAGATGCTGACCATGCAAGGTGTCAAGATACACGTCGAAGTACGTCGGGATGTGCACAGTTCTTGTGTGATAAATTAGTGAGTTGGTCGTCAAAGAATCAAATATGTACTTCCATATCTTCTACAGAGGCTGAATATATTGCCGTGTCATCATGTTGTACTCAAATCTTATGGATGAGATCCAAACTATCTCACTATGGCTTTATATTCAACAAAATTCCTCTGTACTATGACAACAAAAGTGCCATCGCTCTCTGCTGCAACTAGGGGTGGAAACGAGCCAAGCCGAGCCTGAGCCTGCCAGAGCTCGAGCTCGGCTCGTTTAAGTTCTAAAAAGCTCGAGCTCAAGCTCGGCTCGTTTCGAGCCTTAAATTTTAAGCACGAGCTCGACTCGCGATATGTTATATAGGCTCGGGCTCGGCTCGTTTATACGATTTGGCAAAGAAATGTTAAAGTTGGGCTCGAGCTCGAGCTCGGCTCGTAATATATCTTTATTGAGCTCGTTAATAAGCTCGAGCTAAAGCTCGTATATATTTTTAAAAATTAAAATATCATAGGCTCGTTTAGGCTCGCGAGCCCAAACGAGCTTTGTATGTAAAGCTCTGGCTCGAGCTCGATTAATAGACGAGCTGCAACTTAGGCTCGAGCTCGGGCTCGGGCTCGTTTAGGCTCGGCTCGTTCGAGCTTTTTACCAATCCGATCTCAAGCTTTTCACGAGCAGCTCGGCTCATTTCCACCCCTAGCTGCAACAATGTCCAACACTGAAGATCGAAGCACATTGACATTCGACATCATTTCATCAGAGAACAAGTAGAGAAAGGTGTGGTTGAACTATATTTTGTAAGGACTGAATACCAGTTGGCAGACATCTTCACCAAAGCTCTTCCAACAGATCGATTTGAGTTTATCCTCCCGCGACTCGGCATGAAAGTCTGCAGCCGAAAACTCTTAAACAACTTCAGGAAGAGAATGAGGAGTAAAGGTGTTTCTTCACCAATTCTTTGTACATATTTTTCGAAAGCCAAAATACAATAATATAAAACCAACAAAAACCCATAAAAAATTGAGATAAATTCCAAAAATATTGTTTTTCTCAAGGTATGTCTTCTAATATCGATAACATCTACAATCCTAGAAATGTCATTCAATATTGACACAGGGTTTTAGATGAAGTTTGAGCAGAAGTTCAAATGTTTTTCAAAACATGCCCTAAAATCATGGCTTACAGTCATTTCAGGCTGTAACCCGCGCTTGAAACATGGCTTGCAGTTATTTCAGACTGCAACCCGCTCTTAAAGAAAGGAAAATGTTTCGCTAAATCCTTTTTTATTAATTTCGTGCACTTATCCTAAAACAAAATCAGGAAAGCTCGTCGCCAAAAAGATGGTTGTTCCTATACAAATTTTTTTCATTCTAAGATACTTCTGAAATATATTTGTTTTCTCATGGTGATAACATTGTTTGAAAATACATCGGACTTAAATTTTTCATAAATTTGTATCACTCAATATATGACTTGGGTCATTGATTGAGGGGGAGAGTGATTTCAAACTTCATATTTTCAAACAATATTTCATCAAATGGACTCGTTTGAGTAATTTTGTCCATTTGTACAAAATAAGTGGTGAATAATTTCTTTGATATAAGTTTCAGGGTATGATCTTTCTAAAATTCAAAGATCTTTCAAAATGAAATTTTTCTTTTACTAAAAGATCTCTCAAAATTATCATACATAACACTAACAATCTTTAATATCATAAAATGTTCCTTATCAGTAAATGTTAAAATTGAACCACATCTTTCCCCAAATTTTTCTAAATGATTTAAATCAATTGGGATCACAAATCTCAAAAGGTTTAAAATTTTTGATTGGGGGAGAGATTGTGATTTAAATCTCAAATCTGATAAAATGGTGCTTGTTTTGAAGAGAGATAAATTGGTACTAAGATAATGAATCGTGTTTTGTAAAGTGTAGACCAATAATATCACATGAGTTTTTGAATAAATGGTGATTGTTTCAGTGCCTTTTAAAGTCACTCCTTCCTCAATGTGCTAAACGATTTCAAATAAATTGATGCACATATTGAGGGGGAGCATTTCAAAATCTAATAAACTATCGAGGTACAAAGGCATCAGTGTTTCTATCATAAGTACCTTAATTGATTTTCAAATGGTTTTTATATGGCAATTGTGATCGTGGAAGTACTTCAAAGACCTTCTTCCTCTATGTGCTATATGATTTCAAATAAACAACGCACATATTGAGGGGGAGCATTTATAAAAGATCAAATGGTTTTTCTATGGCAATTGTGATCAAAGAAATACTTCAAAGACCTCCTTCCTCCATGTGCTAGACGATTTCAAAATTACAACGCACATGTTGAGGGGGAGCATTTATAAAATATCAAAAACAATCGAGGTACAAATGCTTTGATATTATATCACAAGTACCTTGATTAGTTTTTCAAAATTGCTTTCCAATTGGTTTTAAGGCGGAAAGAACGATACCACAAGACCGACCATTTTATTTAATGCATTGGAGTTATAAGGATAGTAAGGTTAGGTATTAGTTCCCACGATCCCGCCAGAGCCGGAGGGATCTACCCAGGGGCAACCCAATAGATAGTGTAGAAGTCCTTAGGTATGATGAAAAAAAGGAGAAAAAGTGAGAATAAGGGAAGAGTGCCGACTGAGATAGAGCTAGGACTGGAACAAACCCTACAAGGTTCTAGTGATGAAGTCTCAGTAAGCACTGAAGGGGTTGAAGAATGAAAAGGAAATGAAAAGTGAAAAGGGTGAAAAGAAATAGCCCTCCAATAATTCAACCTTAGGGAAGAAACCGGGTTCAATACATATGCTACTGGTGGTTACTAAGGTAACGCCGGTATTGAAGAAAAGACGTCATGGACCCAGTGACGCACTGCACAAAACTTCCCAACTACTCAAGTTCGCTTAAAAGGACTTGTTTTACTCTCACGGGGAACCTACATAATTTATCGACTTTCTCTTAGAGATGGTTGATATTGAAGAAGGAGACCCTCTCCCTAGTCTCCGCATAGGAAACCAAATTGCACTATTGAGTCTAGAGCCAAGAGATCATCCAAAAAATCTCATTAGGACACATGTTTAATGAAGAATTGTTGTTTCACACAATGTGGAAAGTAAGAAAATATATATTGAGAGTCCTACGCATTATCCTTGTGGTATTTCCAGAACATCCGAGTGATATGTAAAATATTCACAATTAAGATGGAAATCCTTCTAGAGCCAACATCAAACAAGCTCTTGGTGGGTGACATGTGAGATTCTTCATGGATCAAACTTGTGACAACTGGATATAAACAATGGGGCGATTCACTCTTGAATCAACCTTGGTCCAGGAAATGGATTGACGGATACTTTTGAAAAACCTTTCGATGTGCTCAACAATTGTTTTTCTAGCACATCGACTGCGCCTTAATTTTTCAAACAAAAGTATTTATGATTGAAACTTGATTTTTCTCATAAAACTTTCGTCATATTGCAAAATCTCTCTCTACAGCAATACGCAATTGTTTTTCAAATCAATTTATTATTAATCAGTGAATCTCAATTCGCTGGTTCACTCACTTCGTGTTGTCTACTTTGGGACGCTCCGGTTTGAGAACGGCTAGATCAAGCTGCGAAACCCTGTCAAGGAGATTCTTCGGAATTCTACCTGATCACAGGCAGTATTTATACTGATCAACCAGGGAACTGTGGTTCTTGCAACCATATTCATCGAAAGTAAACAAAGACACTATCATATGTTTTATTGCTAATTGTTGTTTGCAGGAAAGTCTTACGGTTGCAGCTGATCGAAATTGAGAAGTCAATCCATAACCACATGCTCACACATCACACTCACGTTTAAAGAAATCATGATAATCTAAAGACCTAAAGCAATGCTTCCGCAACTCTGATGCAAAATATCATGATCCAACAAAGTGTGAGCATTTCGGTCCAAAAGTCACAATGTCACATGGAGGAGATACAACAAAGGATGATCCAGAGATCTACTATGGCTGATGATCTCTAACAAATCTCAAAACATCACCAAATCAAAGAACATTCAAAGAATCATCACTTGAAGTACAAAGATTGTGGGCTGTGATAGAATCAAAGATTACGAGCTACAAAGACAAAGACTTGTATTAGAATGCTAGAACTCAAAATGTAATATCTATATGTATAATTGAGGTGACCTCCCTTAGGGGAGATTGTTAGGATTTAGTAAATCCGTAAGTTAAAGACTCGGTCACCTCGAGTATTTGTAAGCATTAGAAAGCTCGTAGTCTTAGTCATTTAGTCATTTAAAGTAGTTAGTTAAGTAACACCGTGGAGGACGGACGATTCTTTACCCACTGTATACCAGATCCACATCCCGTAGGAAGCGTATTTGTAAGAAACTATAAATACCCTTTGCCTCCCAAGGCAAAGGGTGGAGCTTCATAATAAATAATTTCACTTTCTCTCACTAGAAGTTCCCATCCTCTCACTTTCTATCTCTAAACCTTACATATTCGATCCATAAGCTTTATGGTTTGTGTGTTTATGATAACCAATACATTACAAACCCCACCCGAGTAATATAATCGTTGAAACCAAGCTCTGTGGGTCTGCTTGAGCTCATACAGCGACCGCTATATCTGACACACATAATCAGGATGCACAGAATCCCGAAACCCTAGAGGCGGATGCATACAAAATGTCTCAGATAAGTCACCATGCAAGAAGGCATTCTTGACATCAAGCTGATGAATCGGCCAATGACGAGAAGTAGCTAAACTCAGAACAGTCCGAATAGTGCCCGGTTTGACCACTGGACTAAAAGTCTCATCTACATCAACCCCTTCTAATTGATTACTGCCATTTGTTACAAGACGAGCCTTGTAGTGACTAAGAGTGCCATCAGCCAAATACTTATGGCGAAAAAGCCACATACAACGAATAATGTTGGTGTCCGTGGGTCGAGGCACTAGAGTCCAAGTCCCGTTCTTAATAAGTGCATTGTATTCATCTCGCATAGCATTTTGCCAATTTGGATCATTAAACGCATCACAATATGACTTTGTTAAGGGTGAAACTGAAGACACATGCATATTGAGATGCTCGGTAGGACGATTAGTCCCGACACGATATTGTGTAACCATGGGATGAATCAAAACAAGGTTTGGATTGTGAGGAGGGTCTGAAATAATGTGTTGGTGTTGGTTCATGGGTGGGGATTTTGGAGTATGTTGTTGGGCGACAGGTGGTGAAGGGGTTGGTGATGGTTGATTGGCTGGCTCATGCCTGGTAAGTGATGGGGTGGGACTTGTAGGAATTGGTGGCGTTGGTTCGTTTGTTGGCTCCGTTGTGGGTTGAAGTATAGTGGGTTGCATAACGGGGGCGGATGGGATGAATGGAGGGTTTATATCGGGTGAGTCATCCAAAATATTATAGGTGGGTGCCGATGTGGGCTTGTTGTCAATTCGGTGCAACAAAGGGAGAAGTTGCTGGGTTAGTTTGAGTAGGTTGGTCCTGGTTAGTAGGAGGTATAGCATATGATGGGCTTATGTAGTGTACTGGTACATCGTGGTGGGGTTGGGGTAACATATTGGATCGGTGTAATGGGTTGGGTCGGCATGTAGTGAAACCCGAGTGGAGGACCAGGTGTGGGTGGGCGTGGCATTGGGTTGGGTTGTGTGTTTTATAATTCGCTATGACAAAAGTGCCAAATAAATAGACACAAAATAGTTTATGTAACTTATTCATATTAAAAGATAACATATGAAGAGACTATTTTAATTGTAACTTTTAATGTAACTAAACTATTTTAAATACAAAAGTTATGCTAACATCACAACTTATAAACATAATAACGAAAATTATTACCAAGAACAAGACTACAAACAAGGCTCGAAAAACAAACACAAAGAACTCAGTCTGTTCATTTTCAATACATTACATTTAACTAATTACATAAAAAGTATCCTACAAAAAAAAAAAAAAAAAAAAAAAAAAAAAAAAAACCCTTTAAACTTATCAAAACGCAACTAAATGCAGCCATGTGCACATATTCAACCATCTGAACTAAAATTACGTACAAAACACGTAAGATTCTACCAAAAATCAGTCTGGTGCAACGCACGGGTTAGTAATGTCTCGTATATGAAATTTTTAACTAAAAAAATGAGAGATATGAAATTGACCCTTAAAATTAAGTGTAATTTTTGGTTTCATAAATGCAAATTTTCAAATAAAAAAGCAATACCACCTAAAAATGATTATCTTTTATGAAAAACCAATTATATAATGCTTTTTAGGCTCCATATTAGCTTTTTTTATTAACGACGATTGTTTCACACCCTGTATGACATATATCATAAGTGGTTTGAGTGAAGTTTGAACCCACAACCTTATGGTTGATGGCCAACTTACATACAACTAGACCAAACACCTTGGGTAGGCTCCATATTAGCTTAATGGTAGATGCATGTAGCGTAGAGTGGTGATTGTGTGCTTACGTTATATCCCATGACCTCATGTCTGGTTGATAATTGTGTCCATTTAACTTTTATTTGGCTGTGAGAGATCGCTCCACTTAGTAGTCAGTAGACAATGATTGGAATGGAATTCATTTATGGTCTAAATACACCCCCTAACTTGTGGAAACTATTTCGTTTAGAAGCCACTAAGAAAGACAGCACAGTTGAGTTATTTGATCAAGTCTTTTCTTGTCTAGCATATGACACCAATTTTGACCATGCTAACCACATGGCACAAAAAGGTATTAAATACTCTATTAGTTTATAGAAGAAAGCAAGTTATGCTTAATTAGGTAAGATATTTCATAATACAGTTTCATTGCATATTAGTTAGGTTACCAATATCTTTATCCTAAATACAAAAATTACACAAAAATAACAATAATAAAGGAGATAAGATGTAGACAAATTAAACTTTTATTCAGATTCTCATATTAAACCCACAAGTAAAGAAGTTGATTTCATATATAAAAACTTCCGGCGAATGATATTTATGATAAATACAATTCATAATTCTTTGTATGTAATATCATTAGTATGTTCTACTTAGTATCAATATATTGAAATGTTGCTCGAATCTTTTATAGTTGTTTTATTTGACGTGAAACAAAATCAAGCTTAGCTATGTATGTTTTGAGACATTGGCTAGGTACGAATTAAAGTTAACACTTCAGACTGCTTTAAAAAATCTAGAAGAGTGAAGACAAAGAAAACTTATATTTTGCATTCGTTGTTTCTCTAAGACATTTTTGTATGATACGCAATAATGTCTCAGAAAAAAACAATGAATCTCATGTCTAAATTTGCTTGAAGGCTTTTGTGATAAATAGTCTCAAGAAACAAAAAGTGAAAATAAAATGGAAAACATGAACACTTTCCTGTGGGATTCTATTGTTCATCAATCTTTCCTGTGGATTTCATCTAGAAATCCTAAGTGTAGATTTAGATGGCTAAATTGGTTAAGAAACCCTACTGAAACTGATTTTCCTTTGTAATCTTTGCTTTGCTAGCGTTTGCTAGCTTTTAATATATTGCCGCCGTTACAAAAAAAAAAAAAAAAAAAAAAAAAGAAAAAAAAAAAAAAAATGAATGAACACTTTCTTTTCATAAACATATGTTCATTTTCAAAGACGGGTTGCTTAATGATTTACTTCTTTCTGTTAACTAACGACTGTACGGGTCTTCAAACTCTATTTAACACTTGTGAGGTTGTGAGGCTCACTGGTGTCTGGGTATCCTTTGATTTCCTTTTGAGTTTCATGTTCTTTGTGGCCTTGTGAGTTGTTTGTTTTGTATTGTACACATGAGGTGAGATCAATACAAAACACATCTAATCTAAATAATAAATCATAAAATCTCAACCATTCATCTTCTTTTCATCCAATGGATGAGATGAAAGCAAAAATTAACAAAGGAATGGTAAAAATGCAATTCTATAAAAACCCACTTTCCACCCTTTTTTAAAAAACAACATATCTTGCAAACGGTAAATCTTCAAGCTACAAAAAATACACCATCGCGACGAGAAAAAAATCATCTTTCTATTGATATGCACTTTTATATACTTTCGACGAACTTTTTTTTCAAAATTTTCGTCTGGAAAAATTCCACGGGATTCGTAAAAAGACGAACTTTTTTTTCAAAATTTCCGTCCAGAAAAATCTCACGGGATTCGTAAAAAGACATAACTTTTTTTTTTCAAAATTTCCGTCCAGAAAAATCCCACGAGATTCGTAATAAAATCACACGGGATTCATAAAAAAATCCCACATGATTCGTAAAAAGACGAATTTGTTTTTTCAAAATTTCCGTCCAGAAAAATCCCACGGGATTCGTAAAAAACGAACTTTTTTTTTCAAAATTTCTGTCCAGAAAAATCCCACGGGATACGTAAAAAGACGAACTTTTTTTTTCAAAATTTCCGTCTAGAAAAATCCCACGGGATTCGTAAAAAGACGAACTTTTTTTTTTCAAAATTTCCATCCTAAAAAATCCCACGGGATTCGTAAAAAAAACACTTGTGATTTGTATAAATCCCATGGGATTCTGTATAATCCCATGAGATTCTGTATAAATAATATCATGATTATAACTTAAGGCTCATAATATTGAACATTAATGTCTAGAAAGCAGTTTCAGTTATATATAAGACTGATATTGGATCCGAATGGTCACTACAAAACATTTTTAAAGCATTTTTATTACTAATTAGAAAACAAAATATCACAAAAGAAAATTAAGAACCAAATAACAACTTGACCATAAAAGATGAATCAAGTTTTCAATATTTCATTAATCTTACACCTTTGCTAAGAAAAAGAGTTGCATATCAGTATATCACACACATTGCATTCTAAACAAATTTCTTCGTAGAAAATGTTAATTAGACAGCTTCAACGCACAATATGAGCAACAAACAACAGAGCTTCTCAACGTTTCATTTCAAGACTTGTAACCACAATCACTGCTTCACTTTCCCCGATCATCATCAAAATACAGTAATAATAATCATGAAAGTCTCACTAAAACTCCTCGACGATCATTCCAAATCCCAAAACAAGAATCCAAACCCAATCCATTTCTCAGCCAAAATCCCAATCGCAGTCTTCGGCCACCCTTTCCTCTCCGCCTTCACCACCACCCACAACCACCGCCACCCTTCCAACAACCTCTCCTTATCCCTCCGCACCCACTTCACTTCCGGCCCATCTCTTAAACTCTCCTACAACGCCACGTCGTCACAACCCCCTCCACCTCACCACCACCACCTCTAACCCTCACCTTAAAATCCGGTTAATAAAGGTATAACGGTTGATTCGGTTAATAAAGGTATGGGATCTGAGATAATAAAGGTATGGGATCTGAGAGAGAGATGAGAGAGACGTTAGTGAGTGTGTGTATATGTGTGTTTAGGTGGTTAGGTAGAAAGTATGGGATGACTAAAATGCCCCCTCAATATATTTGTTATTTAATCTAAACCGTTGGATGGAAGAAAAATGGATGGTTGAGATCTTGTTATTTGTTCTTTAGATAAATGTTGTTTCGTATTAAACTTTTCTCTTGTACACATTGTGTTGTGTTAGAAACCAAGACCTTGATAGATCTTAAGCACTCAGGGATCGTTAGCGTTGCCTATGTAATCACAAGCAACCTAATAGAAGATCTCTACAACTTGGTATTGTAGCGGAAAATGAATACAAGTTATAGTAACTAAGAACACTTTTGATCCTCTATAGATCTTTGATTATAGAAACTCTATGTTTCGGATAGAATACAAGACTTTTGAAACTTAAGAAAAACTTATCTATTACAAACTAATATGGTTTCTTATATAGGCAAGAAACCCTAATGAGCGTTGACAATTTACGCTTCTACTACTACACTAGACTAAGCATGCAACTAGACAAGCATGCAACTAATCATATTGTTTTGTTAATCATCGTGTTTATTCTGAGTAAGCTCTACATAATACGGCGCCAACCTATACATACGGCGCTGACTTTTACTCTAAAGTGAGCTTATCTCTCCTACGTGGTTCCCACTTTCAGCAGCAACACACTGTCTGCTTTATCACTTCTGCTGAAGTATAACTTCGGCAGCATCAGTTCTTCTTCGGCAGAATCTCTTCAACTTAAGCTTCGGCAGAATCAGTAGTTTGTGCTTCGGCAGAATCAGTAGATTACCTTAATTCCCAACAATCCTCCCCTAAACTGGAATTTGACTAGGTTAAGTTCCAGTTTCCTTGATAGATCGCTAATGCTGTTGAGGATTGTAACATTTTCCTTGAGGATTGTACCATAATGTTGTGTGAGCAGTAAGTGGACAAGATCTTGAGGATCAGCAACTGAACTGTGAAACACCAGATCTTTGCAGCAACATATGACATCGTGTACCTCAAAACATATAAGTTCAATACTATTCTCATCACTTCCAGGTGTGTTAACTCCTGTGAGAGGTGAATCATTGAAATTAATGGATTTGATGTCTCTTTACCAATAGCCATTACTACTGGAGTAGCCACATGTTTGAGTTCGAAAACTATGGTACATTGATAACCATCTGATTTATTGGCAAATCAGCAACCATATAAACGGATTTGTCTTGTCTTTACCTGTAGCCGTTTGCTCAGGACTAGTCAATTCTTAGGATTGGTGAATTGAGAACCAAATATGGAGTCATGTGCCTTTACCACATTCCATATTCATGTGGGCTAGCCAATTCTTGGATTCCAACCAGGAATAGACCATGGTGAATTGATGACCATACAACTCTCAGCAGTTAAGCATGGGTGGTTGCAAACCCTATGATTTTGAGCAAACCATTACAGCTATCAACAGATTTGATGTGTCTTTACCAAAGCTGTACCCTTTGGACTAGCCAACTCTTTGATATACAAAAGGTACATCGGGTGAGTTAAAGACCATCAGACAAAAATTCTACATAAAAGTAGTTTTTTTTTTTTTTTTTTTTTTTTTTTTTTAACTAAAAACAATTTATAAAACTGAAAAAGCTTAATAAAAATATGAAAAAGGAAAATTTAAAACCTAATTTTTATTAAATAAACGCTATCACTATTTTTAAAATGATGTTTTTGTGAATTAGTGAAAGTCGTTTACTTTAAAAAAATTGGACAAAAATAGGCAAAGAACACAAGAAAAGCAGGTTAAAATAAACAAAACAAAGTAGTGCAGTGAGTACCAATTGTCCTTATGTGGAAGAAGAGGAGGCCTATTGCAGTTGTTGAAGTTGAGTTTTGATCAATCCCACCAGTGTTAAAGCAGTTTGTCTTTCATTTCCCACAGGATCTGGAGGAATTTCCAATTTCTGACTCAACATCTTTTCCATAAGTCTTTTAGGCAGAGGATATTTTCTTTCAGACAACAGGCATACAGTGATTCCACCCTTAGTTTCAAGGACATGCACCCGAGGGAGAGGATAGAATCTCCAGGATGTAAGCTTCCACCGATGTGAGTTTTCCCAAATTGAAGATGCTTTACTATTGGGAATGTGGGAGTTTAACAAGATTTGAAAATCTCCTGGCAGGTACATTCCAGAGCCTTGAGGTTCTTTGTTGCAATAATGGGTGGAAACTTGAGTAAACAGAGAAAGTAAGTCTGCTCTATCTATCAAGTGTAGAATTTCCTTCAGAAAGGTGAATTCCACTGAAGTAGAGTCCCTACGAAGAAGAACATTCATCTGATCTTCCTTCAATGTCCAGGCTATCCCATCTTCTGAGTTTCCATCAGGAAAATCAGCAGCAGACCCTTCTATGATAAAAGATGAGTCATCAGCTTCAAGATCCAAAGGAGAAATTTTGGCCTTAGTCTTCGTTCTCCTCCCAGGCAGATAGATCTCCTGAGGGGGAGCATTTTCATCTTGTGCATCTGTAGTGGGGCATGTATCAGTAGATGGAGACATGGTTGAAGCACGAAGTGCTTTCATCCTGTGGGATATCCTTATAGCCTTTTCTGTTTTGGTTTCTGCGAGATCAGCTTCCTTGACTTCAGAATCTTCTACTGTGACAACAGGTGTTACTGTGGGAGAGGGAGCTGATGCTTCAGGTGCTTCAGGAGGAATGGAAGATGGTTCAGCAGATTGACCCTTGGCAGTAGAAGAAGCAACTTCAGAGGTCGCTTCAGCAGGAATGACTGGAGAAGATTCTTTGGTTGTAGCATCAACAACCTTGAGTCTTTTGGCTTCTGGAGCAGCCTCATTCTCTGAAGTCCTCTTTAGGTTGAGAGATTTTGCTAAAGATAATGATCTTTCCTCCATGATTTGGTTATATTTGCGATACAGGACATGATCAGGAAAAGCCTTGACTTGTTTCATTGTTAGGCCAGAGTTGGACCGTGAGTATTGGTTTTTCACCACCCTTCTTATTTCATCTTTAGTGGGAGGTTTGTTTTTGACCTTCTGAGCTTGGATGGCCCTCTTTTGTGCAAGTGCTTCTTGCTTCCTTTGTCTTCCCTGAGCCTTCATTCGCTCCACATAGTTGTCACTAAGAAAATCTCCACCTAGGATACTTTGAGCTAGAGAAGGTCTTGAAATGACATGCTGAGTTAGAACATCCCATTGTGCAGCAGGCATCTGAACCCTCAATTCATCTAGTTCTTTTCTTCTCTCAGGAGTTAGAGATGAGAATTCTTCTGTTTCAAATTGTTTAGCCAATGCTGCATCTTCCTTTGACTTCTCAAACTCTGCCAATCTACTAGCTTGACCTAGTCTTTCCTCCTCAGTCACCAGGTTAGGACCAAGCTCATCTTCAGTGATGACATTTTTCCCTTTGTCATCAGGCTGCTTAGCACACTCTTCTTCAGTAAGATCAACTACAGGAATTTCTTCTGGAGTACCTAGATCAACATGTTGATGTAGATTATCAACTGATGTGGTCAAGACAGCATCATCAGGAAGATCTGCTGAAGGTGAAGGGTCTGATGGTTCTTGAACAGATGAAGATTGTCCAAGGTCTGGAGATGCATCCTCCATTTGTATATCAGCAGATGCAGCCTTATCAGCTCCAGGTTCCTCTGAAGCTTCAGAAGAAACCTTATGAAGATCAGATCTCTTTCTTCTGGTGTACAGAACAGGTTTCGTCTTCTTTGATGAAGTGGCAGCTACGGATGAAGGGTCATTGAGAGAAACTTCAGCCAACATTTCTAGAGACCCAAAGGGAGGAACTTCTTGTTCTTCATCAGAGGAAACCACTAGTTTCCTTTTGGAGGACCCTTTTAGTTTGTGCTCTAAGACCTTAACCTGATTCTGCAGTTCTTCAATTTTACTTCCAAGAGAAGACTTGGTCTCAGTAAGCTCCTTTTTCAGATTCTTAACCTCTGCAGCATACCTGTTGACAAGAGCATACACAGATGAGAGTGTAATGGGGTCCTCAGCTCCACCAGCAGATTGCTCTGTGGTTAGGGGAGCCTCATTGGACCTTTCAGTAGAATCATGGTCATGCTCAGTGTGAGGAAGATCTTCATCGAGAGGATCTCTCACAGGACTTGGTGTGGGAGGTCTATCAAGATCTGACTCAACAATAGTATCAAGAGTGGGTGGAGGACAGGGACAGGGTGGCTGGTCAGGAGCAACATGAGTTGCTTCAACAGTAGAAGATGGGCCCTCATCAATGTTAACCAATGGATTACCATCAGTCGCCATAGGTGAGATAGGAGGATTTTGAGACACATTCTCCTCATCAGCAGCCTCATTACCCTGGGGCAACATGGCAGCTAGCAAGGGATGATGTTCCCCCTGAAAGTGAGTTTTCATGGTTGCAAACAATTTAGCAGTCAAGGAACCTATAGGATAAAAAGCTTGTGCTTGGGTAGAGGTGTCTAAGATAATTTGTAAAAACCTTGGGTACATTAAAAATTTTCCCTTTGTCTTTTGAATATTTTCAACCATGTTTTCGAAAATATACTTAGAAAAATTGAAAGTTACCCCTTGAGAAAGACACACAATACCATATCCCAGTCTAGTAGAGAACTGGTCCCATCCTCCAGTCTTGTTGCTCATGCATTGGAGCAGTGTGTGAACCAAGAATCTCCATTTTGGGCAGAGTTCCTTCTTTAGCCACATATCTGTTCTTGTTCCTCGATACCCAATAGCCCTAAGTCCATTCAGCACATCTTCCTGATTAGAGTAAAATACTCCATCAGCATCTTCCAAGTGAAGCTTCCTCCTAATTCGGTCCTCTGTAACAATGTACTCTGTTTCATCAATCACAGCCCTAATCTCTGTCTCGCTCCTTTTCTCAGCAGTTGCCCAAAATTGAGTAACCAGTGATTCATATATCTCATTTGGAGAATGAGTTAGAGCATAACGAATCTTGGACCTTTTCAGGAATTCCACCATTGGTTCGTACAGTTCATAACCTTTGCCATTACCCAGAAATGCAACTTTGTTGTGATCATATTTAAATTCAAGAGCCATGAGGGATATGAGTGTTTAGAGTTAAGATTCTTGAAATGGTGAGTGTTTGTGGAAGTGGAATGAGAGGGAATTCGTTCGTTCTGAAGCGAGTGATGGTGGGTGGAGTATTTTTGCCCAAATTATAGTCAAAGAAAAATGAACCGTTTGGTTGACCATTGCTGACGTGTATCACAACTTTGACCCAACCCAAAATAACACTTCGGCAGAAACACAAAATCAATCTGCTGAAGTTATGGTATCAGCAGAATGCATCAAAGATAAGAATATCTTCGGTAAGTTTCTAGAATTACTGTGCCACCTACTTGCATTAAACTCGTCGAACCTTGAATCCGTCTATAAAATGATCCCAATGTAACTCATCTTTTCACCAAGATCCCCAAATATTTACCACAAACCCTAGAAGCCAAATAACCCCAATACACCCAATTGCAGTATGACTTCCAAACCTGAGATCATAGATCTCACTTCCTCAGCTTCCTCATCCTCTTCTTCATCATCAAGTGGTGAATCAAACCCATGGTACCATTACTTTCCTCAACCCTATCCAAGACCTAAAAAATCACCCTTTCTTTCTTCTTCAGAAGATGACAGTGTAGTGAATCCAAGTGAATCTGCTGATGATTCTGATGACTCCTATAAGGAGGGAACTTCTTACTCCCAACCTCCAGCACCTCGGTCTCAACAAAGACCTCGTGCCAGGAATCCGCCACTCCCCAAAGATAGAGAGGTTGTCAAATGTCGAATGTCGAAATGTATTTCAGTTGAAGATAAAACGTAGGAGTTCTATGCTCGACATGTGAATTCGATTCGGATTAGATTACATATAGAAAGTAAAGCTTTAGATTAGCTTACGACCTATACGCAATTTACGACCGAAACGGAAACACTTCAGAACGTATTGGTGGGTAAGTCAGATTGACCGACCAACCTATACGTACTGGTCGTGCTGCTTCTACGATTCCTGGTTTTACCTCCCTACCTAACTACTTTTGCTAACTACTACTGCTACTGGTGCACCCTACTGCTTCTCTTGATAGCACAGGAAACACGAAGTAGATAAGTAAAGTTGGTTTTACGTTAGCTAGGTGGGAGGAGTTCGGGAAGAAGATATGCTACCCACAAATACGTGGTTTTCTACCGCGTCACTCTGGTTCTTGGTGGAGAGATAGAAACCCCTCACCGCCTAAGGACCGTGCTCCAGAAACAACTCTG